>QYAK01000035.1:0-492625 GCA_003988795.1 Proliferodiscus dingleyae
CCCCCTGCTCGCACCACTCTGGGCTAGCCTGCGCCAACTTCTACTGGTGCCCACCAAGATTCTCCTCCCGGTCTACGGTCTGTGGTCTTGGTCTGCCTCTCCTCCTCTCCACCACCACCACCTATCTAGGCCTTTGCCTTCATACGATCAATTGTCTTCATTTTTTCGTTTGTTGCAGAGCCAGTTGTCTGTCGAGGCCAGGTCTGCGTGTGAATCCTCGAGTGATTTGCAACTCTGCCTGGTATAGTACGTCTATCGGCAGAGAACGTCATTTGCATGATAGGCAGTGCTCGTCCGAGTCGAGCTGCTGGTTACCGACGACTCCGAAAAGTCGTACGAACATTCAACCTTCCCACACAACCAGAAGGAACAGCCACGGGAAGTCGCATTCGACTACTTTGTGCTGGAATCTTCGGTCCTGCACCTCACCCCATATCGAAGTCCCCCTCCTCCGGGTTCATTCGATCGTTCCTGCCTTTGTTGAAAGTTGCAAATTGCACGATTGCTGGAATACGCCGCGCTCTTTCACTTTCTCCTCCATCCGCACCCTCCCATTCCGAGTCAGCATTCAGAGACTCACCCAGCTCTCGTAAGTCTGATTCATCCAACCAACAGCAATAACAACCGCCCAGATGTAGTCCTCTACATGTGGTTTTTCCTAGATCCTATATCTCTACGACAACCCCCTCTCGCTCTCTCAACATATCAACACCAGCTGACTTACTTTCCCAACAACTAGTGCATTGATAACCAGTTCTTTGTGCGAGCCGACACTTTCAATGATACGCAGGACTTGAACTGCTTCTCGACGTTCCACCTCACGTCGCACCGCTCTTGTTCTAATCCATCGACGTGACCGCATTCGACTGCTCTCGTCGTACGGATGCCTTACACTCCCCCCTCCCAGCGATCTCCAGCTGTCTCTGCCCCACAGTCACCCAACCTCAGCCGTCGCTCCTCCTATCAACCAGGGAATTCTACCTCTCCATCCTCCTCCTTTAGCCAGTCAACATCGGCCAGACCCGAGCTTCCACGCTCATCCTCGTACTTGACCCGTCACCGACGGACAACCTCAGTCAAGTCAAATGCCTTCGCTCCTAACCCCCTCGAGCCTTCACCGCCCTCGACTGCGGACAACGAGAAAGGTGATAAACATGGCTTGACTGCCGCTGGCAGTGTTAGACAGTCTCCACCAGCTGTGACGGACGACAGGCAAATACCTCCTGGCGCAGTCATCTCTCCACCAGATTCAACTCAGAACTCGAGCGATGATGAAGATGCAAAGGAGCAAAGCCGGGAATTGGCGAATGAAGAGGAGCTTCGTGCTGCCTTCCGGGTGATTGAGCAACGCCGCACAGCTTCGCCGACTCGGACAGCAGAACAGGCCGGAAAAGGCGAGCCCCTAACTTTGATAATGCCAAATAAAGCCGATGACAAACCAACTGCGGTTCACATCGAGAAGTCAACAGCACAAGACATGGCGCGAAAGATTGGCCATAGCAGATCCAATACAGATGGCGGAATTATGGTCGACTTGAGGCAGAGAGTGGCAGATACATCGCTCACAGGCTCAGACGAAGAGTCCATCAGCGACAGTGATGAGCCAGGCCGATCAGGTCGAAAACCACCGATGCTGAGGAAAAAGTCGGGCGAGCTTGTCCGACCAGCACTCCGACCTTCATCAGCGCGGCGGCGGCCCTCGAGTATGCCTGGCACGCCCACGTTCGGTAAAGCTGTCCACTTTGACTCTCATCTCGAACATATCCGACACTTCCTTCAGGTCGACAAACCTTTGGCAGTCAGTGCCGGCTCGTCGCCTGTCGACTTATATGAGAGTGATACCGAATTTCCATTTGGTGATGAGGTTGGCAAGGGAAGAAACCCTCCTTTCGAGTGGGAGATTGCAGTGTCGAACTTCCCAGCCGAGACACCCCAACGACTATCACTTCCTGTCAGACTTGAAAGGATATTCTTGTCAGCCGATAACAAACAGCTGGTTGGGAACGTTGCTGTCGCTAATCTTGCTTTCCACAAACATGTTGTTGCTCGATTTACGCTGGATTACTGGAAAACCACCTCAGAAGTCGTTGCTGAGTTTAACAATGATGTCCGGCAACCAAAGTTCGCGGACGGCTATGATAGGTTCAATTTCAACATTAAGCTCGCCGACCTTGCTAACTTGGAGGCTAAGACCATGTTCTTCTGCTTGAAGTATTCCGTCAATGGTCAAGAATTTTGGGACAACAACAACTCAACCAATTTCCAAGTTGACTTCCGCAAGAAGGCGAAGCCTCAGAATGGCAAGAAAGGCATGCAAGGTGCTGGCTCTAGACCAGCACTACCGAAGAGCAACAAAAGATCACCTCCAGCTTCTGCTGGAAGACCGAAATCAATGCCTGTTGCTTTTGACGATTTCGCCGAAGGCTTTGATGCCAAGTACAAATTCGAGGACTTCCGGCAGCCAGTGCATGACTTCTTGGGAGAGTCGGGACCTTCAATCAGATTAAAGGGTGTCAAATCAGCCGTTGTGCTCAACTCAGATAATATCACAAGGAAGGCACCTCAACCTAACGGACAAGCCTTTGGAAACCGTTACGACTTTGGTGCTTCTTTGTCTGCTGCAATCCAAGCCGCCAACAGTGTCTTGGGTGACCGAAGTGGTTTGACTATGAATTCAGCGCCGAAGAAGCAACCCGTGAAGTTCGTTGCAGGCGCTGAAGAAGATGTCTCGCCTCTCACGGCAACCAGCGAAGGCTCTTCAAATAAGCCTCCTGTGAATAAGCCAGTCAGTCTTGGGCAACGTTCTGCAAGCGGTACAGTTGCTCCTCGTCCAGTCGGATCAGACAAACCTCAACTTGCCTCTCAATCCTACAACGAGTTGCTTGACAAATATTGCTTCGTACGTACAAAAGAGCGCCGTCAAGAGGAGCTTAACCCCTAAGCATCCTGTTACTGATCGTCGAAATAGTTTGGATCTGCAAAAAGCTCTCCTCAGCTCAAGGAAGGATCTCTACGATCTGGTCAATATGACGGCAGTAACGATAGTGGATATATCCTAGGTTCCGCAAACTCCACTGCAGAGAGCTCGCCGAACATGAATGAGAAGAAGCCTTCGCCCCCTCGAACTCAGACCACAAGCATGCAGAATTCTCGATCTGCCTCGCCAGCCCCAATGACGGGCTTCGTAACGGGTACGTCACCAATGTACCACAATGTGCACGCTGGCTTTCCGTTCCACGACACTTATACAGCGACAGCTATCCGAGGTTGAATATCTCTCCCGGCCGCTTGGCGGCTGTATCGACCAACACTTTCTACAATATGAACGATCTCACACACGACGTTACGGCCCGATCTGTTTACGGCTTTCAACGCAGAGAAACGTTCCGATGACCTCTTTGCTGAGCGTTATCACTACTAGTGCACACATGAGCACGGGATGAGGTTCAAGGCTATCAATCGATTCAAGCAGACGATTCAAGACTGGCCTCATGAACGATGCGGGCACACTCTACTTGTCATTGGCATTTCTGCGCGGCGGCATCACGAATACGTTGATATATTGCTTCAGGTGTACTTTTGAGCGTTCTTGCATGTTCTTTGTTTTGCATGGGTTCTTAGGCTGCAACGGTTTCTGCAGGCCTCCTTCTCCTTTCCATCAGCATAGACTGGGTTTAATTTTATTTACGACGGCTTCGAAATGAAGCATGCGGAGGAAAAGTGAAATTGTGTTTCTTTGGATTAGGGTATCAAAAGCTATGGGTTCAGTCGGAAACCCATCCCTGCAGGGAGGAAGGAAGAGAGTATTGACCGATAGCTTCGTACATATGGGTGGATGATCGAGTGCTATGCTATGAGGAGCTGGCTGGTCCCACTTCCTTTAGGAGAAGTGACGCGCTACGGTACATAGTATGAGGAACGAATGAAAACTATTTGATCCTCCGACCTAAATCAGAAGCTGTGACGTCGTGACCGTGATGATGTTCTGATGTAATGTCGTATTGCGAGCTTTCCCACCAGGCTGTAGAAAAGTTTCAACCACAAACCACTAGCGCCGAACCTCGACTCAATCATCGGGGAACAAAATCATGAAAACATGATCTAGCATATGAGCACTAAAGAATTAATTGACCATATCAAAGGTGGATATGGTCATGAAATCAGGTGTGTATTACATAAGCAAGGCTGCTTTGAAATCCGAGCATAGATATTTGACGAGGCGAGCAAAGCTACTACCGATGATGTATGTTTCTAGAAACTCAATTGACAATCAATTGCAAACACTCCTTACCCTTTGAACAAAGGCTACGAATAGACAGGCTAGTAATCTTTTCCGCGCGTCTACACCTTCTCATCAACATCGACGTACGGAAAAGAGAGAGAGAGAGATTCCAGCACCCACCAGAATGAATCCCGCTATACGAATATGCGTCCGCTCCTTCTCCCCCTCCACCTCAATTCCTCCCACCTCTAGCCTCCTACGATGCCAGACGAGGATAGCACGCAGATACATCTCCAGCACACACCCAGCACAATTTGCTCTTGCTCAACCAATTACCACGACTCCTACATCATCAGCGCAACAACTACGAAGATGCATTCAGACACAATCGAGGAGAAGGAGTCCGACGAGAGAGTATAGCAGTTCTGCTACAACGAGGGAAGGCACGATAGCGCGCGGTGAGCAGGGCGTTGTGGATGAGGCGCTGCGGGAACGGGAGATGTTGCAGGCGCCGGAGCATCTGAATGCTAAGGAGAGGGAGATTTGGGGGTTGCTGAGCGATGAGTTGAGGCCCTTGAGTTTGGAGGTGAGTTTTTTTGGTAAACCCCTTTTCCTCCCCATTTTCTCCCTCGTCTTTCTTTTTCTATCCTATTATCGAATTTTTTACTTTTATATCTTCTCAACATCCCCCCCGCTTTCCAAAACTTCTTGGTCTTTTTTCAAGTGAGAGGGAAAAAAGTATTTCATGAGAAAATTGTTTACTAATTCATTTTTTTTGCAACTGTATAGGTCCAAGACATATCGGGTGGCTGCGGTAGTATGTATGGGATCGATATCGTGAGCGAACGGTTTCGGGGAATGAGTATGCTGAAACAGCAGAGGCTGGTCAATGAGGTGTTGAAGGGGGAGATTGGGGGGTGGCATGGGATGCAGTTGAAGACTAAAGCACCATCATAGGGGGGGGACCAGAAAAGACAAAATTAAGGAGAAGAAAAGGGTAGTATTGTTAATGTTAATATCAGACAGGATTGTTGGAAGAGGTTTAGTGACTGTATTATATCAAACATGTCCAGAACATATATATATAATGAGCATCTCTCCACAAAGATGATTTTTTTCATCTTACTGATCTAGAGGTATGCTATGGTCGTGACTTTTTTCAATGAATAGAGATGGGCAAGTTTCCTGATATTGAAGCTATTCTGACTTGGCCGGATTCGGCGTGCACTGAGCCGAGGAGTGGGATGAGGTGGAGTGGGCTTAGTCTCTAGCCACCTCCGCATTTACAGCAGTCTGTTAAGATACTTAAATGTCAAGCTTTTTTTCATAATTTTTCATAATTTTTTCCAATTTCAAGTCTCTTTGTATCATACTAGAAAACGCTTGCATTTTCTGATCTATGCTCTAGCGTCGAGAAGCTGGCCAGAATGCCCAAAATCCTCATGTACGTCCATTTCTGCTTTAGTATTCTAATCTCATAGACTTGGCTCGGCTCTCGCCCTTATTTCCCAATTGAAGTAATTCTTGAATCGGTATTGATATACTAAATAGCACCGGCGCAGCAGGCTTCCTCGCTCCCCTTCTTGCAGAACGCCTGCTCCAAGAGCCGCAATATGAGCTGATACTTAGTGACGTTATTGAGCCATCTGTCCCATCAAAAGCCAAATACCCTCAAAATGTCAAGCTTGTCCAAGCAGACCTGACCTCCCCTTCTTCTCTTCAGAACCTCATCTCTGTCTCGTCACCATTAGACGCAATCTGCGTCTTCCACGGCATCATGTCCTCCGGATCAGAAGCCAACTTTGAGCTTGGAATGAAAGTCAATTTACATGCTACGCTCTCTCTCCTAGAAGCTCTACGTCTGGCGAAGAAGGAGGGAGAGAAACCGTTGAGGGTGTTGTATGCAAGTAGTCAAGCTGTTTACGGACAACCTCTTCCGGAGGTGATTGACGAAAGTGTGTTACCAACCCCAGAAGGTAGTTACGGCGCCCAAAAACTAGTCTGCGAGACTCTCCTCAACGACTACACTCGCAAAGGCTACCTCGATGCTCTCTCCCTGAGATTTCCCACCATCAGCGTGCGAGCAGGGAGGCCGACCGCAGCTGCAAGTTCGTTCCTGAGCGGAATGATACGTGAGCCGCTCAATGGAGAAGAATGCGTGATCCCGCTCAAAGACAGGAGTTTCAAGAGCTGGCTCTGCAGCCCCAAAACACTGGCGGAGAACCTGGTGCATGCGTTGCATCTAGATACAAGCAAGATGCTGAAGCATAAGAGGGCGATCCTGATGCCGGGGATCGGGGTGACGGTACAGGAGATGATGGATGCACTTGCGAAGGTGGCGGGGGAGGAGAAGCTAAAGTATCTGAGAGAGGAGACTGACGAGGACATGGAGAGAATATTAAGGAGTTGGGGGACAGAGTTTGATAATAAGCTTGCTTACGATTTGGGGTTCAGGAGCGATGTTAGTTTTGAGCAGGCAGTGAGGGATTATGTTGGTACTCTGAACAATTGAAGATTGTTGTGTAGTCTTCGAATGTTTATTGTTCATTTATCATCTATAAATAAAAATCGGATTATAGTTGCTTCGCGATGCGGGGAATAATAGCTTCACTCGGCAAACCTTCTCTTAGATCAGTGGGGTAATGATGTGGAGCTCCCGCCACTTGTCCGACCGAGCTCGCTCTTTATCCGTTCATTCTCCCATTCTTCCTTCAATTTTCAATCTACATCGTCACGCCTCTCATTTATGTAGCTTTAACCACTTGTTCTTTGGTATATATATTAATTTTTCTTCGTGACTCGATTTGTAGAATACAGAGCAGTCGTCACAATGTCTTACCCAAAAATGAAAGATAATCGGGCTGTGAAGATGCTGAAGGCAGCTGAGGAGGGTGGATATGGTGTTATTGGAGTGGTTTCTGTGGGCACCCTTATACTGTTCCTGGCGGGGAAGTTTAAATTCTAACATGGAATTATAGTATAACCTCGAAACGATAACGGCCGTTGTCCGTGCAGCAGAGAAAAAGCGCTCGCCTGCTCAAATTCTCCTCTTCCCCTGGGCACTCCATTACTCTCCTCTCTTGATCCATCTAGCAGTTGCCGCCGTCCGTACCGCCACGGTCCCCATAGTTTTACATATGGACCACGCCCAGAGCGAGGAGGAGATAATCGCCGCCTCTGAATACGATTTTGACTCTATCATGGTTGACATGTCCCATTATGAGAAAGAAGAGAACCTCGAGAAGACAGAGAGGATCACGAAGTTCTTGCATGAGAAGGGGATTGCGACAGAGGCGGAGCCGGGAAGGATTAATGGAGGTGAGGATGGGGTCGCAGACACGGGAGATCTCGAGGGCTTGTTGACTACTGCTGAGGAGGCCGTGCAATTTGTGGATACCGGTATTGATTTTCTGGCGCCGGCATTTGGAAACGTGCATGGGAATTATGGCGGAGTCGAGAACATTAAGTTGGACTATGACAGGTATGTTGAAGCCCTTTTGAAGTGCAATGTAATAGCTGGCCAAGAGTTGATCCGGTGATGAAAAGACTTGACAAGATCCGAGCCGCAACGAAGGGAAGAGCGACTCTGGTGCTACATGGCACGAATACTTTTCCAGATGCTACCATGCAGGGGTGTATCAAAGGAGGAATGACGAGATGTAATGTGAACGAACTGGTCTTGTTCAAGTACAATGAATACGTGGCGGAGAATACGGGGAAGGTACCCCTAACCGAGCTGATGGGCAAGGGGACGGATCTGATACAGGAGCAGATTGAGTATCAGATGGATGTGATGGGCTCGACCGGAAAGGCGTAACATTGGCAGACGAGAGACCGCAGACAGATTGACAACCATGACAGCTTTCTAAGAATTACCGTGTCGAGAAGATGAAATGTCAAATTCATTAGACAGTTGTATTTAAGGTTTCCTATCCCTATCCCTACAGACTAGAAAGACATGGTCGCTCACTTCCCTGTAGCTAGACATGGTGAGTAAGTTATGAGATGACAGGGAGCGTCAAATACTTCCGAATGCGCGTGCTCTGCTCATTTTCTCTCTTTAAGAGTGCCAGCTACGGAGATGAATTGCCATAATCAGATGTTTCTCGTCGGGAATAAACGCAAGCCCTTTCCCGTTCGAAACTTAAATAATTTGAATCTCCACCGTAATCGCTACTGCTCCAGGAGTTTTCGACTATCCACGACTGATCGCGCAGAGGGTGGACTTGCTGAAAACCCACTTCATAGGGTCTCGATGCGCCTTACTTTGTGCGCTGGATCTCGCATAAGACACTCTTCTGGATGACATCTAATACAGTAAAACTTTATGAAGAGTCTTCAAAATCGCGAGATCATACGAAGATGATACAATCAGCGATCAAGTGAATTGATTCAAGTCTCGTCCTCTACACTATCTAGAGTCGAGAAACACAGCAAAGCCCCCAACATATGCGCTGGCTTGGAACCTCCTGATAGAAGTGAAATGTATTATTTGAATCTCGACACGTCTCAACTCGGCACTAAGTTTGAAAGCCATAAGCAAATCCTAATCTTCTGTGGCCTTTGTTTTTGTTTGTTTTGCGATAGGGAAAGTTTGTTTCTTTATTCCCTGGCTGGGAAAGTGCTTGCTATGATGGAAGTCCGGCATAATACCTTCACTAGCGCCACAGCTTCTTTGCTAGTTTGCCCATCTTTTCTCACCTACCGAGCTACCTATATCTAAGAGTTTGCTTTTGGCCAGGATGTAGCTTAGGGTGGAGCTAAAAATGTCGAAGTGCAACGAAAATACTTGTTTGACTAAGTGATGCAGCTAGCTGGGTTCTTAGACGCCAAGATAGTACTGAGACTACTGGAAGCAGTTTCAAAGAGGTTAGGCCCGTTGGAAGACTTGCAACGACAAGGCAGATCGTCTAGAGAGGATAGATTCATCATAGAACCTACCTCAGTCGGATTAGAGATAAGGTCAGAAGTCTGTTCGATGGCTCAAAATCTCTATCGTGGTATTTTCAATCGTCGGAGAGAAAACAGAGTTTCTGCAAGCACTTTTTCTCCCTTGTATTAGTCAGAGCATAGGAATGAGGCTGACTAGTTTATTGGACCGAGACGGATATTCGGCATGTCTTCAGGTTGGTTGCGTCCTACGCCGCATGCTTATCTTCCAGAAAGTGAGGTACGACCATCCGGCCAAATGAAGATTGCCGACAAGAGTTTCTCAGTACGTAGTTCGCGTTTCATAAGAATGGGACATAGCCGATTATTTCATATTAATCTATTTGCTCCGTTATTTCGAACAGTAGGTTAGTACATTGCGTGGACTTCAGCCTTTTGTTAGGTACTTTGGGCTTGGCGGCTGATATCACTTAATCAACAACCGAATGGGATTTCAGTCATTTTGCATGCCGGACTTGGTCAAAAATTTTCTTCGATGCTAGTGGACTTCCCATTTCATTCGTTAGTGATCATTTGCAACACTCATCAATTGACGGTAGGTCAATCTAATCGTTCACGGTCCTGGTGGTCGATGGAGTTAGTGCTAGAGATGGAGGTCTCAGGGGGTACAATCTCATTGCGGTACCGTACTGAATCTGCTTTCTCAAATATACATTTTTCTTGGCTCTCGAATTTTTATATCATTTCTTAAGTGGTAAGATGATGGTCAAGCGTCTTTTAACATGTTGCAGCTTGATTGGTCATCTTGCCTTTTCGACATCCGTTGACGCCAAGTATTTACTGTCTGGCATACAAACAGGTATAGATCGGCAGACAGGAGCGAGGCCAGCACGACGCAATATTCTGGACTTGCAGAATGATATTCCAACATGGTATGGCTTAAGTTTTGAATCCAAAAGGAGATGGACGCTAACACTTCAAAGGTCACTTTACATCCAAGCACTTACAGTAATGCAGCAGACACCAGAAAGTGACTTGCTCTCGTATTTCCAAATTGCTGGTGAGAACTTGGGCGCGCTTACACTTATTCAAACTCTAATGAAGTATCATAGGCATCCACGGACGTCCATACTATGCTTGGGATGGTTATGAGCAAGATCCAGCTGCCCCTCTGATTGGTTATTGCACACACTATGATATACTATTTCCGATATGGCATCGACCTTACGTGGTGCTCTTTGAGGTTGGCATTTCTGGTCAATTTTGGACTGAAGAAGACTAAGTCTGGTTACAGCAGATTCTTGCCAACATCACTCAAAAAATTGCAAAGGCATACAACTCCTCGCTATATCAATCTGCCGCGGACAACTTCCGTGTCCCGTATTGGGATTGGGCTTCTATTCCAACGATGCCTAAAGTTGTCACCACGCAGACGGTCAGCATCAACACCCCTTCGGGACCACGAAATGTTCCGAACCCTTTGTTGACTTACAACTTCCGAAATTTTCCACTCAACTCTACTTGGTTCCCAAGTGACCAGGATGGCTCCTTGTCTGGCAAACCAAACACCATCAGATGCCAAAGTGCCGATAGCGCTCTTGCGAACGGCAATCTCATGAAGGACACGGTTCGTTGAGAAACCATATCTAGAATGGCTGAAAACCTTTCTGACAATGTTTCAGTATTCTATCTTCTCGCAAGTGACAGATTGGAACACTATGGCGACCGGAAACGTCGCCGGTCGTTCTATTGAGTACTCGCACAACGAGATTCATCAATGCATTGGCTCTGGAAGAGCTCCTGTGATCATTGGACACATGGGTACTTTCACCTACTCTGCTTTTGATCCAATCTTGTATGGCTATTACTATTCCCCCAGCAAATGTCCCCCACTAATTCAGGTCTCAGTTGGCTCCATCATGCAAATATCGACCGTCTCTTCGCTATGTGGGAGGCCATTCACCCCACTGAGTTTCTCAGTGCATCCACGAAGTGTGACCTTGCAAGTGGCACTTTCACAATCCCCATTGGCTCTCCACTTACAGTGGACACGCCGCTCACACCCTTCACGTCTTCCGTAAACAATAATAACCAAACTACCTATACGCCAACTACATCCCGCTATCCTCAACACTTCGGTTACTCTTATCCTGAAATCCAGGACTGGCTTCCCCGAACACGAGCGGAACTTGCTGCAAATGTGACTGCGGCAATCAATATGCTTTACAATCCTAACGGGACCTTTGGAGCAAATATAAGCACGTCCGAGCAGAGTTTGGAAGTAGCAAAAGTCAGGGAATGGGCTGTCAGCCTTCGTGCTCTGAATTTGGCCCTTAACGATCGCTACATCATCTCGGTCTACCTTGGATCTTCCGATGCCAATAAGGTTGGAGAAATGCTGGTCGTCCCTCCTCCAATAGAAAGTCTAAAATGGACTACGAACCACGTACTAGATTTGAACGGCGCTTTGAAGTCTCGAAGAGTGGATACTGAAGATGTAGCAGCTGTGGTTGACACGTTGAAAAGGAATCTTAGATGGATAGTGATGAAAGGGGACGGGACTACAGTACCAAATGATGTGGTTGAGGGTTTGAATATTGCGGTATTCGATAGCGTTGTAACACCACCGAAGAGCATATATGAATTCCCAAAGTATGGCAATAAAGTTGCACATCCTGAGGTCACAGGCGGAAAGGCTGGAGGATCCGAAAGTAAGTATTGGCCCGAATAAATATCTTGCAGCGTTGAGCGAATAAGTGTGTAGTTTTTTTCAAGATTGAAGTCAAGCTGTACTTATAGCGGCGCTGTAGCTTGAACATAGACTAGCATACATATATATAGAAAGGCATATAAACAAAATGAAAGGACATAAAAACAGAAGCCAAATCTGATTCTCGATATATGAAACTTGACTGATATTTTGAATAAAGCTCTAGCGGATGATTGATTTAAAAAAAGCTTCGGTACATAGACACTGATACATTTGATTTAGCCCGAAGTCGTGCAAACATATTTTGCTATTTAATCTTGTGATAATTATGGCAGTCCACTTAGACGTTGGTACAACCCATAGATGCAGGCTAGGGTGACGTTATTGTACAGTAGAGTCGTCGGGCCACCTCGGCACGACATTTGGGCCCGCCAGTTCCCACCCCGCCGTCATCTACCTCAACTAGACCACCTCTAATCTGTTGAATTTCCAAGAGACTGCGCATACTGTACCTCAGTCGGAACGACTCCGCAGCAATGCTTCTCCTTGGATTGACGGGGTCAATCGCGACCGGCAAATCCACCGTCTCCTCCATTCTATCCTCTCCTCCTTACTCGCTCCCCATAATTGACGCCGACGTTCTCGCACGCAAAGTCGTCGAGCCTGGCACCTCAGGCTATAATGCCATACTTAAACATTTCCTGCCTACAACACCTGACCTTCTACTGCCAGCCTCCGAATACGATGTCTCAAAATACCCTCAAGGAGCGCCGCTGAACAGGCCTGTGCTAGGAAGGAGAGTATTTGGGGACAGCGAGGAGAGGAAGAGGGATAGAGGGGTATTGAACGGAATTGTGCATCCGGCAGTGAGGAAAGAAATGTATAAAGCCTTGCTGCTGGCCTATTTGAGGGGCAACTGGGCTGTGGTGCTCGACGTGCCATTGCTATTCGAGAGCGGGCTAGATGTGCTATGTGGGACCGTGATGGTAGTTGCGGTGAGCGACCCAAAGATACAAATGCAGAGACTGAGTGAAAGAGACCCACATTTGAGTGAGGAAGATGCGGCGAACCGGGTGAAGAGTCAAGGGGATGTGAGGGAGAAGGCGAAGAGGGCAGAGTGGATGGAGAAGCAGGCCGGGAGGGGCGTAGTAGTGTGGAATGACGGTGGTAAGGAGGATTTGAGAAAAGAAATACACAGGGTCATGAGTGAGGTGAGAGGGAGAAGTCCGAGGTGGTGGGCGTGGTTGCTCTATCTATGCCCACCACTCGCATCATTGTTAGGTATTTGGAGCTATTGGAGGGGAATGGTCATCAGTAAAAGGTGGAAGGAGCAGGAGCTTAGGGAGAAGGCCAAACTTTGACTAATGGAGAGCTGACACTGAATGAATTCTGTCTTCTGTGGACATTTCATAGGCACTACCAGTGGATAGGTGCTTAAGTAGAGCGACGAGTGGCTTTACTCGGCATATCCCACAAATGGTTGGATGGCTGCTGCTACGTCTTGCTGGTGCCCAGCTCAAGACGTACAGTGCTAAGGCCTGGATTCTTGATGGAGCCAAGGCCTAAACAGTTTTTGGCCATGATTTTGCTCTCTCCTGAGCTCCTATCTACAAATGATTAACAAACATTATTAGTTAGGAGGAAGGGATCCATTCTGTATCCGTATTGCGCTGGGTCTCAGCTGGGATGAGTATTGCCCGTCAAGATGCCGATACAACATATATGTACGCCAGAATCAGAGACCGATCTTTGCCCGGCGTCCCCAAAGACTCGATTGATATCCGTGAGTTCAACTACAAAAGATACGTCATGGTATGCCTGTTGGATATGTGACAATCGGAAAGCGCGATTCGAAACTCGTACTGCCTTCTTTGGACCTACTGTCACCGCCTTGTGGCATTATTAGCAGAGCATCAACATCACCACGGTCGTGCTCTTCTCAACTACATGTTCAGCAGTAAACTTGAGATCCTGCTCGCGGTCTTTAGTAGCTATCACAGCTACCGCTCAACGACTTTTTTAAGTCTTACGCTACAGGCGCGTGGACTACGGATTGTCCCCTTACAAGCTTCCGCTACACATACGCTACATCCAGTGGTCTCGGATTACTTACCTCTCCATACGTCTGTCTATAACAGTTATCTCAAGTTATCAAATCATTGTATCTTCGCTTTTGATGCCTTTTCGGATGCTTCGCTGCCTCCACACTTATCATTTACAATTTTCCTTGTCCAGCTTCGTCCTGGACCTAGCCGCGGTCTTTATAGCGGGCACGCTACGTTACGAATTCATCCTCATCGACCTTCTTCTGTTTGATTGAGGCACTGGAGCGAGCTTTCCCAGATTCATGTACAGTATAGGCGCGAGCGCGTAGGAGTTGTAGCCTCTGAATGATCCACTTCTCCCCTATTTTATTATCGGCGTATAGGATCGTTTAGAACGGATCTGTATACTGTTTTCAGGTCTTGGAAGACATTCGAATTTAGTCTTTGGGTCATCACAACCACAGCATCAGCCGAAAGACGACCCTTTCCTACATATATTTAGGTTCCATACTTCAAGTTCTAGCAGTCCGAGGCTTCCCAATGCTCATCTGAAAATAACGCTACTATGGGAAGGATTGGCCTTGGGGCCGAGTATCCTAACTCCGTGATAGAATGGATGGTGGGTGCTAATCTTCCGAGGTCAACATCGAAGCCTACGGAGAGACCGGCGTCAGTCATGCCACCCGAACCAAAAGCCAAGAACAAAAGTCAAGGAAACGACAAGCCAGATCAGAAGAACAAACAGGCAACAGAGTCGAAGTCATATCGACTCCGTGAACACCGATCGAGGTCCCCCCGCAGAGTTGTTGTCTCCGTCGACTTGTCCAGCAGCGACCACAGATCTGACACGTCTGAGTCTGTGGATGCCAGTGAATCGCCTGTATCAGTACAGAAGGGTACAACAAAGAAGGTTCGCTTCGATGAATCCACGGTAGATAAGAAATCGAACCTAAAGAAAGCAAGCCAGAAAGACCAGAGCTTGACCGACAGTCAAGGAGTACCGTTTTGTGCATGCTGCAAAGTCCACGGAACTAGAAATTCAGCATGTCAGCAACATGGGCTCAATTCACAAAATAATCATGGTCACAGCCAAGCAAGACCAGCTTTTCACACCCAGCATAGCAACAACTTTTCTCAAAGTGATTGGTCAAATAACACTGGAAAAAATATACAGGGTAACCAAACTTTTGGAAGTGGTATTGCAAATTATGTATGTGCGCCGGGCCAGTTTGGCAGTGGAAATCAGTTTCAACACTCGGATGAGAGAGGGTGGCAGAAGCTTTGTCAACAGCACCAGCGTCAGTACTCAAGTACTTGTCAACACCCAATTCACGGCCGAAATCACAACTCCCCTCCTATTCAATTGCAGATGTCTCAACCTCCTGCAAACAATACGAACGCTCAAAAACAGGGCCCCATTTCTGGCATCGTAATGCAACCACAACCTCAAATCATCAAGCCTCTTAGGGCAGAGGTGATTCAGATCGAGGATGTTGTCGAGTGTAATACTGATCCTCGGCCGAACGCCTTCTTCTGCTTGAGGACTCGCACATTGCGTGTCTACCACGGCCCTGCCTTCGGCAACCCGTTTCAAACTCTTGCTCCTCAACCACCTATGCCAGTTGGCACTGCAGATCAGCGATTGTTAGGTATATATCCTAACCAGATGGCTATGGGTCCTGTTACTCAAGAATTCAACGGCTCGAGTCCACATTATCAGCAATTCCAACCTAACACCAGGGATACTTGGGGTAAGCCTCCTCAACAGAATCCCCAGAGACCACCAGGAAACACCACACCGGTAATGCCGGGAAGCTGGACGCACGGTAAGAGCGATACACGGGGTAGCGGTGCCAATCAGAATTCCTGGGGCGGACATGATCAGTCGTCATCAAATAAAAATCCGCAAAGCAATTCCGGTGATAATTGGGAAGCCAACAAGAACATGTCCTCTCAAAATGAAGGTTGGAATACCACTGCAAATGACGCCAACTCGTCGCCGAACCAAGGTTGGGGTGGAAATGATACCGGCGTCTCATCCAACGAAGGCTGGAACTCGAACAACAATAATCACAATAATAAGTCAAACGATTGGAACAGCGGCGGCCAAGCCAATAACCAAAATGGCAACGCATCCAGCTCCAATGAATGGACAAATGTTCAGCCAGCTCCATGGGGTGACATGTCTGCCGCGCAGTCCAGCCATGATAATAGCAAAAATGACTCTGGCGAAGGATGGGGCAATAGTGGAAATGATAATAATGGAAATGATAATTCGTGGCATCAGGAGACTTCAAACAAGGGCGGGAACAACTCATGGGGTCAGGGAAACACTAACGATGGAGTGAATAATAATTCCTGGGCTCAAAGTACTTCTGGTGGTGGAGGAGACGATAATTCATGGAATCAGGACAACTCGAACGGCGGAGGAAATAGCAATTCCCGGGATCGAGGAAATTTTAGCGGCGGTAATAACTTCAATCAGTCCAACAATAATTGGTGAAAGTCTTCAGCCTAGGACTCTCCAACCATCGAAAACAATTCCATGAGAAGTGGTCCTGCAGTTGAGGGGTTCCTCTACCTTTACCCGGCTGATCTATAAATTACGCTCCATATTCTCTTGAGGAACAGCAACAGTACCGATGAACTTCGAAGAGAGTTCTATTTTGCTTCAGAATCACTGCTAAGCTCTTTATACCTTCCATAGTGATAGTATTTAGGCTACGTTTGCTTCGGAGGAGCTCTGATATCTTACATGAGGCTGCTCGAGAGCATTGCTAGAAGCATTGCTGTTCTAGCAGGACGGCCCATACTTCGGGACGTTGGGACTTATCATTCCGATGATAACTTGATTACTCTATATAGCTTATAATAGAATCAATAAAGGCAATTCAAAAATAATAGCCAGGCTGATTGCGAGTATATAGAGGAAGATTGTGACTATATGCTCCAAGATACACCATGCATGAAGCCCGATTAGCACATCCCTGTCGTCGAGATGCGTACAGTACAGTAACTTATGACGTTTCCCCCTTGAACCCCGCCAAAGTAACTCTACCTCGACTCCAAAGCAAATTAGATGCCATCGAACACAACAACCCCCCCCGACTCCAGCATCTCCCTCCTGAAAACAGTCGCTATCTTAGCCTTTCTCCTGTGTGCGTTCTTCCCGCCCGTCTTCCACACCTTGTGGTCATTCCCGCTTTCTCTCGTTTTACCTCCTAGCCACATACCCAAATCAGCCCCGATGTCTTGGTCACAGAAAACTATCACCCTACCAGCGAAGAGTAGAGGAAGCTACCTCATCACGGACACAATAGTCAAAGAAATACCTGAATTGAAAGAGTATAAAGTCGGGCTTCTAAATTTGTTCGTTCAACATACGAGTTGTGCGCTATCTCTGAACGAGAACTGGGACGAGGATGTGAGGGCCGATATGAGCGATGCTCTTGATCGTATCGCTCCCGAAGACAGGAAGGGAAATCTTTATAGGCATTCTGCGGAAGGACTAGATGATATGCCAGTGGGTTCCCTTTATGTGCAGGGAAGCAATGCTGATGAAAGGTCCTGTAGGCACATATCAAAAGCGCATTGATAGGAGCCAGTGTCACGGTCCCTATCAGTAATGGGCGACTCAATACGGGAACTTGGCAAGGAATCTGGTATTTAGAATTCAGGGCGTCGAAGCATAGTCGGAAGATTGTGGCTACAATTCAGGGGGAGAAGAAGGCTTGATGCTAGAGGCTCAACACTGGTGTGAGTTTAGATCAAGGATAATTTCGGGACAGGGCAATATCTATGCAAGGTGAATGTCAAAGTCAGGAGTGCTCTATGTCGGCATCTAAGTGTGATATTACGGCGTTACATATATCAGAGCTTCGTATCCGGCTCAAGCTCTGAAGGACCAGAAGCAAACGGGGATATATGCCATGTAAAAATCTACGAAATCAAGTCTCATGTTGCGATCACCCGAGGCTTCCCTACTTCATGCATATTTTCCCCTTAGACCAAAACGCCAGACCAAACGCCCTCCAAGTATTCCGAGCTCACGAGGTTCCATTTTCGTTCTTGACGTTATCTTCCTTCATGTCCTCGTCATCCCCAGCTAGCACCTTCGTCTTAGGCACATATCC
This sequence comes from Proliferodiscus dingleyae, assembly GCA_003988795.1. NCBI lineage: Eukaryota > Fungi > Ascomycota > Leotiomycetes > Helotiales > Lachnaceae > Proliferodiscus > Proliferodiscus dingleyae. The sequence goes on from QYAK01000035.1 coordinate 18,001, forward strand.
ATCCTCGTTAGGTCCTCCGCCCGGCGTGACGGCTACAACGTCCCCCTTCTCATCAATGAACTCAAAATTGTATCTCGAAAGCAGATGCGGGATAGCCGAAAGTTGGGGTCCGTATCTTGCCGTATTATCGTAAAGTTCGAAGAGTGGGACGGCCAGGAGTTTCATGTTTTTAGGGACACTGAGGACCTCTGTATCTTCGTCAGCATTGCGCATCCACAGATCCTCAGAGGGGACTCAGAGGACATACTTTGCCTGGGAAGCTGGATGAAGTACAACTTCTTACACTCCTTCGGCCTAGTTACGTGTGCTGGGATGAATGGGTACATGAATGTCTCGAAATTTGGTCTCCACCACTGTGCAAGCGTATCACCAATCTCCCATTCCTCGTTGACCCCTTCGCCACTGAATTGACTCCCTACCGGTGCCAGTCGCTCATTCAGTCTCTCCTTGAATCCGCTTATCTCTTCATCTTCGGGCTTGAGGTAATCCCCTGGCAGTTTGAAGAAAGCATTGGCGATCTGCAGCATAAGAATATGTGGGTGATTGTGCTCGTGACAGACAAGAATTCCTTCACAGGTCCGTCGCATACCATGTGCGACATAGTGTTCTTCCAAGCGCTTGAGACGTGCGAGTACAGAGGGATCTTCCTCAGGTTGCGTTTCTTTGGTGCCGAAAGTGTAATTAGAGAGAGGGTACAGGCGAATTGTAGTTGGCTGATTGGCGTTGAAGGAGTTGGGGAGAATTGGGGGGTAGGATGTCTGAAGGGCCGTCGTTGTTATCGTTGACATGTTGGGCAATGGAGGTGTGGTAACAGAGGAAGATGGGTTGTTGAGGTGCAAGGCTGAAGTTCTCTGTACGAGGTTTTGTCGCGAGAGCTTCACTGATTGCAGAATTAGGCGGTGAATGGGTCGAACGCGCCACGATATCACGAGACCTGCCATTTTCTGATAGGATGGAAAATTATATTAGTATTTTGCTCTTTCACTTATGAGAATCTAGAGATCCTTATTTCATTACAAATCAATAACTTTTTTCTTGAAGACTGAAATGTTGTCTCTTAACTATAGAAGCGAATAGATAGCAATTTTTGAAGAATTAAGCTTCAGCCTCGACCTTTTCAGATGCCAAATCATCTAATTTCGAAGTCATCACGTTTTCTTGCATTGAAAGATGGTCATCTTGAATATGCTTAAGATAATATTTACAAAAGTAGCTGGACTCCCCGTATTGCAGATGCATTTTTATCGCTGCCCAAGTGCTTCGTCCGTAATTCTTTGAGATTCGGGTACTTCAGCCGGATTGCCCTGAGCTTGCAACGGGTATGCGGTATCGGGAAGAGATTCAAGATGCGCTCGATGGTGTTCATTAGCCTGTAATTTATCAGTAAAGGTACGATAGTAGAGTAGGAAGTATTATCAATGACGCAGCAGACCCCGCCTCACTCAAACTCGCATGGACAGACTGCAACTTACAAATGGTAGACCACAGTATGTGCAATTACAAATTTCGGGCTTGTCGGTGTTGATGAAGATTCTGGGATGGCCCAATGGTCCTCCACCACCATCACATGCAACAATTCTGTCATGGGTCCATCGGACTGGTTGTTTATGGATTAGCTCAATAGCTGCTTCGGGCATTGGCTATAGAACAGGATCAGTTAATACACTCAGAATGCGCTTCACGCTCTGTAGATGAAGCTCGAGGTACCTGGTATTCCATAATGGTCTGCTCAAATCTTGGTCCAGTCATTGCCTTGGACCTAGGGTTCTGACTCCTTGACCAAACGGTCGGTCTGTTGGGCGCCTGCATGATCCTTCGGTGTTCAGCATCCTCTACACTCTCCTGCAAAGCCTCGCTCTTGTGCGGCGATTCAGTTGGAAGCTCGTTTGTTTTTGATACATTCTGAACTTCCTTCGGCTTGTTTGGGTCGTTGATTTCCTGCTGATTGTTCGCTGAAGAGGCATAGCTTCGTCTCGCCGTTGTTTGAACCCTTCTTGACAACTGCCATAAAGCTCTCGACCGCGTGGCTGAAATCATTCTGGATGAGGGTGCTTCAATTGCTTGCGATGCCCTGTCAGGAAGAGCTGGTCGTTGGATAAGCAAGTGGATTCAGAGGTTGGATGACTAAGAACCCGGCGAAAAGCACCAGAAGCAACAACGCCCCACCAGCCCTTAGCAGTGTCCATCAACAGGGTCTCGCTTGTAAAACACCTTTTGTCTTGCACGTCTGTTTGATTTCAGAGCACTTTGCTCTCGAAAGATGCGGATGTGGTCCAAATCTAAGTAATTTGTGAATTACAACTGAATCTTCCCCAAAATCCCAGAGAATTTAAATCTTCGAGATGTCTTCCCCAAGCAACCCTCCCAGTTCACCTGCGCCCAAAGCCATGTCATCCAGACTTCTCACCATGAAGTTTATGCAAAGGGCAGCTTCTTCATCCACCGGTTCTTCGCCAACCACCCCAGATGAACACCCAAGGAAACGACGGAAACAAGATCTCGAGTTGTCTACCTCCAAGGTCACTGCCGATGCTTTAGCCAGTGCACAAAAAGTACGAGAGGCATTAGCAGATGAGGAAGCAAAGCGGCAAGCGGCAATTGAAAGGCAAGCTGCGGAGTCGGGAGATACGCGATGGGTTCTGAGTTTTGAAGATAACAAAGCAGCAACGAATTCTCCAGCGCGGTCATTACGGGTCGTACAGACTGGGTATGCGAATTTGGACAGTATATCAGCTGTTCAGGTTCAGTCCATGGAGGATGAGGCGGAGGACAAGCCTATTATGGTGGGACGGCGAAGTTATGGAAAGTTTAATATACATTTGGAGGTGAGACTTGATTGTGAGATCGAGATATGAAAGTCACTAAGTTTATATAGAAGCAGCAGAAACCACCAAGTGAGGACTCGGAGTCCGATGGTTCTGACGAAGAGGATAGTGAGGCTGATAGTGCCGGCGAATCTGACGACGACGACGATACTACGAAAAATTACTACATTGATTCGAGGGAGAACGAGGCGCTTGCACGACTCAAAAATCAACGGAAGGCCGAGAAAAAGAAAGAGCAGGCCGCTTCCCTGAAGCAAGCAAAGAACAGAAAGAAAAAGGCAGTTAATCTGAATGGCTTGAGTTCATTATCTGGTCGACAAGTGCAGGCTGGACCTTGTCATCAGTGCGGTGGTCCTCATTTGAAAAGGGAATGTCCAGACCTGGCTGGGAGCCCAGATGCGCCTCGGCAGTTAACCTGTTATCATTGTGGCGGTCCCCATATGAAGCGAGACTGTCCTGAACGCTCTGGTGGAGGAGACGCGTCACGGAATAAACGAGGCTTTGATGGGAGAGATGATGGACCACCGAACAAGGCCGTCAAGGTACGGTAATGTACATGAGCAGACCCCCCAGAAGGAGGTATTCAAAAGCAGGCAATGCTGCGAAGACATAGCTACATAATATCTGACTCTCCAAGGTAAAAGCTCAGAAATAACCAAGTGGAGAAGTCGCGCGCGCAGAGTTACATTACTGGAAATTATCCTGGACATTTCACTCCTTTGTTACTCCCCTGGCTTGTGGACTCTATAATTTCTGTTTAAGTAGCATACGTCGATGTGCGAGGAACCTCGAAAGTTCTTAAATTAATTAAGGATTGTGGCAAACTACCTTGGAGTGATCCTCTGGAAAGATCATTCTAGGATGAAAGCTCACTAGACCGATCACAAGGTAACACAAAAAGATGAGCCCTTACTCAATATTATCCTTTTTGACATATCAATCTTGATTCTCAAACATTCGGAATCTATTGCAGCAGTCACACCGCAATACATTCGATTCCTGGAACAAACCACAAACTAGATTACTATAAAAGAGTGATGAATTTACTACCTGACGGTCCCAACAACCTCGGATGCCATTATCTCAAGAAAGGATCTTTCCGCACTCCACTGGCCTTCTCCAATACGTGATGGTGGTAATGTCTTCTGCTCCAAGTCCCCAGATGGCATCTTCCTCATGAGCTTAGTCTAGCTTCTCATCACGACAGGCCGCACGCGTCTTCAGGTGGCCCCAGTGAGGCAACCAACCAGGGTCAGTCGACATTTCGCGCTCGCTCATTAAAGCTTCATCGTTCTCATCATGAGCGGACGCCCGCACTCCCAAAGCGCCTCCCCAGTGCGGGAACCAACCAGGGTAGGTGTAATCCATATTCGACATTTCGCGTCTGCTAAGTAGAGGCTCATTGCCCTCATCACAAGTGGTCGCCCGCACTCCCAAAGCGCCTCCCCAGTGTGGGAACCAATTAGGGTAGCCCTTGTCGATGTTATCGACTTCACGAGTACTAAGATATCGGCCAGCACCATTTGATTTCTTATGACCATCAGCCTCGGTATCGTCAGAGCGAGCGATCATAGCGTTCTTGATGAAAGTGGCGATGCGTTGCATGGTCTCAGTATCCATGTTGGTAGTGGAGTCCATGGTAGAAGTATCCCGGGTGTGTACACCGTTCATGAGCTCCTTGAGGATGTCGGCGATCTCTTGATTGGGGATCTCGGTATTTGTTGTAGGTTCAAGGGCGTCAGTGGACTGTCAGAGGTAAGCGATAAACTTAGAGCAAGAGGTGAAGGGAAATTGTATACCTGCATCGTCGGGGCGCCAAGGGCCAAGGGAAAGAGAGCTAGGACGATGGCCGCGTAGAACTGCATTTTGACTGATTCGAATTATTGAACCTTTGCTGAGAAGACTCGACTGGTTATGAATGAAGCTGCTGGTTCGCCGAGAGGTAGAGGGAATTTATGTACCTTGAAAGATTGAACTTTATGTGTCTCCGTTCCTGTCATCTGATGCTGCCAAGGATTGGAAGAGATCGATCATAAAATTATGAGACAAAGGTACCATTTTATAGATCACCAGCTACCAAAGTCGTACCTCCGAGGGTGATAGATAACGGCTGTCACGTTTGACAGACCGTCTCCTAGGCATCATAAGGATGCAAGCATACAATAAAGCCATGGGTATCTGTTCCCAGACCGAGCGGCCATTCTCTCTTAATAAAGAATCCATCTTGAGACTGGTAAGTCAACAGTCACTAATTCGTTGTGTTCACACGATGTGGCACATTTGGCCGGGGCCAGACCGAATATCTCCAATAAGATGGCAGGTAAAAGTCAGAGTGGTTGTAATTCAGTTGAAGAAAAGGAAATCAATACTCTGACGGACTAGAATTGCGTTTCATTCGCTCAACGTAGAATCTGTGCTTCGTGACAGTGAAGTTTGCATCATCGGACTGGCCATGATATCTATATTGTGTAATTTGCATCGTCTCAAAATTTAAATGTAGACGTCGACATTCTAGCTATCTTTTGAGACACCTACTCGAAATAGTAAGTCCAATAGGACAGTCATAGATCGTGGACACTAAGGAAGAACGTCCGCCACCAATGCCGGTATTGACAATGCTAAACACAGATAAATTACGACAGGGGATGACTACGATCAATCTCCAACAATGGACAAGCGTCAGATATGGCCCGTTTCTCGAGACCTTTAACGACTTCGCCTCTTCCATACAGGATCCTCTGCATCATCGGCTCTGTATAGTCGGACAATTTGTTTGAGAAATAACGATCCCATTCGAGCTTCCGTCGACCAAAGTCTGCTGCGTCGATAGCTGTAATCTGTGAAATTGATCTGTCAGACAGATTGAAGCAATATGCCCGAATGTACCACGGTAATACGCTCGCCCTGGAGAGACATAGATGCTCGACAAGAATTCATGCTGACTCTCAGAGCTAAGAATTGTGATATTCAAATTAAGAAATCGCTTACATAGTCAACTGTTCCCCACGGCTTCGCTGCTTTTTGTAGCACTGGAAGCTCTATTCTTCCCCAAATCGTCGAACTCGGTGGATTTTCGATGTTCCGATGCATGACAGCTGCAACATTCACAGCTTTCATCGCAAAAGCTCGCGACATGTTTTCAAAATATGTCAACTCCTGGTCGGCATCTGACATGATACACGATAATACATTTTGTCGCGTGACTTTGATCAAATAGTATTCGCATGGCCAGATGTCCTATTTGGGATAGTACAGTAAGTGTCTGCTCGAGGAAGAGGGTAAATTAGAAGGGCCGAATAGGGTTTTCACTTACCCAGATGGTGATTTTATTGTTGCTAGCTTGTCTGGCAAACTGTTTTGCACGATCCGAAAGGCCTTGGGTGTAGAAGAGAGCATTGGAGTCGAGGGATTTCTCCCTCCATTCAAGCTTGGTATTTTCAAGAAACCACTTGATATCTAAAGTCAGAGACCAAATAAGAGATGAAATTTTCTTGAAACCTACTTCCGTAGTATATTTAGATATCGGATCGCATTTTGTCGACCCTAGAATTGGTTGAGCAAGGCCGGCCGAGACTGCGAGGACGCAAGCGCTGAAGAAACCCCTCATGCTGAGAAAGTAATAGGATACATGTGTAACGGTATAGGTATTAGTTACTGCCTAGATTAATTTTACTGATTTTGCATGGTGTCTGTAACGCTATGAAAGATCGTCGGTCGAACTTTGAGCTGACTTGGACGAAGTTGGCGGCGGAGTTGACGGATGAGATAAGCTCATAGAGAGCTTCGAGGGACCAACGATTGTCTGAGACGAGGCGGATTCCTTGCTGCGCCACTCCTCAAGAAACAACTATGGCTCCTACATTTGGTCACGGCGAACCACAGACCTGGAACAAAATTCTGCCTCTACACGCCCTTCGCTTTATCAAAAGCCAGCCTAATGCCATCTCCTTATCACGACTGAGCGGCCCTGAAGTAATATTTATGTGAGGACATGTATTGGAGCAAACTGCTCAATGAAGGTACTTCTACGGCGACCTCAATAGTCGTTGCAAGGATCGATTCTAAATTTAGCAACTTCATGATCACAATATAGAGGCCTGCAAAGTCACGACTGGTATTCATGAAACATACCTCACTGGAGAGATACGAAGAAATTTTTCCACGATACACGAAAGATGTTCCTCCTCTGCTATTTAAGCTAAATATGGTACCCTTGTTTCTCGACTTATTATTACGACATTTCAGCCTAGATAATTGGACGAAGGAATGTAAAAGAGAGTACGGCAGACCATTCACAACCCTTGAAATACACATTTGCACAAATAAAAAGGTCCGTAGCAATCGTGAAATCGTCAAGTCATCAAACACCAAATCCTGGGTATATACCAAAGAAACTCCAATATCCCGTTCCCAAAACTCCTCCCTCAAGACCGGCCCATGACGGCATTCGTTGCAAGCACCTCGATTCTCCTCGCATATAACTTCATTGTATGACAGACGGGATCTCCAAAAACCACACCTCTCAATTCCTCATCCTTCACTACCTGTGCCACAACCCCTTCATTCATCCTCTCCTTCTTCCCTTTGCCTTCCTTCACCTCCACAGCCCTCAAAAGCACAATTCGGCCCGCGTTACTCAGTGTTGCTTCGGGAACTTTCCAAATCGGCGGCGTAGCAGGAGCAGAGTTCGACTTCTTTGGCTTAGGCCGTGGCTTCAACTTGTCGACAGCAAGCGAAGACGACGATTTCGACACGTGCGGCAGCTTCGGTGGCGCAAGGCTGGAAAGACAGCCTTGTCCTGGTGCAGGTGCAATGTAAAGATCGATCAAGCTTTTGATGTATGCCTTGTCTGCCCTGACAACGGGATCGCCCTCATTTACAAAGCTCATGAAAATGCTCTTCTTCAGCGCCGGATCGGCTGGCTTCGTCAAAGGTAGTAAGGACACCGGAGGTGCGCCGAATGAGACACAATGGATCCTTTTGAAGCAGCCTGTGAGGACGTTGAGTTCTGACTGTGCTTCCGGAGAGGTGGAAAGCATATGGGAGTATAAGAGAGAGGCGACGGCGCCGCCGGCTGAGTGACCTGTAATGAGCAGAGAGTATTTTGCACGGGAGGGATCTTCTTGGAGGAGGTGACGTAGGCGGGATGCTACAGGCTTGATCGTTTTGCGGGCGACGTGGAGGAAGCCTGCGTGGCAGAGATTACCAGGATCGTCCTGGTGCTCATTAGACATAGGATTATATCATGAACGAACGGGCAAGCTTACGAGGAAGCCCGAAGGGGAAGTGGGTGAGGTCTTGAGATTCACGGCCCAATCCATGAACGTCTGGGTGCCTCGAATTGCGAAGACGACTGCAAGGAACGGATCAGCTTTGCTTCCTTAATGCTAAGAACACATGGTGACATAAAACTATTGCGATATTCTCCCAGTCCACCTTACTTAAATAGGACATGGACTAGGTGAGAATCGAGAAAAGCTTACTCGTATTCATATCATCCATTGGTACTGATTTGACAACCATAGCCTTCGTCCCCATCGTCCAATCAGCGTTAACATGGGTCTCTCGTTCCTGACCACCGGGCTTTGAGTATACTTGTTCAGAATATCTCGCGGCCAAATTCAACAATGGAAAGGTTGAAATATATCTGCACTAAGTTAGATACAAGTCTATGGATTGAGTTCTGTTTGAACATACAGCTTCAAAGGTGGTAAATTTGGGGTTAATCTTGAATTGGCATAGAGGTTGACTTTTGCAAAATAGTTCGTTCCAGAAACAGCGGATGAGACAGAGTTGTTCACCATTCCTTTTGACTTTCCACTTCTCATGAGGGACCGGTCTGTGGGCCCTGCTTGTTCTTGCTGTAATGTCGGCTGCTGAGGTTGGTACACAGCCAACTCCCTCTCATTTCCACTGAAGTTATCTCCATCGATTAGGGTAATGAGATTGTTGAATTTGGATGTAACTAGATCGCATAATGGACCGTCTTGGTACTGTGATGGCTCGTGGACGCCATTACTAATATAGGCATGCGTGCTAGCGACGGTTTGAAAAGCACCCAGCTCATGGAGATTGTTTACGTATGACAGATTCAACCGGCTGACAGAGTTGCCAGGCGCCTGTGGACTTTGTTGGGGTCGCACCGGAAGCAGTAGATTTTGCGTGATGTGGATAGGCTGAGGTTGTGGGGCGACCCAAATGGCAGAGCCTTGGAATTGATGAGAGCCATAAATCTGTGAAGCATTCGAGTTGTTTTGATTGCTAGTCCACGATTGTTGTGATATATTCCCATTCGGCCCTTGCAAATTGATTTGTGAAGCATACGGTGGCGGATCTGAAGGTTGATAAGGCGTTGTCGCCTTGTTCTTCTTTGATCTGCCGAAAATCGCCATTCTGAATGGTCCTATGATCTGCGCTGGCCAGGTATGCCTTGGCTGTTGCTTACCACCTCACATCTTCCTTCTTCTCCTTCTTCTTTGCATAACAGAGTCGCTGGAATTCTCGATCTAGGTCCTAGCAATCGGTTGGAAAGGCTCGAAGGAGGGGAAAACGAGGATACAGGTTTCATATAGCTAGGAGGTAGCAGTTACGCCTAAAGCTTAGCGAATCCTTGCATTACGATTCGCGGGCGACTGCGCCTCGACACCAGAATGGGCGCCATCAATGCAGGTTTCCCGAAGTCAATAGCGAACCAGAACCAAGAGTGCGCACTATATGCGGATGCACATACCTGCACTGTGGGCCCAAGCACCACTTGAGTTCCTCCATATATATTGTTGGTGCCAAACACATGCTTCCTGCGGCCCTAGCGAGGCGTGGTCTATCCTTAAGTGACCTGTCTCGTTGCAGTCATGGATTTGAGGTCATTCTAAATTGCTGTAAAGACTGAGTTGATGCGGTAGCCGGCTTCTGAGCTCGAATCAGGCCAGGCAGATGCATTTTGCTAGACTTTGTCACATCCCAGGGGAAGTGATAAGTGATATCTGGCCAGAAATTTTTTATTTTGATTTGTGGAACATACATGTACTCGAATCAGAATCAAATCCACTGGATGATTAAGACAAAAGAAATGAAAGTTGTGATCACACTTCAGACTCATCCACCTTTTCCACCTCCATGCTCATTTAATGTCAACCTACAAACCAGCAGCAGTTTTAGCAAAGGCTGCAGCTGATCCAGCATCCTGTGAATAGGTAAGGTGTGGCGCTAGGACGGCATCTCCTCCTTGACAGATATTGTCTCCAGCCTATCGTAGTAAACAAGTCAGCTGTGGCTCTGGGGAAATGAACGAGAATGAACGAGGCTTCATCTGATCTGGGGTAGGGTTTTCTCAAGTATGTACAGTTTATTCAGAGACTTCTTTTATCAATATTTGCTCCAGGGACTACACTTACGTGGCAGATGATGTCTGTCTTCGAAGCAGGGATAGATCCTACTGCCTGACCATTATCTGGGTCACCAAAGATGATAGCTGTGAACTGGTGAGCGTTTCCTCCTTGATTGGTAAACTATGTCAGAGCATACCAGAGCTAACTTGTGCCGAGCTTGCAGCGGACAGCATCTTTGCGGCATTATGAACAAGCTGGCCTCCCTGACTGCTGAAGTGTTAGTGGCTACTTCAAAGATAATCAAATGAAGACATTCCTGTAGCCGCTCATGACAACTTTTGTGTTGGGACACTGGGTCATAGCCTGATTGACAAGTTGTGCCATCAGTTGGCTCCCACTGGCGTCGCCTCCAGCTAAGAATCCAGCAACATCGGCTGGATAATCAACACCTTGAACTGCGAGGTTGCCGGTACCCAGAGCTGTATCTAGAGCTGAAAAGAATGGCGGTCCAGTCAATGTACCGACATTGCCACTTTCTGTAGTTCCGCGGGCGAAGATGACTGTCATAGCCTTACATGGCGAGCCGTCGGTGAGATCATTCTCCGTGTCAGATGTAGCCAGTTGGCGAGATTGAATTGGGCTCGCGATAGTGAGAGGAAGACCGAAGAGAACAAGAGCTAGTTTTGAGAACATAGCTACCCTTGGAAACACTGATAACTAGCAGAAGTGAAAGGCCGAATGCTAGAGCTACCAAAGCTGCTGTGGTAGTAAATCACTACGAAGTTCCTTCCTACTGATGCAAGATATTGGACGAAGCTCCCTTTTTATTAAACATTTTCATCCCGAGGCATAGATGAAAACAAGCCAAGCATCTGAACACCGAGGAATACAATCATAACTTGGTACTAAATCATGGAAGAAATGACAGTCATGGATTGTCCTGCACGCAACCTTTGAGGTCGTCTTATTTGCGATTGGGCCCTGAGATCTGCAAGGAATGCGATTGGAGGAGACTTCAAACTCGTGAGGGGTTGGGGTGAGGAGTTATGCTGTTTCTTCTTAGCTCGTTGATCAAAGCTCGGCATCTAAATAAGCCAGTGTTTCTTAAGACAGATCTCTTAAAAATATGACTGCTATCAAAACTATCTAGTTGGATATCTGGCCATACTTAAAGCATAGGAAAGTAGGTTCTACGATAATAGCAAAAACAGGAACATTTGAGTTTGCGGAGTTATCTTCAATGCTGAGAATAAATCAAAGAGTATCCCCCAAGCATACTATTGGTATGGGGTAGGAAAATAATACCAACGTAGGAGTCTTTCATAGAATGCAGCTTGCAGGTCGGAGAAGAAACGGCCGTGGCCCTCACGAGAATGAAAATACTAGTATATAGGCCCCTGCCAAGACAAAAAGGTCAGGACCAGTGCTTGACTTGCATGGTTGGAGGCCAGGCCAGGTTTTAAAAGGAAGCCTCGGTAGAAGACAAGTCAGTAAAATACAGGTCGAAATGCCAAGAGGTTAATTGTGGTTGAGGTCGCAGTTGACAAAGTGATCAGTTTGCAGCGACGATGTGGATATGGCGGACGGTTAACCAAACCCAGTTTGAGGCTTTGGTCCGACTCGTCTGGGGTTCCAAGCCCGTGGCTGTGCTTGTCAGCGCATCAGCCTCAAGCAGGGCCAGGGCCTCTTGACGTGAACTGAAAGTCTGACATTTGTCTGGGAGGTAAAGACTGGTCCTCACAGTTCATCATGATGTTACTCCTTGAAAGGCGGAAAGGAGTGGCGACTGCTACAGTAACACGATCGCTAAAGGCCTTTATGTATGTAAGATATATCTTTGAAGTGTGATGTGGCTTACTGCAGATGTACTATAGAGTAAATCCGGGTCCACTGGTGCTTATGTATCGTTGCTTATGCAATAGCGATAATAAAGGCGGTCGACATGGTGGGGTATGCGCAGGAGTGGTTTCTCATCATGGGATTGCTTGACTTAACATCCTCGTTATGGGCCGCGTCTGGACACCGGTATGTTCTGTTTGGGCCACTTTAACCACATCCAATCACTGCATACGACTTCGAGTCCCAGTCAGACATCTGCACTGGAGCCTTGTTTCCTGCCTCGTGAGCTCTCCCCTGGCTCGAAATCGATGACTGAAGTGCCTTTGAAGCCTTGACACGTCAGAACTGGCAAGACCAGGACAAGGCTGCAGCCATGCCCGTGGACGGGTGTCACTCTCCGATCGCTGTTGCGGCTGAAAAAAGAGGCCCCCAAAGCTGGAGCTGGAAGCCTCCTCCCACAGGAGTGCGGGTGATGGTTTGCAAGATCCGGTGGCTGGTGGCAACGTGAATGAGGCTTTCCGCTGGCTGGATTTCCATGCAGGCGGACCACCTGCCGCAACCCGATTGAATGCCCCTATACGACCCGGTCGGCGGACCAGGCAACACGGTGAGGAGACAGCATAATGCTGTCTCTTGCCTCCTGCTCAAGAGTCATTGTCGCAGGTCCAAGGAGAACTCCGATAACCAGTGTGGCTCGCAAGGCTGCGCGGCGGCTTCGACTCTCACGAATATAAGCTGATACAAGCCGCGCAAAGGTGTCACAAGCGCCCAGCCAACACGGGGAGCCTCGAGACGTCCTGCCGGCCTTCCTACATCCCTTCGGAGCCGCTCGTTATCTTTGCTGCTGTTCTCATTTGATTGTGCTTTCTAGTCGGAAACAAGAATCAACTCTATGTCGTCGTCGGCGTACTCGAGTGGGTCGGACGATAGTAGGCGCAATCGTGGGCCTGTACCTCCCCCACCGTTCGGGTCTAAGCCAAAGTCCAAGAAGAAGAAGAAACACCTGCCACCGCAAGAGACAATCAATAAAATCTGGTCGCGATTCTCCGCACAAAAATTCAGCAAGGCAACGGTCGTCCTACCTTTCGCAACAAACCCAAAGTCCAGCGACCCCTCCAAGCGCTCTTCGCCATCTGCGGCTGAACAAACGAATCTTCTTGTATCCGAAGATTTTGAAAGAGCTGTGGAAGAATGCCGAACGCGGGTCAAGAAGCTTATCAGGGAATGTCGGAGGGTGAACATGCGATATCGGGACCCGGAGTTCGATATAGATTGGGATCTAAAATGTGGAAGGGGACATTGTCTAAATGGACTCGGAGCGCATAAATTCGAGATGTCCGGACGGGCATTCACGAACCCGACATCTAATGTTCCCAAGGCAGTCAAGAGAGTGCACGAGATCTTTGAAAAGCCAACTTTCCTGAAAGATAGGGTCTCGCCTGCGGATGTCAAACAAGGCAGCCTAGGAGACTGCTGGTTGATGGCAAGCCTGACGGCTTTGGCTAACATGGAGGTGGGCATCCAACGAATTTGTGTTGAATACGATACAAAAATTGGGATTTATGGATTTGTCTTTCACCGAGATGGCGAGTGGATCATATCGATCATCGATGATAAGCTATATTTGAAATCTCCCGATTGGGACTCGCCCTCTGTGCAACGTCACCTGCTCGAGCAAACAGATCGAGAAGACGTCGAAACCCAGTACCGCCATACTTATCAAACTGGTTCACAATCACTATATTTCGCACAATGTAAGGATCAAAATGAGACTTGGTTGCCCCTGCTCGAGAAGGCGTACGCGAAAGCACATGGAGATTATGCTGCTCTTGGAGGGGGGTGGATCGGTGAAGGCGTTGAGGATCTGACTGGAGGCGTCACGACCGAGCTTCTAACTTCCGATATTCTTGACACTGATGACTTTTGGAATAACGAAATTCTCAAAGTTAACAAGGAGTTCCTGTTCGGGTGCTCAACTGGTCTGCTCGAGCCTGGCTACGGTAATCGAGATGGCATATCAGAAGGACATGCTTATGTTATTATGGAAGCACGTGAGCTTTCGACTGGAGAACGGCTGCTCAAGCTTCGGTCAGTAAAAACTAGCCTTTCCAAGACATTACTAATGTTCCTAGTAACCCGTGGGGGAAGGGCAAGAAAGGCAATTGGGAAGGCCCATGGAGTGACGGCAGCAAGGAATTCACTCCAGAAGCACAAAAGGAGCTGAATCACAAGTTTGGAAACGATAGTGTTTTCTGGATCTCATACCAAGATTTGCTTCGCAAGTACCAACATTTCGATCGAACTCGCTTGTTCATGGACTGTCAAGACTGGCGTATTACTCAGAAATGGGTCAGCGTTGAAGTGCCCTGGAAAGCGGAATTCCAGCAGGCTTACAGGATAACACTCAAGAAGGAGTCCCCCGTAGTTTTGGTTCTGAGCCAACTTGATGACCGATACTTTGATGGTCTCCAAGGACAGTACAGCTTCAGGCTTCAATTCAGACTCCACGAGGTGGATTCGCCAGGTGAGGAGGACTACATTGTTCGAAGTCATGGCAACTATCTTATGGAGAGAAGTGTGGTCACTGAGCTCAAGAGTCTTCCTGCTGGCACATACTCGGTGTTCATCATGGTGAATGCAGATAGGAACTTAGGTCAGCCAACAGTGGAAGACGTCGTCAAGGAACAATGCAGAAGCAAAGTTGACAATGATAAACTTGCTCAAGTAGGCATGTCATACGATCTTGCTCATAGCAAGGGGGCTACACACATGGAGTCTAGGGTGGCTGCTCGTAAAGCTCTGGATAAGCTAAAAGCCCGAAAGGCACGCATAGCATTGCGGAGAAAGAATTGGGAAAGGAGACATTTGGGCCGGGAAATCAGTAAAAAGCAAGAGAAGAAGAATAAGGAGAAGCGGGAACGGAAAGAAGCAAAAGACGCCTTGGAGGAGAAAACGAAACGAGAGCGACGACCCAAGGACCAAGGAATGCAGACAGAGGAAGTCAAGGAAGCCCGATTCGAGACAGAAGATAAGGCCATTCAGACCGAAGAACCGGTCGAGACGTCAAAAGCAAATGACATCGAAAGTGTGGTAGCCGAGGTGCTGAAGGACACAGACAAGGCTACGCAAACTGATCATATCATCCACAGATATTCAGACTCCCAAGGCACGCCCGAGACCCCCAAAAGCAGCTCCATATCTGTCTCTCCACGCCGCCACCCACGCATACCCATCTACCATCCACCACCACCTCCTCCTGGCGCCTACATGCCTCCGCCTCACCAACGGAAGCCGACGCGCTCTGCCTATCCTCGTGGCCCTCCTCCACCACCTCAATATGCTATGACCTCAGATGGCGAATCGTCTGCCAGCCCAATCTCTGATTACGACGACTTATATAGCGATGATGATCCAACGTTAAAGCCAAGGCCAGTGACAACTTCAGGTGGGACTGGACCACCCAAGTCACGATCCAGGGACAGTGATGACGAGGATGATATAGATCCATGGAATGCAATTTGCATTGTGGGTTTCAGGGTCTATAGCAAGGATGAAGAGCTGGAAGTCAGAATATGGGAAGAAGGTGATGAGGGGACTAATAAGATTGGCTATTCTTTGGAGGTGGAGAGGATTGACGAAGGAAGTAAGGCGGATGCTGAAGACGAGCAGAAGAAGAGCAAGGAGGATATAGAGAAGGGCGAACAGCATGATCATGAAACCATGATCGAAACCGAGCCCGATAAATCCAAATTGCCTATCAGGACCAAGGAAGACGAAGTGCTTGTATTAGTGGACGATGAGAAGAGAGCATTGGATCTGGGCAATGAGGGGACTTCCACTTCAAGACTTCAGCCCGGAATCGTCCTTCAGGAAAGCATTACTTCTCCAGAGGCTGCTACGGGCGCGGAAGACGCCAAGAAAGACGAAGGGACATCTGAAGCGGCGACGGCTTAATATAGGAGCTTGGATATTGTATTGACATAATCTCCTTACCTTGGGCCAAAATTTACACATCTCTTGATATATTCCGGTGGAGATGATTATGGTATAATATGTTACTGATGAGGCTATGATACATATGTATGCTAGAGAAGGAAGGCGTAATTTGGGTATTTTTAAATAGGATATTCGTATTCCTTACCACATGCATTTCACGGGATTCGCACTTCTTCAGTAGTGCTGGGACCTTTCTCGGAAGTCTTAAACAGACACCAAGTCTTTTGAGCGTCAGACGTCATATGCGGATGAGAGAGATAGAGTTGATTCCATCACCAAAACCACTATAGTACGATAACATTGACGTATATATGTGCGCAGCATTCTCGTCGTGTACCCAGCTACCGCAGAAGCTATCCCATTACAGCCCATCCTTTTGATGCACGTTCCCGTTTCCGTGGCCCACCCACCACCGCAGCCCTGGACCCGGACATCAGTACCAGAGCACAGATCATTCTCCGTTAACGCCTATTCTTCGCCTTTCCAACGATGTATGTTTGTGTGTGTAAAAAACGCCGTCCATATTATCTCCGAAAAGTTTATTTTGCCCCCCGAGGGATCCCACTCCCGAAATCCATCATGACGGTTCATACACAAAATGATAAAAGGTAGAGAAGCTTCAGGTGTGATGAAATTCGAATCCAATGACAATGTCGCGGCCGTGGGCTTGATGTTCGATTAATCCAAAAGACGTCCCATGTCCCCGAGCAGATCCCAGCGAGAAGAGCAATCACAGATCTCGGGGTGAGAGGATGAAATGCGGATCGAGGGCAGAACGCGGTCGTTTATAGAGTTCGGAGGTTTCGACCGAGATACCGCCTCTGGTGCGCCATTGAGATTCCTGTTCCTTCTGAACGAATACGTTCTCCATCCCGCTTCCCATCTTTTCCTCTTCCTCCAAATCTCCCCCAGATGCGGCCCTTCCTTGCTTCCTCCCCTACGTGACGCCTCTATGATGGCAAGCTTGGGTGCTTGGAGTTGCGGCTCATGGCAGTATTAACGAGTGCTCCGAGTCCGATCAGCAAGATGACTGCACATAGTGCAATGAGAACGATGGGTACGGTCTGCAACATTTTTGCTTATATGTTTTTGTTCTCTCGTACAAAGTCTGAGAGGGGGCTCGTGGAGTGATGCGGAACCAAAAAACGGATGAGATGCTAGCTAGCTAGCAAGGGCGGAAGAGTTTAAGGTAGTGAGCGACAGGTTCTGGCACCAAGCCGACTTGGAATGCTTCGAATCTTCGATTTTGGGAAGACGAGAAAGACCGTGAGTAGTGCGTGAGAGAGAAGAAAAGTTCATAAGCAGAGGCACACGAGCGAAGGGGGGAAGGGAAGAGATCAGAGGAAAAGAGGAGCCGGCCGCGTATATACAGGACGCCGACGCCTTGCTCAGTCTCAGTCTCGCTCTCAGTCTTGCTCTCAGTCTCGCTCTCGCTCCCGCTTCCCGCTCTCTTGCTGACTCTTCCCTCTCGCCTTCCCTCTTTCTGCCCTGTCCTGTCCTGTCCTGTCCCTCCCTTTTCCCCCCCTGCTTCGTATTCAACTTCGTCCTCTTCCTCTCCTGCGGCCCTCCTGTCTCCTCCTGCCTGCGCCCACCTTCGCAGAAAACCCAAAGTTGGTGCCGTAAGTACCACACCACGTCTGTCCGCCATCCACATGGGGCAACGCGCCCTCGCAGACTCTCCACTCACAGCTGATGTGTGCCTAGATCCTGCCACCAGCCTGCCAGCCAGAGCCAGCCAAACCGCGAACCCTGGGTGGGGCGCAGCGTCCGAACTTTCCGGTAGGGCGGAGGCGGATACATTCTAGTTCTACAGCAGTAAGACTGATACGGGGGGATAGCGATAGCCTCCAGGGGAGTCCAGGGGAGTCCAGGGGAGGAAACTCTTCTACAGTAGTGGCCCACCTTGCGCATAATACAACTCGTCCGTCAGCGCCTGCGTCACTTGTCGAGTCGAAAATCTGCTTTCGGACTCGGTCACTTGCTTAGCCCCGGCTCACTCTCAGGGGCCATTGGCATTGGGCCTCGCGATATTGACGCATCACGGCGGCCTTGTTCCGGAGAAAGTGCACAAACGTACATGTACTGTACATATGTGAGAGGAGAGGGGTATTAATGCAAGTGAAAGGGGAGAGAGAGAGGGGAGACCTCGAGCGAGACTTCCCTCCCGCCTCCTATCTCGCATTCGTCAGATAATCAGTCCGAGGAGGACTCTTTGTCTATGTATACCGCTATCTTGATATGTCAAGGTTCTTCTCTTCGAGAGAGGAAAAAAGTTTCGGGCGAGTCTCTCCCATAGCCGGCGCCTCCTGCTTTACTTCTCGTTTACATCAAATAGGCGAGAAAGCGAGATGAGTGGAGGCTGAGTCTCACAGCCAGGTTTTTCTTTGGTTCTATCGTATCTGAACATCTACCGAAGGTACCACTCGAAGGCGTGATGAGCTTCGAGTCCCTTGTGCATGTGCACAATCTGAATCAGTGCCGCTTACTTGCCCCTGGCCAGGTATATCTCTTGCAGGATCCCCCTGCCTGCTATATATAACTGAAGCAATTCACGTTCCCGTGATCAAGGACAGATTGTAAATGAATGTAATGTATATACTACAGCAATATACTTTAGAGATCGACAGCTGCTCAAAACCCGCCGGCAGGTGGTTTCGACTTCATTATATCCAACACTAAGAAAACAACCTCGAGACATGACTCCATATGAACACCGCGAAATCTACAATTCATATACCAGACTATCGTCCATATACACAAAGTCCTACTTCAATTCCACACAGCAGGCCCAAACGTCTGCCCTTTCGCTACAACAGCCTGCACTGCAGTATCCTGCGCATCCATTGTCCCAGTCACTACGTTATTCCCCCACCAACTGGGCGCGTTGATATTGTTCAGCGTGAACGCCAAGAAAATAAACATTGTGCTCAGCGCTAATCCCAGATCTAGTCCAGAGCTCGTGAGATAATTAAGGCGGCTCCACCAAGCATTGTAGCGCTGCTTAATGAACTTCTGGAAGATGAAGCCTACAATGCCCCAAGAGAGGTAATTGAGTGGTGTGGCAGGGGGGATGGATGATGCACCGCCGAAAATGAGAGGGGCCTTGTGTTCAAACAGCAAGTTAGATCCTGTAGAGGTTGATAGACTGGAGGGATTTCAGGCAGACATACCATAAGGAACTTGATCGGGCTAGCTGGCCATTTCCATGCTGCAAAGTAGATGATGATAGGGACAATTGCTCCTACACCGAAAAACCAGAAGAGAGCGCTGTAGGTTTGGCCGGGGGAGAAGATGCGTGCGGGACCGATGAGACCCCAGATCACAGAAGCTTTGTCATATTTTATTAGTGAAAAGATGCATACCAAGGGAGATTGGAACGACTCACCGGAAAAGAATACTTGTCCGTTTGGACAAGTGAAATGCCGCTCTTGGTCCGGTGTGCAGACGTCCTTGATACTTCCCAGTGCAAAGTTCAGCATTCCCACTTGAACGAAGCAGGAGAGGGTTGTGGCTACAACTTGAGCCATGAACATCGTCCGGGGTGGAATCTTGAAGTCGTCAGCCCTGGCAGCTAGAGGAGAGGAGGAACTTGCCTTCATGTAGTGACCAAACTTCAGGTCTGAAACGAATGATAGCGCTTGGGACCTAGATCATACAATGAGCAAGGCAGTGGAAAGTTTCTGTGGGTTCAGACACACATCGTGATGTAGCCATAGGTCTTGAAGATCATGAGCGCAAGAGGCTTTCCTGGCTGGATATATCCAAAGACAAACTCGGTGAGTACATTCAGGCCGATCTGGGTATTCGTGATGGCTTGGATGATCCCTATGGGAAGAGAGAAGAAGAACGAAATTGCAAGCGCCAGAAAGAACGCCCACCATGTCAAATTCGTATTGAAGGCTAGTACAACAACGAGACTGAGTCCAACCATCAATCCAAATAAGATCATGTACCACCAGGTCGGCGCTTCCTTATATTTGCTCATCATTTTCATATGGATATCGGGTTCCTCAGTCGTACTATTTTTAAATTGACGCCAGATCTGTTGGAGCGTTAGTGTGGCTCTCAGACAATTTTCAACAATCATGCTACTGTAATTTTGGATCCGTGCTCAATACAATTTAGAGTGTCGGCTTCCAGGTCAGGAAGTAAAGACTGAGTAGCATACCTGTTTCCCGTGGTTGAGATATGTGTAGACGACGAGTGAGGCTATGGCGGCGAATGACAGACCATATGATAGCGCAAATGTGGTCGATAGGAACAGCGGCGAGTAAGCCTTGTAAGCCGCCAAGTCGAGTTCGAAATCTGAAGTTATGACTTTTGTCACATTGTATAGTGCTCCAGTATTATCGTAAGTCTCACTATCGCTCATAGGGAGGAACTTGGCATTCCATGCACCGCCGTAATGTAACGCTGAAGCACCAAAGATATAGAAAGCAACAACTCCAATCAACGTATTTGCGATAGCAAACCACGGGGGAATAAGAGGTGAGCCAACAAATCCGGAGATCTCGGTCCAGTCGAAGGTTATTGGAAGGAGTGAAAGGCCAGTCGTTCCACCAAACATCTGATTTACAACGACGTTGTTGGGAGCGAGCCAGGTAGCGAAGGCGAAGACGCTGAGAAATTGTGCCAGGAACCCAGGAAGGAAATAGTATACAAATGCGCCAATGGAAACATAGCCGAACCATCGATAACGTGAGATCGACCCACCCAAGACTGTCGGGTCAGGCTTGAATTTTGTCTCATACATTGCCGTCATCAAAGTTACGCTCACGAGATTGCCTGGCCAAATCATGGCAGCTGGGTAGCTACGCGCGGTTTAGCATTTCATGAATTGTGAACGAATTAGAGAGAGCTTCTTACACCAAGAACTTCCGCATCATACCAGCAATGCCATAGCCAATTGACTGGGTCGAGATGGTCAGTAGTAGCTGCCAGAGAATCCCAAAATTTTGGTGGTAGAACGCAAGCTGAGCAGTGATAATATCAGTGGCATAGGCCGCGCTGAAACTAACTCCTGCCATGACTACGATGATTGAGTGTTCTTTGATGTTGAAGGGGGCCGGATTCAAGGACCACTTAATGCCAAAGGTTGTGAATTGTCGGCTTGGCATAACCTTCGCCCATCTAATAGTGATCAGCTTAAGTTAGCCTTTGCCAAGCAACAATGGGCGATTTCGATGTGTCTTCAAACAGAGAATTGTGAGCTTCTGAATGTACGTACCCGTGTCCCAGGGGCCATGCAATGATTTGCGCCACCAGAGGGCCGAGACTGATGATAGGATTACGAAGTGAAAATAATGTGTTCATCGAAGCACCGAGAAAGACCAGAGTTAACCCAATCGTCCATGCTCGGATAGTGTTGGCTGGCACATCCTCATCGTAGTTGCGGACAGCGGCTCGAACCTCAGGATACGGAGAGTCTTCTTGCTCTTTCAGAGAAAAGACATCGTCGTCAATAGTCGAACTTTCCAAAATGATGGTTTCCCTTTTAGTCTCAGGGAGATTTGGATCTACCAAATTGTCAACAGCTGACCATCATCGACGAATGTGTATGGATTCCTACCCCACATAGACAATCGTCGCTTGAGATCAGAGACCGGATCCAGTCTGTCATCGAATCGCGACACCGCAACCCCTATGTTCACCTCTCGACTACTGGCCACCACCTCTTCGGTATTAGGGTTCCAATCTCTATCATCTTCCAATTTAACAAATGTTCGTGTCCTAGGTGAAGTCGTGCCAGACGACTTTCCATCGAATTGTAAGGCCATAGGGAGCGAAAGACCCGCGACACGGAGAACGATCAACGGTCTGAAGAGCCATTACGACAAAGCATTGACGGAGTATATGACAAGAAACAGGTGCTACCACTTGGAAGGTGCCGCCTCGACCACTGAGATTGTGGCGTCGATATGGGGAAGATCTCTGACCTACGTGAAGCACGAGAAAAAGCGAGGCTGTGGGAAGTCCAGATAAGAATCTGACCACAGATTCGCCTGGTACTAACCTTCGCATCGGAATGAGTGAACCAATGGGCCTTGGCTGGCGTCTGAAAGGCAAGTTGGCTCTTCTCCATAGAGTTGACAGCTCGTAAATGCATGGTAGTCCATGCTATAGATCTATGTGGTCCTGGTCTATTGGGAATGGATAGCGCCACTACCGGATCAACTCCCAATAACAAGCAATGCGACTGGCCAATGCTAGTGAAGAATCAGGATGCCCCGAGAGATAAGAGCAGCTCCAGCTATGCAAAAAGGTCGAAACAAATCTGCGGCACAGCGTAGAACATCTTTTTCATGCATTGGAGAGACAACCTTGCAAGTGCAAACTTCCATCATCAGAAACGAAACAACCTTATATATGGCCTTTAAAATGGACATGGTCACATCCTCGCCATCGATACTTCTTACTAGCAGCTGTCGTATCTACAGCTTGCTTTTACCAGCACTTGCTAGCAGCGGTCGCGCGTAGAGACTGGCTTTCATCCATGTCTGAGCATACACCTCAGACCATGATCATCTCTATCAGAGCCCAGGCATCGAGCACACCCCCACGCGCAAGATGTGGACGGGATGAGCATAAATGAGAAACTGCTAATACAGCTGGATAATATACCATAGCATTGGCTGTGTACACAGCCCCGATGTTCCACAAGTACATGCTGTCTTCACATGTAGAATAGCTGAGGAGAGGAGATGCTTAAGTATCGGTACCGTCTCAGAAAAGCGGGAGTCCGAGTGTAATGCCAGATCGGGATTAGCTCAATCAACCTCGCCTTGATCTTCGCAGCTTGGTGTTTTCGAAACCTACGACCAACGACGACTACGATGGCAAAATAATGCGACGCGTGGTAGTGACTGGCCTAGGTGCCGTTACGCCTCTAGGAGTAGGTGTCCGACGCACCTGGAACCGACTGCTTGCCAGCCACTGCGGCATTGTCAGTGTCGCGAAATTCGAGCCTTCATCACGATGGAAGGAGCTTCCCAGCACCGTTGCCGGCATTGTAGCTCAGGGACGGAAAGAGGATGGCAAATGGCAGGCTTCGGACTGGTTGGAGAAAGGTGAAGAGCGACGGATGGCGAAGTTTACACAATATGCCATTGCTGCGACAGAGATGGCTCTCGCAGATGCTGGATGGAGACCAACAAAGCAAGAGGATAAGGAGATGACTGGCGTTTGCTTGGGGAGTGGAATTGGGAATCTAGAAGTACTCTATAATACCAGCATAGCGTACGAGAAGAACGTGAGCTATCAAACAATGTTGAGATTGAAGAGTGTTTTGCTGAGACCCCTGGTTAGGGTTACAAGAAGGTATCACCATTATTCGTCCCTCAGCTGCTCATCAACTTGGGAGCCGGTCATATTTCCATGAAGTATGACTTGCAAGGGCCCAACCATGCCGTCACTACTGCTTGCACTACCGGTGCCCACGCTATTGGAGATGCATCCCGCTTTATTGCTTTTGGAGACGCAGATGTCATGGTAGCGGGTGGTTCTGAATCTTGTATTCACCCACTTGCTCTTGCCGGCTTTTCAAGATCCCGATCCCTGTCTGCCTCATACAATGATGATCCTCAATCCGCTTCACGCCCTTTTGACCAGGATCGAAGTGGCTTCGTGATAGCCGAGGGCGCTGGGGTCGTCGTTCTCGAAGAATTGGAACACGCAAAAGCGCGTGGGGCCGAGATTTATGCTGAGATCCGAGGATATGGATGCAGTGGAGATGCACACCACATGACCGCTCCCAGAGAGGATGGGTCAGGTGCTTTGTTGGCAATGAGGAGGGCTCTCAAGAACGGAAACGTCCAGCCCAAGCAGATTGACTACATCAATGCTCATGCGACCAGTACGCCTCTTGGAGATGCGGCTGAGAATTCAGCTATAAAAGCTCTCATGCTCGGAGAGGATGGTGTAGACAATGAAAAGCAAATCGCTGTGAGTAGTACAAAGGGTGCTATTGGCCATCTCCTAGGAGCTGCTGGCGCGATTGAAGCAATCTTTTCAATACTGGCAATCAAAGAGGTGAAATCCCCTTGATCTGATAATTATTTGACTTGCTAACTCTGTCTAGAACATTATGCCGCCGACGCTCAACCTCCAGAACACTGACGACGGTTTTAATTGCAATTACGTTCCATTGTCAGCGCAACAAAAGGAGGTTAAATTTGCTCTGTCTAACAGCTTTGGCTTTGGCGGAACGAATGCCTCATTAGTATTTTCGAAACACACTTGAGTGCTCCATCAATTCTATATGCCGGGAGGCTCTCGACTAGGTCAACCGTCCCTGTGTGCCCAACCCCGGAGCTCCGAAGCAAGGTCCAATCGCCAGTCCTGAACCGCATATGTTATCCAAGTTCCAAACTCAAACAGGAATCCTCATATTTCTAGAAACTAACTCTAATGCATCGCATCTGACTTGGTTCTCCGCGTGCCTATTAGTAACCGTTGGAGCACGTGGTAATTCGACGATTGGCCATAGATCTATATCTTGTCCAACAAGCGTGGCTTCCGACGAGGCGGGGTTGAGTGTTATTCGCACTGGATGATGGCCCTGGGTTCTATTTCGAGCTGCCAGGGAGAAATAATATTAGGGTCACGTTCAGAGAATTGCAGACGCAGTGATTAATCACCTCTAGCCTTGTGCCTCTGTACCACAAGTATGTATATGGTGACGGCAGTCAGGAGTATCACTGGCATGATTTATATTGCGAGACTTCGTCCTGATCAAGAAATGCGGACCATTCATCCACTGGTTCGGCTCTATTGGATTTGAATCTCCATGTATTCGTCCGCTCACGCATCGATCAACCTCAGCTATTGTTGATCGTAGATCAAAGAAATGTTCAAGTGTAGCTGTAATGATAATCCCTTCAAATATATTGTTTGAAATGGAAAAAAATGTGTGTGGAGGTAATAAATGTTGGCAGATGGTAGCCGTCATCAGAGTGGCTGAGCCTTGCATTAGTGTCCATTCTCAATACTGTAGTCTCACATCACAAATTAACGTGTAACAAATGGCATCCCTGACTTCAAAATCGAAGCAAATTATTAGGAAGCTAGGTATGAAGACGGCCGTACAAGTCTTTCTGCCGAAACTAGGAGTGATAAGTGACACTATATACCTGAAAGCCACCAGCCTGGTCTGCCATACTTACCGTCCCATTCGCTCCCATATATAGGAATTGGCCATTTTCTTGCATTAAAGAATACCCCCTCCCATTACCCAGATACGAGATGGTGTAGTCCTCAGCTCCTGATCCCGTGCTGCTCAATGAGGTATTTTTTGCAATATACCTTCCGTCAACCGCACTGCTTAACAAGAACGACCCGCTTCCCTCTCCACCATCTATCGCAGTGCCGCCTGTGGCATGGATGACCCATCGTTGATTCTTGCTACGATGATCAGACGTAGCAATTGTGCCAGTGATGTCAGTCGCATTGGATCCCGCAGTGATGGCGTACCCATTCATCTCGAACACAAGATAGCGACCCTCCGTCAAGTAGCCGCGGACGGATTTGAACCCTTCCTCACTCAATCGCGAAGGATCAGAATTCTCATTCGCGGGACCAAATGGCGCCGGCGGTTTCGGTGGGGGATTGCCGTACGTTCCTTGACAGATTGATGCTCCGTCCCAATTGCCATCTGCGTCTTCTGAGGGTGTTTGAGCTTCTACAAGATCGGGTATCGAATAATCGGGCTGCCCAAAAGGTCAGACGGATTGAGAAAACGAGAAATAGAAATTGCTTACATTATCGAAGTCGAAGGCATTGAGAAGATTTGACATGTACTCTCTTCTCCAAGCTGGCATCTCTGTAGTCGCGCCCTGGTAACCTAATGCTTCTAGCCATTGTTCTGCAACGCGGTGTGAGTTACCAGCAACATGCCAAGTATATTGATGTTTCGACCTACCAACGAACATTATTTGCGAATTGTGGTCAGCATGTTCTGTGAAGACGGCATTACGAGTCCACGGGGAAATGATGGAAAAAGGTACCCGGAACCCTATAGGTCAGTATCTGCGCTGGATATTGGTGATAATCATTCAATTTACCTGGTCCGGTGTAAGTCTGCCCTAGGTGACCAAAGACATCATTCTCAACATTGAGCCATTCTCCAGCAGTACCAGGCGGACTGTGAAATGGCGTAACATGATCACCCCAGCCTCCAGTCTCTAAAGTGCCAAATTGTATGAGCTAAAAGACCTGTCAAGAGGAAGCTCTCATACCGTCATAGGAGATCATCAGAACTGTACTGTTGTACGCCGCACCGTGGACTACCGAATCTACCACTTTCTTTTGCAGCCATGCTCCATCCCGTGGAAGGTAGGGAACGTGTTCACTAAGTTCAGCGGGCCCAACAATCCAGCTAACTTGTGGCAAAGTCCCAGCCTCTGCGTCGGAATAAAACTTGTCAAGGCCGGGATAAGAATTACCGTATAAGGTGAGTGGGCTATCTGCGCTGGCGTTCATGTATTG
This sequence comes from Proliferodiscus dingleyae, assembly GCA_003988795.1. Taxonomy (NCBI): domain Eukaryota; kingdom Fungi; phylum Ascomycota; class Leotiomycetes; order Helotiales; family Lachnaceae; genus Proliferodiscus; species Proliferodiscus dingleyae. Next base: position 44,471 of record QYAK01000035.1, read on the forward strand.
AGTGAAGGATGACAAAGCATCATCACCAAAATTGTCCACGTCTTGATACACTTGCCACGTCACGCCAGCATCTTGGTGAAATTCAGGGACCGTCTTCCAACTGAATGGGAAGCAAGCAAACCCGGGTGCTTCGCAGCCTACAAAACCTAAGTACTTTTGCTTGATCTCAAAGTTTGATTGGGTCTACACACCCGGTGTTCCGTTGTTATCAAGGACAACACCACCCTGGTCAGGTGTTTGAGGACCTGGAGAGATTGGAAGTCAGCTTGTTTTTCATAGATGGCGACCGACATAGCTCAATTGCTTGTAAGAAGCCATGGGTAATTGTCGAGACTAGCAAGCAAGACATTCAGATGTGAACGAGCTAACAAATTACTTACCACCAGGGCAATTAACACTGCCGCTCATCCACGTCACACGATTAGGCTCTGTGGCAGCAATAACTCCCTCCTGCCTTTCTTATTAGTCTCTACTTCTGCTATCTAGAGCAGTAATAGATAGAGACATACTTGATACATATCTGCGATGGTCCAAGCCTCGGCTATAGAAAAGTGAACAGGGAGGTCTTGTCTAAGAAAATGAGCCCAGCTTGTTGGGGTATTGTTCACTGCCCATAGATTGTTCAAGTCATTGTTAAGGCATGCGTGGTTAGCTTGGAAGCTGTTACTGCCAGCTCCAGTACATTGTGTCGATTCCGTCCAATTTCCACCCAGATAGTTGATGTAATATGGCAGGAGGGTCTGCGCCTCTGTAGAGATATCTGGCGTCACTATTCTATAATATCATCAGCTAACTTAAGATAAGGCACTAGATTGCACCTACTGTTGAAAGACGTTTTTCCCATCAGCGTTGACTTGTACATTCGGGTCTGAAAATCCACGAACACCTGCCATGGTCCCAAAATACTGTATGCCATTAGATATCGCTAGTAGACCTGGGTAGAATGAATCTTATATTACGTGATCGAAAGCCCTGTTTTCTTGCATAAAAAGGACCACATGTTTGATATCTTTGATAGAATCTGCTGAAATCCTAGCAGTAAGCTGTAGCAACAGGAGCGCCCTCAACAAGGAAAACATCATACTAAGAAAGCGGACTTTTGGTGAAAAACGGTGTACATCCAGTGAGCAAGGGCATAAATGAAAAGACTACAATGTATAAATGATCCCTCACAATATTTCTAGAGCCTACACATCCATAGAACCCGGCCTATTAGATGACTCTGTGCAAGTATGCCCTGTATGTAAGGGTCTCATGCTCATGGAAGCGGTGCAGATCGCATCTGAATCCATAAACGAGAGCCGGGAGCCATCATGAGAAAATGAAGACGACCTAGTCTTTTGAAGCTTTCCAAACTAGGCAGTCAAATTGCATGCAGAGGCCAGGAAGACTGCACCCTTCCAACCCACCCTATGGGCGTGGGACAAGCTGGGGTTCAGACTCTTGAAGGCGATGGAGGGGCACTGGAAGAGCAGCCGACCACCCCACCAGACCCTGTCGATCAGGGGTATTCCGCCGAAGACTTTTACAACTTATCGCTATAGACTTGTACAGGACCTTTTGTGATAAGGGATGCAGTGAGAGGTGGTACATTGTTTGGCTCTGGTCAGATCAAGGCATCCCTGAGAAGCCCGGGCGGAAGGCCAATAAGGGCTTAGTTCTGATTCGACCTTATTTCAAAGGCGAGACGGCAAAGGTAGACCATATCCAATGGACAACCACGGCAGGAAGATCTGAGTATGAGACTTTACGGCCTTTCAACGTTACATACAGTACCATGCAAGTGCTTTGGTGATAGCGGATAGGAAGAATGCAGATAGCACGAGCGAAGGGCTGTGCTCCTATTGGTGTGAATCCCCGTCAATTTTCAGATTCATATGACCCTCGAGCTCCTGGAACCCTGCGCAACAGATCTCCAAATGTCTCTTGTCTCTCAAGGTAGCGCAAAGAACTTTAATTGCATCTGTGATACAGACAGGGGCTTGATGACATGTGCCGGACTTCGATTAACTCCAGGGTCGTTCGTTCCTTTTCGGAACAAATTTCAGGACCCCTCCGTCTCTCTATGGAACGACATCATCTCTTCGAGCTCGAATTTCTTCATGTTACTCATCGCCTAGTCTTTCCATCATTCAGCTGTCTGAGGAAATGGATGGAGCAAGTGCTTGATTCGACTGATCATGGCCACGAGGTGGACCTTTTACCTACTAACGGCGCTTCTCATCTCATGTATTCTTTCATTCAGATACACTTATCGGGCGTTTATTGCTGCTCCGGACTTTTGGGGAATCTCGAACATCGATCTTACGGAAAATGAGCCTCCACAAGAACATGGTATACCAGTAAACCTACACCCAGAAAAACATATATCGAGAGCGCCCACAACCCTACACTTCAAATGGAATATCACACAGGAGTATCAGTCCCCAGATGGCGTTCGAAAGTTGGTTTACCTCATCAATGGTGCGAGCGACTTTCGTTTGCTTATAATCACCGTTCTTCTACTGACATAGCTCAAGGAGCTTTCCCTGGTCCCACGATAGAGGCGCGTTCTGGAGACAATTTGATAGTAGAAGTGCGTAATCTTGTGGAAAACAAAGAGATTGCAATACATTGGCATGGGCTGCATATGAGGGGCAAGTGAATCCTAACGAGCAAATATTCAAACCTTGTACTGATTCTCAGGCAGAAGCAAATTCCATGGACGGTGCCATCGGGATAACTCAGCAACCTATCAACACAAATGACAGTTTCACTTACGAGTTCCAAATTGGAGATAACCAAGTTGGAACCTTCTGGTAAGTCTGCCAACGTCACGTGGACCATGGTAGAAGTACTCACAAATCTAGGTATCACTCTCATTCCGGTACACAGCGAGCCGATGGTCTTTATGGTGGGCTTGTAGTACATGGACCGATTCTAAAAGTAGAACGAGGACTAAATTCTCTTCCATATGAAAAAGATTCGCTTTTGCTTGTAGGTGATTGGTATCACAGATCAGGGGAAGAAGTGCTAGCGAGCTACGTCACCCATGATAGCTGGGGGCGAGAGGTCAGTATTCTAAACAAGGCTTTTTCTGTCTGACCTAATGCATCCTAGCCTGTTCCTGATTCTCTTTTGATTAATGGAGTTGGAGCTTTCAATTGCTCCATGGCTGTTCCATCTCGTCCGCTAGAATGTAAGCAACTTCGGGACCCTCCTTTAGTCTTGAGCGAGGAGCGGTCCAGAGTAAGAATTGTTAATGTGGGGTCAGTATCTTTCTTCTGAGACTCTTTGACACAACAACTATACTAATTGGTACAGAGCTATATCAGGACTTGTTCTGCGCACATCGCAATGCCATATGACAGTTTTCCAGGTTGACGGCGGTAACTATATTGAGGAATCACCAAAATCATCATCTATCGGGATCCTCTATCCGGGTGAAAGAATGGACTTGATTATGGAATGCCCATCTCAGACTGCAGCTTCGAATTCTGACTTGCTGATTACACTTGATGCTGAGTACGTTAGCCACATCAAGCACACCTACGCAGTGCTAATGGCAAACCAGAAATTTCGCCATTCAGAACAAAGCACTCACACTCACCCACATTTTCCCAATTACAACTACCTCCCATAATCTTGCCAAGAGGGGTCACCCTTATAAGCCACCAAACATAATTAAGGGAGAAGGCTATTTCGACCTCGCCGAGGTAAAAGGTTTGGAACTACCTGGAAGATCTCTTCCGACACTCGCAGATCAGAGTATCGTGCTCTATACAAAAATGGAAATACTCGCACACCTGGGAAACGTACCCGCAGGATTCATTAATCGAACAACATGGGCTGCTCAAAGCTCTCCACCTGGACCATTGATTCATCTGAATAAAGACGAATGGGATAAGAATCAGCTTGTGCCATGGATCTCAGTACCCCGAAATGAGCAACAGATCAAATGGGTGGATATCATCGTCAATAATCTGGACGAAAAAGGACATCCTTTCCACCTAGTATGTACATTCCCTTCACCAGGCACTCTTTTAAACTCAATAACACAATTTGATTGGTTGTTTCTCACTAGCATGGTTACGACTTCTATGTACTTTCTCAATATTATCCCAAAACTCGTGGCTACCACGCCTTCAATCCATTCGATTCGTCTGACCCACCAGGTGGAGCTCTTAACCTACACAACCCTCCACGGAGGGATACCGTATATATACCCAGTCAAGGATATGTAGTGTTACGAATTCTTGCTGACAACTTTGGAATTTGGTTCTTCCATTGCCATATTCTATGGCATAGTGAAACCGGCATGGCCATGGCAATTCGAGTGGGGTACGAGAAAGATGACTGAAAGCAGTCAGATTACTTACAAATCATGAGTTTGATTTACAACAGATTTCTCTTAGAAGCATTCAAGCTCAAGAAATATTTCGTATAGGATTGAGAAGATCCCACGATGGAAGACAAAAATCGGTCGACGTATATCTGCTCCAGCACACAAAACGTGGAGGGTTATCGTAAGCGACCAATCTGATAAGTGAAATGCGAAGGAATCCTAATTTGGGTATTGTCCGATCAAGCACCAGATTTGAATGGAAAGAGAAATTGTTAGATTGGTGCTTATTTCTGTGGCGTACCGATAAACATGCATTGTCCGAAAACCTGCAGGTGAACGCCGCACTGCAACATCGTACCCACCAATGTCCAATCAACTCATCCAGTCAGTACAAGCTTTCTCCAAAAGAACAATTAGATTGGCCATAGCATCACAATATGAGCTGATTTGAGGGGGCATGCATTTGGATAGCTGAAAAGCTTCAAACATATCCTACGACCTTTGCAACGACTTCAAATACTTGGCAGCCCCCAATGCCAGGAATGTTTGGTGTCTTTCGCAAGCCACACACTTCCGAAAATCAAACAACATACTAATTCTTACGATAATACCCACTTCTCTAGCTCTCACTAGTACGCAACAAAGTATGAGCATTCCAAACAGCATTATCAATCCACTCACAAATCCGGGCTGTTCTGCAGTAGCCTCAATCGTTGATTCCTGTGGGGCGAAACTCCAGGCAAGTGCAACAAACACACTCGCCGTATACAACTGCATCTGTTACGACGATTCCCGCAACTTCGTCCCCAACCGCTATGACGATGCAGCGTCGGCTTGCACTGATTATCAATTAAGTGTTTTCCACACCAGCGGAAACTCATTTCTGCAGTATGTTGCGGGCTTCTGTACGGATCCAGCATATGCGACGGCTACTGGTGTAGTAGGGACGACAATAGGGACGAGCTCGGCGGGAGGTGGGCAGGTCACATCTCCAGTACATATTGATGGTTGGTTAGGGCAAACACCTACTGATTTGGAGTAGGTGTCCACGAGTTCTAGTCTGACTGTGATTCCTGGAGGACCTATCAAGACGTCTTCCTCTTCATCCTCACAGCCAGCGACCATAACCACGCCGCCCTCGAGTGGTTCAGGAAATAGCGCTGGGGCTGGCAGTAGTTCCGTGACGAGTACTAGCTCGAAGGCTGAAGGAGCGAGTCTAGACCATTCTGGTGAAAGCATAAAACTTTGGGTAGGTCAAAATGATACACTCAAGTAGACTGAATGTGCTCTACTTGTGGCTAACATCCTCGATCTATAGTCCCTCTTCGTCTCTATCATTGGCGCTTTTCTGGCTTTTTGATACATACGTCCAATAGTCCTTACATACGATAATAAGTCTGGCCATAGCATGACGGCTGGTTATGGGCAATTTAGGTGTTTGATTCGGAAACCTGAGACTTAATCGACATCGTTTATCTATAGCTGTCTCTTCTACTTTGTCATTGCTTATTAGTAATTATTCTCTGGCGCACTTCGACGTGATAGATCTAGCCATCTGCTCCAACGGTAAGCCTAATGAGCCTTATCATAAAAACATGTGCTTCCCCAGATAATGGATAAAATTAGCTAGAAATATACAGCAAGAACTTCTCACAACTGGCAGCCCATTTCGATTGACATACACGTGATACTCTCAGTACCCCTTCGAGTTCAGCCAATGAGGGCCAGATACATCTGATCCACAGCCGACCTCGGCTCTTCCAATAACTAGCGCGGCGCGGACCGAAAATGTTCAAAGTGGTGACATTTCAACATCACAAGCCTTCATGAATCTTGGATCCATAGACCCACCGAATTTCTCATGCCGACCAATCCTGGAATATTCTGACACGGCAAGATAAGATGCGCCTCGGCATCGCGCTTATCATCTGAATGCTCTTCCGTGTTTTTCTCTCATTCTCTATGTTCATATTCCGCCTATATCACGTCTTTTCTCTTTTCTTTTGCATAGATTATAGACTTTAGATCTTTCTCTTGTTGATTCTTAGATTTCTAGATTTTCAAACCCTTATTGTTGCTGCCTTTTCTTTGTTTTCTTACTCAAATCCTTGGTGGCAATTCAGAATGAGCCAGCCAGGAGATTTTGAGGCTGTCCGCAAGGACATTGCCAAGCTGATGCACCAGCCAGAATATGACGACGGATCAGCGGGCCCAGTGCTTGTACGACTTGCATGGTAAGTGTTTCAGTTTTTATATGCTACAAAATATGGTCCGGCCTTGGAGTTTTGCCTTGCAAGCTCGCTCTCCAAAGTTAGCCCTTTAAGCGCTGACGTTCAATAGGCATTCTGCAGGAACGTACGACGGTGAGACAGATACGGGAGGGTCGAATGGCGCTGGAATGCGATATGAGGCTGAAGGTGGCGATCCTGCAAATGCTGGTCTACAACATGCAAGGGTCTTTGTTGAACCTGTCAAGGAGAAGCACCCATGGATCACATACGCAGACCTCTGGACTTTGGCTGGCGTAGTGGCAATAAAGGAGATGGGAGGCCCAGAAATTCCTTGGAAAGGGGGACGGACGGACTATGTGGACGACTCGAAGCTCCCTCCCAGAGGCAGACTGCCGGATGCAGCTCAAGGATCGGATCACTTACGCTGGATTTTCTATCGGATGGGATTCAATGATCAAGAAATAGTGGCTCTCTCGGGCGCACACAACCTTGGGCGATGCCACAGCGATCGATCAGGTTTCGAAGGCGCATGGGTCAACAACCCGACCAGATTCTCCAACCAGTACTTTCGCCTCCTGTTGTCGCTACAGTGGAAGAAGAAGAAGTTATCCAACGGGATTGAGCAATTCGTCAACTATGATGAAGATATGGAAGTCGAGCTCATGATGCTTCCAACCGATATTGCCCTCACCCAAGATCAGAGTTTCAGAAAATATGTGGAGTTATATGCACGGGATAAGGATCGGTTTTTTGAAGACTTCAGCAAGGTTTTTGCGAAATTGGTGGAATTGGGTATCGATAGAGACACAGAAGGAAAGATCACCAACACGGACAATGAGAAGGGTGGGTATCTTTCCGCGCCAAAAAAGAAGGCAACGCCTGGCAGCCCGGCGAAGACGACAAACGACAAGGTGGGTCCGAGCGAGGGAGAGCCTTTGAAAGAAAAGAACGAGATGTTTAGGTCGAGGCTGTAAATTTAATGAGGAGTGTATCATACGGCGTCGGATATGTAGAGCATGGATGGACATAGATGGACATAGATGGACATAGATGGACATAGATATGAGACTAGATATAGAAATAGATGGAAGACCCTTCTCTCCAGTGCAAGTGCTTACACGAAGAAGTGAAGAAGGCCGATGTGATATGCTTGTCAACCCACGTGATGTCTAATTCTGTACATCAATTGATTAAGCTTACACATCCATGCATGTCCTAATGCACATCTCGGGTCGTCCCCCCTGAGCCGCGATAGAATGATTGGCGAGAAAGGGTCAGCCTATCAGACTGCGCCGTGTCCAACGTGTTCGTCCTTCCTCTCTCGACTTGAGAGCGCATACGATACGATGCGTGATTTAATGGTGCTGACTGACTCTTCGACAGAAGGAGGTGTTGCATTGACTCACGTGCGATGAGTGTCGTGAGTATGTGAGTATGTCCATAGAGGCAAACACAACCTCTTGCATCTCCGTCTACACTATGACTAGAGCGGTAATGAGGCTCCGTTGCGTCAGAATGTGTAACTCGGGCCTGATTCGTATGGAGGATAGCGCATAGCTATTAATACAAGAAACTCAGTCTCTTTTCGGCGTGTAAATGGCCCAGGCTCTTCCATACAAACAAGTGTTGTCGTGTCTGCCTGGAGAGAGGCTGCTAGAAACCGAGTCCCAAGCAGAAGAGTAAGTATGGTATTAATCAGCCTGCACATACGAACGACGTCTCGTATCTTTCGTATTCATATCCATCCTCCCGGGCTGCTCTGCACGTCCAGAACCTGAGGCTACTGGAGTTCCCAGAGTCGTTCTGCGAACGGGCAGCTGCCCAGGACTAGACTCGATCCAGCGGCACCGTCTCGCGCCGCGACGTCGCAGTTCCATCCATTCTCACCACCGGCGCCCTCGACTTGAACGACACCACCGTCACCGTCCTCCCCTCTGCGGCGTGGCTCTGCGCCGCCAGCACCAATCGCCCTCTCCCTCCTTCGTGGGAGTAGATTGCACGGTAGACTTCATACTTCTACGGCGCTGCATAAAGCTTCGACTGTGCCTCCGATGTTCTCTTGTTAGCAGGCATTCCCAAGATCCTGTCTCTATTGTCGCATCGCTGCCTTCCCCGCCATGTCCAACCCCAACTATGACCTCAAGACCTCCCGGACACCACAACAGACAATCCATAATGCGGAAAGCCAAGATCCAGCACGACGGGGCGATATACTCGGGGTGGAACCAAAAGTCGCGGAGCAAAGCATAGATGCTACGCACTTTCCTCGGGGAGCTGATCCCTCTTCTGCCACTACGCATTTCGAATCGAATACGGTGGCGCCGTCTACTCCGAATCCCTCCCTCGCGAACAACTCAAATCTGACCCCTTTAAATACTACACCCGGTCACAATCTCACAGATACTCCCAGCCATAGTCCATTGAGCGCAGGACTTCGAATACAAACCGATGTGATACCCAAGCCTAATTATCATGTCACAAAAGCGAGTGCTGATTTCACTGGTCAACATATGACCGAATTGACGAGAGTACGCTCAAATTCTGGAGGTCTCTCTGTAAACTCTATTGGACTAGCGCGAACACCGAGTATCAAAAATATACTGGCAAGCAGCGTAGGAAGCACCTCACATTACGGCGGCTCTGCCCCAAGCTCTGCCTTTTCGTCTCCAACGTTAAATGCTTTGGCTGATGTAACTCCTCTGCCCTCACCACTCCTCACCGGGGACTCTCCTGGTCCTTGGAGAAAATTAGACTCTCGGCCTGCCTCACGCGACTATATGATGCCCATAACTGAGAACTCGGCGCTGGTCACAGCGAACGGCGAGTCTATATCCGCTGCCATAGCAAACCAGTCAAAACGACGCGCATATCAGGGGCTGCTAAGCAGTACTCCTGAGTCTGGTCTTACTAATGCGAAAGGCAGTCCGGAGAAGCATGCCGAAGGGCATGCAAGGAATCGAAGTATCAGCGAGTATGTGCCGGAAGCTATGCAGGTGTCTAAGACTCGGCATATTACAGTTTCAGGATCACACGTACCAATATTGGATGCGACCCCAGACCCAGGCTCCTCACTTGACGGTCATATGCGAAGAGAGCCGCATCTTGCGGTGCAAAGAGGGCTGGCGCCCGTTCCCCGACCTCCAACCCCGCCTTCTAGCCGAACTGGAGGCGAAAGCAGTGATAGTGATTCATCTGTAACGACCGCCCACCTACCAAGAGCTCGGAAAGCCCATTATGAGTACTTCGAAGCTCACACCAGAGGTGATTCCAAAAAGAGAAGATGGAGAGCAGTAAGAGTGTTAGGGCAAGGGACGTTCAGTAAAGTGGTGCTTGCAACAAGTCAAGTCATATGGAAAGACAGCCGAATAGATGAGGATGATGTATTTGGGCATCCAATGGACGACCTGCCCACTCCTGTTGCATCGGATCCTAAGCTTGACCGAAAGAAGCTTGTAGCTATCAAGATCTGTGAACATGGTCCTAAAGGCGGGGCGTCTGAAGAGCGAGTCGAAATGTCCTTAAAGAGGGAGCTAGAGATTATGAAATCGATCTCTCACCCTTCGCTCGTACATCTCAAAGCCTGGAATATTGAAGAATCGCGCGCCATCTTGGTATTGAGTTATTGTCCAGGTGGCGACCTATTCGAAGTCGCCAGTCAGCATCGAGCTCTTCTTGTGCCTAATCTATTGAGGAGGATGTTTGCAGAACTTGTGGGAGCAGTTCAGTACCTGCATGAGCGACATATCGTGCACCGCGATATCAAGCTTGAAAGTATGTTCCCTTCTGTTTCGATCATTCTCACGTGTGCTGATTATCGCTAGACGTGCTGGTTAACCTTCCCCAACACGAGCTCTCCCGCCCGTTAGACTGGATCACCTACCCATATTCAATCCTTACTCTCACTGACCTCGGACTCTCGCGTCGCGTCGCCGATGACGAGAAACTCACCACGCGTTGTGGCTCCGACGACTACGCCGCCCCTGAGGTGATCATGGGCCAACCCTACGATGGCCGCGCGACAGACGCCTGGTCCCTCGGAGTCCTCCTCTATGCGTTACTTGAAAGTAGGCTTCCATTCGATCCTACACCAGGAATGTCAGAAGGACACAAACAGCGCAGTCGAACGAGCCATCGCATTGCGCGCGTCGAATGGCGGTGGATCGAATACGCCGGCGAGGAGGGAGATCATGAGGGCGACCCAGAGGCATTCAGAGCGAAGGATTTACTTGGTGCCATGGAGGTGACTGAGGGATTACTGAAGAGGGCGAGGAGTCGGTGGGGGTTGGAGAAGGTTGCACAAGAGAGGTGGGTCAAGGGCGGAATCCAAGTGGAGGGTGGGATCAAGTTTAGAGATGAGGATACTGCGGAGGAGGTACCGGGTGACGGGGCCTTGATGAGTCCGTTATAGCATTGGCGTCTTCCATTTTCATTCAAATTTTCAACCGGCACTTGAGTCGACCTTTTTCGGCGTTCAGACCTCAACACCATGCGCCAGCGCCAGAATTTCTTACAACTTTTACAGTCGCGCTGTTCCGCGGCGCTTCATTCGCGCCAACTTCTCTTCTTCTTTTCTTTGACGGGTAGGGTATTGATGATACCACTTGGGAACTTTGTACTCGGGCGTCTGTTTGAAGGAGAAAGGGATATTTGTCGGGTATGTATGGGCTTGTATATTAAGTTGAGAAAAAAGAAGACGGGGGAAATGAGATCAGCGTGGCGAAGATAGGTAGATGAAAGAGAGAAGAAGAAAAACAGAAAGCATGAAATCATTGTGGAAGTCCCATGCTATTCAGACAGCAAGATGCCATCCTGACCGAACCTAGCTCTTCGCGTCTCGAAAGAAACGCTTCTATTTTACCACGCAGTAGAGTGTCCCTGCGATGTCTATCTAACGCCGACCCTTTTCTAGGTCCCTCCCATGATGCATAAAATCATTCAGCTCATAGCTTGTGGTAGCTAAGACACCACCATCACCCCATCCAACTCTTCAAAAGCTTCTCCACATTACTCATTAGCGTTCCCAGTCACACACAATACTCAACTCCCCTCGCCAAGATCCAATCCTTCACCTTCTTCAATGTGGATCTCCGTCGCCGGTTCTTCCGTCTCGTGTGCAGCTTGGTCGGGTGTGTTGAACTCGAGATGTTGTGTCTGCTGCGGTCGAACTCCTAGATAGTTCGGGATTGCCATAGCATTCATCTGCACATCTTCGTCGACATCAGGAACTTCACTCTGTTCAACATAGTCTTCGTCTGGCTCAGCATTGTTGAAATCGTCTATGCGGCCACGAACCGAGCCTTCGCTGGCTGATGAGTTGTTTTGCACAATGTCGCTGGCGGCGTCAATATCTGACCCTGTACCCGACACTATGTTGCCACCTCTCGAATTCCCAGCTAGACCTGCGAAAGTCCAATTATTGCCCATGGAGAATTGAGTGGCACCTTGTGACTGAAGATCGTTGTACCCGCCGATGCTGTTGTAGTTCATTTCATCCATGTCAATTCCTTCATCTTCTATGCTGTCTCTCAACTGCAAGCCGCTGTTCATGTTGGCATCTCCAGCGAGTAATGGAGCGGCATCGTCATCCTGTTCTTGGTGGGATTTGTAGGCAGGCAGATTCTCAACCGCGGAAGGCTTGATAACCATCAGATCCGTGTTAGCCGAACCATGATTTGGTTGACGGTGAGCTGCTCCTACTCCTGTCAAAGGTCCCGACGACCCACGCAAGGTATTTCCGACGGGGCCTTGGCCTTCCCCCGACTCGGAAGCTTCGTCGTCTCCGGATTCAGGGGGGTTGTCAAAGTCTTGGATGATTTGCTTGAATTTTGGGCCGCCAAGAGGGAGCTCAGATCGACGTCGATAGAACAGTAAGTATGCACTCTGCGTAACTACATGACTAGAATCCTTCGTCCTGGAAACGGAGGAGTCTGAGTCGTATTAGCCAATTATCTACAAGGACAAGTAGAGGCCCTTACCATTATACTCATACCACTCATTGTCGTAGAAGTTCTTCGCAAATGCGGTGTAATGACCACCGCCAAGCCCTCCCCAATGATCATCGACTGCAATCAGGTCATATATCTCTTTCTTACCGTCTTGAGCTTCAACAACCCGTGAACTTAAATCCAGACCTTCGACCGGGAAGTCCACCATGACGTCAAGTTTATCACGCCTGAACCCACTTGAACTGAATCTTTTCAGGTGCATTACCAGAATGTCTGGGGTCTTCCACAGTTCGAACTTCTTGCTTGCTCTTCTGTGTTCCTTACAGCGTGGGCAATACCATGTGTCTGCTTCCGAAAGAATCTCTTCCTTGCCGAATTCATTTAAGCAATCATCTAAAGTGATGCCATTCATTCGCCGTTGTTCCCGAGTCTTTCTTCTTTGGTCTAGTAATGGGTCCTGGAGTACAGGCATTGTCGTGACTTGGTCATAGCTCTTGATAATGTCCGGACCTTCATATAATTCCTTAAAAGCGTCTTCATCCCAATCAACAATGATCCCTTCACCGAGACGGATGAGGGGGCCACTATCAGGAGTATCAGACTCATCGTCAATATTTACATCACGGTGCTTTCGGAGAGATTGATGATTGCCCTTTCTTGAGTAAGTCTTTATTCCACGGGGTCGGCGTTTGCTGTAACCTACTCTAGCCCCAGACCCTAGTGCGGCTGGTCGATGAGGGAGAGCCTATTCTTTGTCAGAAGGATTCTCCAGAAGACCTTGAAGGTAGCTCAATGCATAGAGCAGCATCAATAGGTCTTGCACATTGACGGTTAGATGACTTACCCGGGGTACTGTGGGAGCTTGAAGTTCATCTTCCTCGCTCGATTCATCATTCATCCGAGTTTGTCCAGATAGACCATCGTTACCACGTTGGAAGGGGCTATCTTCATCACTGTCCGGACCTGTAGACCCCTCTTCTTGACTATCTAAGGAGCTACCTCGTGTCTGACGGGGCTCCGGCATTCTGGATGAAAGCCGTGGGTATGCCTTATCCTCATCAATAGAGTTCCAACCCGTTGGTATTATCTCTTTCGTAGATATGTAGCTCAGCAAGAACATATTTTGTAACTCAGGCCGGAGGAAAGACCCGGGCGTCATGAATTTTGGCCGGCGGCCGTTGAATTTTTTAAGAGGCATTCTAAATTACGTCAGTCGTTTGAATATTACGGTCCACAATTTGTGAATGTCATACAAATGGCTTGCTGTTCCGGAAGTTTTCAACGATTTCGAGTCATCGTCAGCCGATTCCTGTAATTTGGTTGAATCCTTCATGGTCACATCCACAAGCCCATCTTCGCCATCGATCGACGTTGCCATGACCTTACTTCCACCGGAGGAATCCGCGTCTGAGCCAGTGGTGAGGACAATGTCAGGATCTACACTATCTGTAGCACTCTCGCTGGCTTCGTCGTCATCGAAAATTGGATGCGAGCTGAACGTCGCAACTTTTTCGATAATCTTTCGCCGCAATATCTCCTCATCTCTGGCCTACGAAAGTGTCAATACAATAGAAAATAAATCAAGAACTGCTGATCTGTACCTCGTCGGGGTTTACGATAATAAAATGAGGGAAATTTGCAAGTGCCCACTCCTTTTTCCACTTTCCCAGCGATCTCTCCGGGTTTGGTCTTCGATGGAAGACCGGCACAACCATTTTTCCGGCCAAAGGGGAGCTCCATTCGGGGACGACCTCCTCGTCAGAGTCATTGCTAAAGGACATAATAGATTTACTCTTCTTTGGTCTATGTACCGGGGGCCAGTTGGTCGGTTTAGCTTCCAATTCATACATAGCAATTATATCGTTGTTGCCGGCTTCCTCGGAGGCCACCCCGTAATTATTGTAGATTTTGTAGAACTTGCCTTTGAACTCCTCGGCAGCAAGGAGTCTTTCGGTCGGAACACCAACTCTCTCGCTGATAAACTGTTTGAGTGCTAAGATGCTTCCTTGCTTGTCCATATCGACATGGATAATGTGAGGGTGATCATTCAAAGGGAAGAAAAGAACATCGTGGCGCCAATTATTCTCGATGGGGAGTTGCAATGTCAGATTATTGAAAGGATCAAATGTGATGCTGACTTTAGAGCAGACGGGACAAACAAGAGTCGACTTGTACATGCCGGTAAAAAGATCTGCAACGACTGAGTCATCTCGCCTTTTGGTTATGTCCCAAACCTTGGCGGCCATCTCTCGAATGGCTTCTGGGTTATCGACCATCTCATCTGTCGAATCCGGTTTCTCGATATATGGCTTCTTCTTGACGCGGCTCAGATCTTCTTGGAGTCCGTCCAAAAGAAATCCAAGAAATTCCTGAGAATCTTGCTGTCCATATCCAGAGAATGATGGTGCATACTTGCCAATAGTGCTCTTAAAGTTCCGCGGCGTGACTGATGTGGGGACTGGGTCTTTATAGATCTCTGCTAGTAGTTTTTCGTACGCCTCGGCGACTTGACCATGATTTCCCAAAGGGTTGTCATAATTCAGTTCGCTCCTAGCTGCACCAGACAGAAAGTACTTAGTCAATTCCTCTACACTGCGGACACATTGAAGAGCCGAGTTCATGTAACAAGTGTTGCCCAGGTTACTCAGCCCGACTGTCCCCGGAACCTTCCCAGACTTCTGCGAACGGCCGCGGGTCATAGGCCCGGAAGGTGCTGGACTGTTCCTGCCGCTGTTTGGCTGACTTTGAGCATATCCGGTGCGGCCAAAGGCAGCTGAAGTAGTTTTTCCAACACCTTTTGACGTATAGTTGGACACGAAATGCGTCCCATCGACTGCTTCATCCAGAACTATGTTCTGGTCTTCAGCAAGTCCCACGCCTGCTAAGTCCATTTTGCCATTATAGTTTTGATTTGTGGAGATATCTCCTCGTTCCTCATCCACAAGCTCCCGTCCGTTGCCCCTCTCGAGTTGAACAAAGGTCGTCACCTGGAGTAATAGATGTTTCCATGAATCCTGTGGACTGCCGGATAGATTTGTTGAATTCGGAGCTGGTGAGCTAGGCCTTGATGAGGGGGGTGTTACAGTGTTCACTTTTGCTGCCACCGGTTCGGCGGCCGGTAACAATCTCGGGACTCGCCAGACACGCACCTTCTTTGTGGAGCTAATTTGTGAACTCTCCTTGATCTTCTTTAGAAAGTCATAGTACCTTGTAGACCTACTTAGGGCGTAGACAAGCGGCGGTGGATTAGAGGCCTTGAGAAGTTGTGGGACCGGAACAGGGTTATTCTCCCCGTACAAGCGGTGTATGGTGAATATTGGAGGATGCAGCTCGTATTGCATGTTTGGCAAGCCTTGTTTATCAGGATTCGAATTGTGGGCGAAGCGCTGAATAGGAATGGTACCAGGCATAAGGCCATACCAGGAGATAACAATGTTCCAGACTTCGGGGGGGAAGAGTTCAAACTGGTCGAACCCAACGCCTCGTTTAAGTTGAACGAATTGTCCTCCATCTGAGTCTTTGATAATATCCTGAACAAGGTCTGAATTATCAATTGGTCCAACTTCACCTTCTGGCTCAACTTTGCTTTTCTGCCTAGCATCTGAACTTCGTTCTTTGACACGCTCAAGCCATCTTTTGGAAACTAAGAACCTTGTATCTCCTTCTTGGATCGGGTGTTCTTCGGCGGCTTTGCACATGGTGGTGACGGTGATTATTTGGGCGTCAATCGAGGGGACTTCTGTAATTGCAGCAATTAGCAAAGTACGAATGGAGAAATTATGACTTGCATACCATTCTGAGGATCAGCTGCAGGAAGGTGGTTCTGTGGTTCCGCATGGTGTGTTTTCAAAGCAACGCCATCTGATGCTTTCGTCCCACCATGATTGCTTGACATCTCTATAGACTGAGCTCGATGCTGTGCAGCTGATGACTCTGAAGAGTCTCTAGGCTCAAGTGGATTTGGTTGGGATACAGAAACCATGTCGACATCATCCTTATGGCTTGACGCAACATCGGACTCGTCCAGGTCCGACAAAGTTCTCTTCAGTGGCGACGAGGACCTTTGTGGAAGATCTGCGGCTCCGCCCATAATAGCCCGATGCGAATACGAACGAAGTGAAGACTGGCTCTTATTTGTATCCTGCTCTGTTGGTGCTAGAGAAGCTTGTCGTCCTTCTGAGGCAACTAGTTCCCCACTCCTCCCGCTCTCAATAGACAGGTTCGCGTAAGAGGCAGTGGGCGAACTTGCCGCTGATGTCACGTAGTTGCCAGTGGAGAGAATGGATGAGTCCTGAGCGTGCTGAGAAAAGTGTGTAGGAAGGTCTGTGTCGGCGTTTGGCTCAGGGACGTCAAACAGAGGAAGATCGCGAGGTGATTGTGAGTCGCAATCTTCGACTGAGTTTAATGGAATATCGGGGTCGGCACCGGGCTCTTCACCTGTGATGTGCGGCGGGGAGAGCTTTCTTTTCTTTGTGGAAGACGTTGTGAAGGTGAGCTGCCTTTGCAGCTCTGGATTCGCCTGGGGAAACAGTGAAGAGGCGTCGAGCAGGCAGAGGTTTGCAGTTGCTGGTCAGCGAAGGTAAGGCTGAAGGAGTCAGCAGGCGGCATGTGGTTACGGCCAGGAACAAACAGGTGAGGGCATCGATGGTCGAGCAGAATGCAGAGTAATGGCTGACTGTCGGCGGCAGATTGTGGAAGGCTGTTTGCTGATGGGGCTCTGGACCTTTGATCAGGTAGATGGACGTGCACCTGGTGGTGCCGTTCGGCTAGGAGACGTGATAAAAATCTAGCAGCGTAGCCCGGCCTGGTGTTGATCAACAATATCAAACTAACAAATATTCTTCTGCCCACGGCACACGGTGGCGACAAAGTTAATCAGACATTGGTGGATAGTTGTACATGTGCTTTCCCCCCCTAGTGACACTCTGCTCCAGATGATAAGTTGTTTGATGAGTCCTGAATGTGATGACTGCCCATGAGCAGATCATCACGCACTCACGCGCAAACAGTTTTCCTACGGCTGAAAATTCATATTCTCAGCCACAAGTTTGTTGTTTGCATTGCTAGTAATTTTTTCCATATTTTCCAACCTTTTCGAAAGATACCTCTACTTAATAAATACCAGCCTCGCTCTCTGCATTGCAGAGTAGTTAAGAATCTGGATGAGCATTCAGTGAGGAAGAGTACCTCGCAGCTCTGACTTGGGCTACGAGAAAGCTTGTGCTGAGGGCTGTTCTGAAATGTCAATTCGAGATGCTCAGCAAGTATGAATTGGACATTATCAGACTCTCCATTTTCACAAGTTTCGAGGGATAACAGTAGCGCTCTGGCTTTCCACTTGCCGCCATATAGATCTGCCGAAATGAGTTACAGGATCATTGACAATGCTCACTGTTGCCTTGAAGACTGTATCGGAAGATATATATGGGATTTTCTCAGCCAGAATACGTTGCTTAGACGCAAATCTCACTAGAAGCCTGCCTTCTTCACCTCGAAACTATTCAGACGAGGTACTTATGTAGCCATAGTGACTCTCTCATAATTTCTATAATATGATTTTGAAGTCTGAGAAGTAAGACAAGTTATATACCATACATACATCAGCCTCTAACGTTTCCTCACTAGGTGGAGATCTAGAACTCGATGGCTTGCTAGCATGCAAATGGCATGTAGTTGATGAAAAGTTCTGCTTCTATCAAAATCTCAAGTGATAAGAGCCTTCATGAGCACCACCACACTTTATAAGACGCTTATCGCAATGACATCTACGAGAGCTAATACGGGAAAAAGGAAGACGGCGTGATTATTTTGCGCTGCCGTACGAACTTTATATTCCTACCTTCAATCTGTGAAAGTACTCAGTCATCGAAACTTGGGTCAACACATACAGAGCATATAGTTCAATCTCAATCTTACTCAAATATTTGCATAGCTTGTATGGAAAATATAATACAATCCAATAATCATTTGTGGTCAACGAGGGACGCTCTTCAAACCGAGCACCAGGCATCAAGTTTACGCCAGAAGCCTGGAAACACAATACTCATGTGAATAGTTGCATAGATGAAGAATCATGTCATGGTAGACCTACGTTCTATTGAGTATGAAAGAGAATGTATGATTGAAGGCAACTAAAAGACGAGATTGAGGGCTGGGAGCTCGCAGACTTCTTGCAGTCTATGAAACCCATGTTTGACCACCAATGTCATACACCATTGCACACAGAGGGTCTGCTAGATTCTAGGCTATCTTCCTATCCAGTAGCGACACTCGAGAGTCCCGCGTCTGGCGCATAAGTAAGACGCGCAGATGCGCAAAGTGACAAGATAATGTTCAGTTAGTCTACAGTCTGCCCCGCCACATAAACCTATACCTCGCAAGATCCAGCTGGATTAGTTTTGGTGATGGGTATCGTATAAGCACCTAATCAAGATCAGTCCATCGTTCAATCATCAACGCAGCTCACCATCATCTGCGCATTAAAAAAAACAGCGTCCACTGTGACGTGGTAGTGGTCGACTCACAAGCCTCAATAGCACAGCCTCGCTGCCTGGAAGCTAGTCAGAACAGCGCAAGTCAGACGCTTTCACCAGGGGCCCAGTAGGGAGCGACAGGTTGATTTCTACCCCGCCAACTCAGCCTCCACTCACAGCTCTTACCCCCCCATTGTCCAGACGATACTCTGCCCGGCCTGGGTCCTACTGCATCATGCATAAGACTCTGTCGGTGAGACCGCGCCCTCACAGCCTTACAAGACTGGGTATTGGCTACACGCCAACAACCGGTGCGTTAAGCTTCATATTTACAAATTATAGGGCATTTTTGCAAGATGCATGCAGTCATCAACTCTCCACTCGTCTTTCAGAGCCTATGCATATCTCAGAGCGAACCACTTCTTGCGCTCACTTTGCCTAATGAGTCAGGCGGCGGTAGGCGGCGGTAGGCGGCGCAGGCTTCACTTCATGAATGCAGCCTGACACCAGTATTTCATATAAATTGACTAGATCTTCTGTTGCTGCTACGTGCTCTCATCAAGTGGTGACCCAAGCACATCCTTGACATCTTCTTGCCAAAGTGGATTCCTTGTGGCCGACTTCCCTCTATTCTCTTTCCCCCATCACTCTTTCCTCTTCACGAGTGAGCATCGATTTTCATACGCTTTTTCTCTTGCTCGATGCCACTATGAATCAATCTTGCGATACCGGTTCTTCTAGTCATATCCCGATGGCTTCAGTCACTGGATTCCCGGATACTTCTGGCCCGAATCCTCAGACCGCTCTCCTCGATGCTTTCTTCCCGGGCTTCTCCCTGCTATCGTCCGCCTTGTACAAGTATTCCAAAATAGATTTGACCGTTTACTTCCCAACCTTGATGGCTATCGGGCTTCTCATTTGGGGCGGACGCTATGTCAACGAGTGGGCCTGGGAGTTCTTGGAGCAATATGCTATGTCCACAGCCGACATCAGAATTGACGATGAAATGTACAACATGTTGATGGGATGGGTCGCCAACCAAAGATTTGCCAAGCGCTCACGTAGATTCGTGGCCAACACGAATCTAAATTCTCGTACTTGGTTTTTGTGGCGCGAATTCAACGACGACAATGAAGAAGAAATCAGTGTCGAATTCGACGAGAACGACAACCCAATAGCCCATACCGGGCCGGGGAAGAAAGAGAAAAAAGTTCAGTTCACGCCATCAATGGGTACACACTACTTTTGGTACAAAGGCACGCTCCTCCTCTTCAAGAGACAGGAAGACAGTCGACAAAATGGCTGGGGTCCTGTCAGCGAGCGTGAAACAATATCGGTGTCTTGCTTCGGTCGAAATCCAGCGGTCATCAAAGATCTCCTCGCCGAATGCCGCGCAGAATTCCTATCTCACGACGAGAACCGTACCATCATTTACCGTGGCGGTCTTAAATCCGGCACAGCTGAACCAACATGGACCCGCTGTGTCTCCCGCGTCTCCCGTCCGTTCTCAACTGTCGTCTTAGATGAATCAGTCAAGCAGAACCTCCTCGAAGACATGAAAGACTATCTTCACCCTTACACAAGACGCTGGTATAGTAATCGCGGTATCCCGTACCGGAGAGGTTATCTGCTGTATGGCCCTCCAGGCACAGGAAAAAGCAGTCTCTCTTTTGCAATCGCCGGCTACTTCAAACTGAAAATCTACATCGTATCTCTCAACTCTCCTGCTATGAATGAGGAAAACCTTGGCACACTCTTCGCCGAGCTCCCTAAGCAATGCGTCGTCCTTCTTGAAGATATTGACACCGCGGGCCTGACTCATACCCGCTCCTCTCCCGACGAGGCAGAGGCCCCGAAACCTCTTATCACCGTCCAACCGGCCACAGCAGCGAATCCTACCACACCTCCCACCAACAGTGGTGGCCGAATCTCCCTCTCTGCTCTCCTCAACGTTCTTGACGGTGTAGCTTCCCAGGAAGGAAGAGTATTGATCATGACAACGAATCATCTTGAGAAATTGGATGAGGCATTAATACGACCTGGCCGCGTCGACATGACCATCAAATTCGACCTCGCGTCTGAAGACATGATTAAGACAATCTTTCGCGCCATCTTCGCGACGCTAGAAAGCGACGTACCTCCCAAGAAATCAGACCCGTCCATCAGACTCCGCTCGAGATCACGTTCTCCTTCCAAGTCGGAGGAAAAATTGCGTGAAGAAAGAGAAAAGAAAGAGCAAGAGGAATTCCTCGAGCGCAAGGCAAAGGAAGAAGAGAAAGTGAAGATATTAGGCGAAGAATTTGCGTCTATAATCCCAGCGGCAAAGTTCTCTCCCGCTGAGATCCAAGGTTACCTCCTTAAGAATAAGCGGGACCCTGAAGGAGCCGTCAAAGGAGCTGCTGACTGGGTTGTACATATGGAAGCAGAGAAGAAAAAGAAGAAGGCGAAAGAGGAGAAGGAGGAGAAGGAGCGGATCGAGAAGGAGAGAGAGGATGCTGAGAAGGCCAAGAAAGAGGGCCAGGAGAAGACCAGTGAGGAGTCAAAATCGTGTACATGTACGTGCAAGGCGAAAGACGAGGAACCGAGAGTAGATGGTGCCAAGAAGGAGGATGAGAGCGATTGAACTGTAAAATGGAGTAGATATCCTGCTTCACGGCGTTATGATCCACGACGATTACGAATGTTATCTAAAGCGGTCTCGGAGTTCTTCATCCAAAAGACTCAAACTTACATATTATATTTAGCGGCTTAAGCATGAAATAGAAGAGTTCTTGGGTTGTACCTAAATTATTTTTTAGACTGCTCTAAGGTAGTTCGTTGTGGCCTAGTGAGATATAGCCATGTGAAGAGTTAAAAGACGTATAGAGAATATTCACCAAAGTTGAGAAAACACAGACTAGGATTGACTACGTCTCCGTTTGCATTTATCTACTGATGCTCATACCAGTAATGTTTCTTGACATTCCCGAAAAGACTAGAAACCTGGTCATATGGCTATATGTTGAGACGGATGTTAAGAGAGCCAAAATCTTCAGAGACGAGTATGCTTACAACTTTAAG
Organism: Proliferodiscus dingleyae; assembly: GCA_003988795.1. NCBI lineage: Eukaryota > Fungi > Ascomycota > Leotiomycetes > Helotiales > Lachnaceae > Proliferodiscus > Proliferodiscus dingleyae. The sequence goes on from QYAK01000035.1 coordinate 66,504, forward strand.
AGAGTTGAGATTACATTAAAAGTGATTCCCATACTGCTGGTGGAGTGCCTGCTCCCCTCCACCTCACAACTTCCCCGCTTCCTTCTGCCTCTCCACAAACGCCTTGGGCGGCTCACCCCCAATCATCAACTCCAACCCTGGGTCTCCCTTGGCCCTCGCCCTCTTATATCCCTCTCTTTCCGAAATCCTCTTCAGGTAACCCAGAATCCCCTCATACCCTGTCAATTCATACGGCGCAAATGCCCGCATCGTCGTTAGCGTGAAGATGCTCATGATGTCCGCAGCTGTGAACTCCTCTCCCGCTAACCACGTATTCTTTTTCAGTCTCTCGTCCATAAATTCCAAGAGCGCCGTAAAGCGCTCGTTGAAGCGTGCAGCGTTGGGTCCAGACATAGAGGGGTCCGCGCGCTTGACTTGTATGAGCATCAGAGTCTGTGGCTGGAATGTGCCGTTCGCAAAGTGAAACCAGTAAAGATACTGCGCGTAATCTTTATGAGAGGGGGGAAGAGCAAGTTTGCCGTCGCCGTGTTTGTGAATGATGTATTCGCAGCAGGCGGCTGACTCGAAGAGTCTGAGGTCGCCATCCTGGATGACGGGGGATTGGCCGAGCGGGTTGAGATCTTTAATTGACTGAGGAGAGAAGATGGGGTCGCGATAGTGAAGGACTAAGTCATACGGTAGTTTAAGCTCTTCGCAAAGCCAGACAATGCGCTCACTCTGTGAGACTTGCATGTGGTGGACTGTAAGAGGCATTTTGTGTTGCAGACGACAATTGAGGGGCAAGAGCGACGAGGCTTAAGTGTCGATGGATGGCAAAAATGCTATTTTCATACGAAAGTGTAGACGCAGGTTATGTAGATGTTGATTAAGGTTATATATAGACTGGCCGCTAGTCAACTGGTCTCCAATTTCAAAGCAGGCATGTTCTAGATCTTCCACGAAATAGTGACGGGTTGGAATTCGTGACTCAGGAACTATCCTCGTAGCACAGTACAATGACTTGCGTTCCCCTTCTATTGGCGGAGTCTGGTTTTTCTAAGAGTTCGTCCGTTGCTTATTTTGAGACTATTGACTTTCGTGGTTGGGCAAACAGAAAATGACGTAGTCTCATAGAACTTATACATTTATCGACTTTTTCTCTTCTAGTTTCAAGACGCAGCATCTTTAAATCGTGACGAAGTGAATCTTACAAAACTTCCCAGGAGAGACATATATTGGCCCAGATGAAAATTCAGTAACCGGAAAGCATCTTTGCACACAAAACAAACTCAAAGTACTAAACAGGTAGATGCGGCTGCGACGGCCGGATATAATGGAATTAAGGAATTAGATTCTGTGCCTCTTCCTCCAGCGGGATGAATCACAGTACATAAACTCCTAGCATCACTTTGAGGTCATAAGCCTAATATGAGTCTTCTGTGGCTTGAACTCTTGGCTCCAATGACTACTGTCCTTTTTCACGATTCTCTGGTGACAAAGAGACACAGGGGCTTGTCGCTTAATGCCCCTGAGCTTAACCGAGCAGCGGTGACATCGTCTCATTCCCGTTGAAAGGGGCACATATATATTCTGTTCTTGCCCTTTGACTTCGAATGTAGTGTTGGTCGAGACTCTAAAATGGAGCTGCATGGATTTCTCGACTGCAGATGGGATCATGTGACCTTCAAGCAACGGCATTCGTAACATTTATACATGGATATGTTATGCTGTACACGCTGCCGGACATTCCGAGAGTCTCCTAAAATCTGACCTATAAACTTAGACATGTCTTAGCTACGTGACTTCAACGACGATCAATTCATTTCCTCTAACAACCTCACAATGGACTCAACCTCATCCAATATCCCAACTCAAATGAAAACAATAGTAATCGAAACGACCGGTGGCGTCGAAGTCCTAAAATACAAAACCGACATCCCAGTTCCCGTCCCAAAGGACGGCGAGGTCCTAATCAAAAACGATTACATAGGTCTCAATTATATAGATATGTCAGTACAGTGCAAACTTCGGCATATCCCAGACAGCCAAAACCACTAACACAACCCAAAGAAACTTCCGCACCGGTCTTTACCCCGCCTCTCTCCCCCATATCCTCGGCGTCGAAGCTGCAGGAACAATTGTCACATCCCCTACCGGCACTTTCAAGCCCGGGGACAGAGTAGTCTGGTGCGGCACCGGCGCCTACGCAGAATACAGCACCTGTCTAATCTCAAAAGTGCACCTTCTCCCCGCAAGGCTAAGTACGAAGGTAGCGTGCGCGTCACTTGCGCAAGGCCTCACAGCTTTGACCTTCATCCAGCAGGCGTATCATGCGCAGAAAGATGATTGGATCTTGGTGTCTGGCGCGTCTGGAGGAGTGGGACTATGGCTCTGTCGTCTGTTGAGGGATGTTGGTGCGAGGGTCATTGGGACGGCTGGAAGTGCCGCGAAGGCAGCGCTTGCGCGGGAGAGCGGGGCTGGGTTTGTGATTAACTATAATGAAGAAGATGTTCTAGCGAGGGTAATGGATATCACTGCCGGCCAAGGCGTGGCGGCTGTTTTTGACAGTGCTGGAGGGGCGACTTTCGACAAGGGGCTGAAGGCGCTTGCGAGAAATGGGACAATGGTAGTGATAGGTAATGCATCTGGAAGTGTGAAGCCATTTGATATTGGACTGCTGTCGGCAAAGAACTTGAGAGTGATGAAGCCGTCTGTGTTTGGCTATATACAGACAAGGGAGGAATATGTTGAGTATTCAACGAATCTGTTTGATTTTGTAATCCAGCATGAGATCGATGGTATGGTTGCTGAGGTATATCCACTTGCGGAAGTGGCAAGAGCCCATGCAGATCTAGAGAGTCGGAAGAGACCCGGCAAATTACTACTAAAAGTATAGATTCGCGAGAGATGTATAATACATTTTAAATATAACCTCGACGATGTTGACGAGTCGTAGACGGCCATTAATGCGATGACTTAAGAACAGGTATTAGAACTGGAGCACAGATGGACACAAATGATCGCGAAGTTAGATTAGAGACACTGAAATGGTAATGATTAATATCCCCAACAACGTAACGACACATCTCGTGGCTCTCCGGGCCAGTTTCCCGCAACTACTTCATCTCTCCAAATATCAGTATAAATTTACTTTCCCAGAAAGAGCCACCGCAAACTGAAGATGCATATTCACGTGATGCTCCAAATGCCTCTCTCGCCTCGTCTTCTATCTCATCCAATCTTATCTTTTGAGCAGCTCGCCTCGCTCCTGGTGTGGGGTGCATAGAATTTCCCTCCAGTGATCACGCGCAGAGACAGAAAGGGGCGCCCTCCTGCACCAACAGGCATGCAGCGTGACATATGAGGCGGGCTTGCATGCAGCGCCGCCTTCCGGATATAGAAGCCCGGCAGTGGTGCTTCTGGCGATGGTTGCACCGCAGAAAAGGTGGGCGTGAGGGGCATGATCTGATCTAGTGGAAAGTATATGCACCAGATGCTTTTATATTCCCCGAGCCCACCCAAGGGGGGTAGTGATACGCGGGATGTTTTATTTAAGGTTTTGTAATAAGATGGAAGCAGAAAGTCTATCTGTTATGACCTTTGGTGGGGTGATATAACGAGTTTTTGACCAAACCAGAAGGTGTAGCGATGATGATATGATTAAATATGCGTTGATAGACTTATCGGGGCGGGTATCTACAAAGCCCTTGGCCCAGTTCTAGTAGCACACGCCAATGTAATGCAAGAGAATCCGATGCTAATCCTTTGGTCCAACAACTTCCCTCATGACGCTCTCATTAGTCATAATTTCGCATCCAGCTCCTCAAACTCGCTGATATGCTTTACAGGCTGCGGTCCCGCACTGACCTGCAGCTTGCTCTTAAATTCCCTCACATCTGTGACAACATACGGCGTAGTGCCATTTCCCTCCACCTTCCCTTGCACCACTTCGCCGTCTTCCGGGTCCTTCTTATCTTTGTTCCATCCTAGTGACTTGATACCCGCCTCCTTGTCCTGCAACCCGAGGACTTTCAGGCCCTTCTCCACAACACCGGCAACGGCGCCATTCGCGCTAGACTGGGCGATCAAGTGTATTGCTAGCTTTGAGCGTGCTGGTGATGTAGGAAGGACATATTGACTGTAGAATGCAAGCATGTCGGCTTTAGTGAGTAATTTGACATTCGCAGCGTCTTCACGAACTATCAAGAATCGTTAGCGGATTGATAATAGATGGAGGTGCATGTACTTACCGAGCTCGAAGTCAAGGTACTCGCCGTCAATATAGCCCCAAAGACGGCTTGACTCTTGGTCTAGATTCTTTAATTTCTCCAACCGCTTATTGATTAGACTTCTCTTGTGGCCTTCGAAGTCCGCGTCCGTCATCTCGACCAGGGTCTTTGCAAATCCCGAAAGGAATGCATCAATCCTTGATTCTAGGTACTCTGGCGTCTTCTCGCTCTGTATGATGAATCTATAGCCAATAGTCGTCGCCGTGGTTCGTGCTCCGCTGAAAACAACATAGCCAAGCTGCTCCTTAGTTCGTAGCTGATCGAAGGCCGGCTCGTGGGTCATTTGATCCAGAAGAAGAGTCTTGGCGCGTAGTGGGCGTTGCGACTTGTCTCCAATAAACAAAAGATATTCAATACAATGGTTGACGTTTGCTGCATCCTTGAGAGTTTTGTGATAGACAAAGTTCGCCCCTGGCGGGAATACCAAAGCTCGCGCAATAGGCCACTGGGTCTGAGGAAGCATTCGTGGCTTCAACGTACTCTCAATCAGGTCGCTAAGTTTAAGTGCATCTTCCTTGTAAAGGTTGCCGTGCACAAAAGCCTCAATGTGCATTTGGCGAAGTAAGTGCGGGAAGAATTGTTGAATGTCGCCTGCTGTAAGATGTGGCAGTTCTGTGAGGATTTGTTCATTGATGTATCCCTTCTCGCTATTGAGCCATCTAGTAAAATCTCCGACTTGATTATAGGGTTGCTGGAAGTCCCAGTTCTTCAGACCCCTAAGTAGCCGCTCTTTGATGATCTCGAAACGCTCAGGTTTGACGTCTAAGTCCCTCATGGTGACTAAGACTTTCTCCAGTAGAACTGAAAGTTTGTCGTTGTAACCCGACACGGCTATCTCGATGCCCATAGAGTGGCTTGAAATGGAATAGTCCAAGCCAGCAAGTTCAGCATCGTATGAATACTCTTCCAGCGCATCGCGAACGATGTCGGTAAATAGTCGCGCCTTCAAAGAGTTTTCGGCAGTAGCATTTGGCAAAGTGTTTCGAAAATTGACAAATAGATTGGCTTTCGGCACCCAAAATGTATCATCTAATGCACACGTCAGTATCTAGTCTAGGAACACGTCGAGGAATACCAACCTTTCTTGTACCACGTTCTCACTAAGTCGTCATTTCTGATCAGCTTTGGTGCAATTGCCGGTTCTGGGACATCTTTCTTCTCCACCTCAAGCTTCGTAGGAATAAATTGGTTCACATGCGGTAAATGCAGCTCCGCCAAACGGTTCTTGCTGGTGCTCGTCGCGGCACGTTTGATTTCCGCAATAAAGTCGCTCGGAAGTTTTTCGTAGGTATACTCTGTGCCATACCATTTCTCCTTCGACCTCCACGAACCAGGGAACTTCTGTGACACAACAGTCATCCGAAAATTATCGGGCCTCAAGCACGCGAGCCCTTCCTGAATCCTTGCTGGGTCAAATTTACGAAGCCTATCATCACAGATCAGTCACGGTAGTGGAATTTCGAGTTGCGTCAAAAAGTTAAAATGTAAGGCTTACCTGCTATGTCCGCTCAGAAGCCACTGTCGAGGGAGAGGCGTCTGCATGACGGCACTAATTTTGCTTGTGAACCGACTGGCTGGCGTCTTTTGCTTGAATTTGAAATCTACATCTGCTAAGCCCTTTTGCTCCTGGAAAATCCATTCCAGCGGTGGGGTTTCCTTGAGCAGAGAAACGTATTGGAAGAAAACCTTGACTATTTCCCGGTAATTCTTCAGACCATCCTCAGTCAAACGAATCTGGCAGTTGAAAATGCCAGGCGTGCCAGGACAGACTGGATACGCACCTATGAAGAAGTTAGAACACGTATATGTGCTATAGAACCAGCCAAAGACATCTCAAAAAGCTGGGCTCAATGAAGTCAATTTCGAAGGCATAATGAAATTTCTGATCTTCTGCCACGTAAATGAGGAAATACTCACCAGCACTCAGTCCATTGGCCCATCCCTTTTGTTTGATATAGGACATGATACTTCCAGGCCCTTCATGACCAATCAAATGACTGATGTACCGACTTGGCTGTGATTCGAAGAGATGTTCCTCGTCTATGAATGGAAACGAAAGATCTAATTCCCTCGAGTCCATGACTGGCTTCGCAAAACATTGAGTCAAGAGATCTTTCGGTCCGAACGGAACCTCGACCTCCCAACGGTTCTGCGATAAATCCTTATTCCGAACTCCAGCGAAGAGGTCCGCAGCCCATCCTTCCAATGTATCCAACGGTTCCCTGCCCAAAACAACCAATTTCATCCTGTTCGCCGAGTAATGCTTTTCGTGGAAATCCATAAACTTTTGTCGTACATCAACTCCCCGGTTCTCCGGACTTGTCTTCAAAACCTCAAAGTTCCCCGTGGAAAAGTGACAGTATGGGTGCCTTGGGTTGGAGAGTGACTTTTCTAATTGATGTAATCGCCATTGATCGTTCTGTAAGTTCTTCTTGTTCTCAGAGTCAACTGCTCGTAGCTCTCGGTCCAACGTAGAGGAAAGAAAAAGAGGGTCAATGAAGAATTGGGCAAAGCGATCCAAGGCACCGTAGAGAGGGGAAACATCCTCGGAGCTTGCGTCTTCGGATGATTTCGCTGCTACTTCAAAATAATAGTTGGTGGAAGTAGCACCGGTGTAAGCATTAGAGCTCCCGGAGTGGGAGGAAAGATATTGCGAATAGGCGTTTTCCACAGGGTACTGGGGGCGAATTAGTCTTGTGTGAAAGTGGCCTCTGGTATCAATCACCTTTTTTGTGCCCATGAATAGTAGATGCTCGACGGCGTGGGCCTGCAAGATGCCAAGTCAGAATTAGATGTTCAGAAAGAGGTTGAAAGCTAGACGGTCTCTCGGGAGCGAGATGTTTCAAAGTCATCTCTCCAGCCCAAGCCATCATGAGTGCTGGGTTTGCCTTTGAAAACGTACCATCCCGGGCATATCCTCTTCATCACTAAAGTTTCCCACATTGACATCCATAGCTGCGCTGGCCTTGTCGGTTTCGGCATCGTGTACGAGCAGCACCTCCAACTGGTTGGGGAGCTTGATGACCCTACAGAACGGTTACCAAGGTTCGGGGCCTCACAGATGTAAAAAGTCATCCTTTGAGGGGGAGGATTCAGGGAAACGTAGGCAAGGGTAGGTCACTCTAGCGCGAGACATTGCCTAAAGGTCCAAATCGAGGAATTGCGTACCTGTACGATCGATTATCAAGGCTTGGGGTCTCTAGACGGTCAGTCAATCTCTCGACTGGTCTGTGTCTATGTTCTCGCAAGGGGCTGTCCAAGGCCGCCGGCGTCTGAGGCTGTGATAAAGTTGACATAATTATAGAGCTCGAGCTGAAATGGCGGGAACTAAACGATGAGGAGAGTTGTACGGATGAAACCTTAGCTGGCGTGGCAAAGACGGAGGGGCGGTTCTGAGAACGACGACGGACCCCGTGTACAGATGATAGCTTTGAAGCCTCGAGGGATTGGGTAGCGAATGTTGGGGATGGAAGGGCCTGTGCGGGGCACCAGCTGCAAGACGGCTGCAAGGAGGGCAATGTCGAACAGGTGCTTCCTGGAGGTGAGAAATTAGGCTGTATCTGCGATGATGCGGCTTGCGTGCCCGTCAATAAACGCAGGGAGGTGAAATGTTGTTGCACACGCAGCAGTCTATTGGGCGCGAGAGCTGAGGACAAGACGAGCAACCGTCTCAATGGCTGGAGGGAAGGTGCCAGTCGGCCAGGACAGCTCATCGACTGAGATCGGAGCAAGCAGCAGTCGTGGCAGCAGCAACAGCAACAACACTAGACGGCAGGAACAACAGAGCTGTTTGGAGGTGGAAGTACAGCACAACAAGAGCGCTGGTCAGAGGGTCCTCTCTGTCGAAGTTGCGCCCACTCCTTCTGTACTTGCTCTAGCTGCTCTGCCTTGGGTTCCTGCTCTTCCGGATGTCAGAGCCGTACGAGGGCTGTAGCGACAGGGTTCTCAGCACCAGACAGAAATGGAAGCGCGGCAAGCAAGCAAGCAGCCAGGGAGCTCTGGGATTCTGCGGCTAGGTCGAGTGGCGGAAGATATTCCCAGTTGACGCGCGAAATGGGCACCCGGCTGGACTGGGGCGGGGCGGGACTCGACTCGACGGCGAGTGACTTCGAGATGACGAAGAGACCCGGGTACTGGACGGAGAGCGTGCTGAGGACCTTCCCTGCCTAGGTACCTGCTGGATGTTGGTGAGTGGTGAGTGGTGCGTGGTAAGTGGTAAGTGGTAAGTGGTAAGTGGTGATGGGAGCCACTAGACAATAGACCAGGTGCAAGGCTAGAGGGCCCAGTTAGCGCCGCCGCAGGGCGAGTTCACAGCAAACCGCGGGCGCGTGGGCGGTGGATTGCTGGCCTCACCGGGAAAGGAGCTGCAAGTGCTGGACAGCCGCGGGCGCAATTCGTCGAGCCAACAACAGTTGCGGTGCAGAGATGGGCACAGATGGCGGTCAAAACGTCCAGAAGAGGAGCTGGTGCAGAGTGGTGGTGCTGAGGTTATGTACAAAGGCCCTGGCTGCATCTCGAGATCCTAGTGTGGCCCTGTCCATGGGTTGAGCTGCGGTTGCAGGCATCCCCGCCGATAGCCCCGATTCCTGGTCCATAGGTTATACTTTAGTTATAGTTAACACCAAGCGGTACTCTGCACTGCACACTGCACACTGCTCTTTGTATTGGTGGTACGGCTCCATATATGGTTCCATGTCCATTATAGTCCAGTCCGGTCCACTGCAGTGCAGCGCAGTTTAAATCCCCGAAGAGATGCGGATGCCTTGTCCTGGTCTGGTCTGGTCTGCCTCGTCTTGTCTCCTCCTGTCCTGACCTGTCATCATGTCTTTCTTGTGTGCCTTGCCTGCAACGTCAACGTAGAACTAAGCGAGGCGGGGAACATCAGCACCAAGCACCACCAGCGCCAGCACCAGCACCAGCACCAGCACCACCAGCAACACCCGGTCAGGCGAGAGTGGGCGCTTTGAAACCAGGGCGAAGACTTCCGCTGGCTGCTGTTGGCTGCAGCCGCAGTGCAGCCGTAGTTGGTTCATCTCGAAACTCTCAAGGTACAGACAGTACTGGCTGCTGGTGGTGGTGACTCGACACGTCGACTGACTCAGCGCCTCCTCCAAGCACCTGGTCGGCGGATCTGGCAGGATGTTGCTTGCTCACTCACAACTGCTCCTCTCTCCCCTCTCCCCTCTCCCCGTCCAACGCGCGGACGGTGTTGCACAGGGTATCCGGGACAGCACCACCTGCTACCTGCTACTAAGGCACTCCCGCGACCGAGGCAGTCATCAGCGATGCCTGTTACTATGGGTCAATGGGTCAATCGATGGGCTCTACGGGTCTATCGGTCTCAGCACAGACGGGACGGGAGTGGTTGTGGACGTGGACGTGAAAATGAATGTGAATGTGATTGTGCTCGTGCTCATGCTGGTGCTGCGCTTTGTACTCTACAAGATGCACAATACGATGCGAGAAACGTCACCGGGGGTCTCACCAGCAGCTGCCCTTTTGATATAGTATAGTTCCCCAGCATCTGGATCAACGGAAATGCTGCACAGGGGCAATGGTACCGAGACTATACTATGTGCCTGCCGCGCCAAGTCGATTTAGGGGCAGGCTTGCGTGCTTTGAATGCCATGTCGACTCCGTACTACTCTATCCTAATTATACGAGCTATAGTGTGTATGAAGTCACGGCTTGTTTTCCCATATTCAACCATGGACAGCGATTCCACAGCCACGGCGCTATGGGACTCCTATTATGCAGCCAGCGACAGACCAGAGCTCTTGCATGAACCACTGCAGCTTTGGTGGCAATGCCCTCGTGGCGAATTGGCACTACTTTATTTTGCGGCTGAAGTCCGGGAAGTGGGAAAGTGGGAAAAGTCAAGCCGTTTTGTAAGGGCTTCGACTCCTTTTCTAGAAGCTCGCATAGAATACAGAGTGCTCCATATACTGCAGTAGTACATTGGATCTGATCCGGGATCGGCTCAGCCGGCTTCACATCCGCACATCTGGAAGCTTTTGCTTCCCCACTGTGTTTCGGTCAACGCATCTCATGCGCACTTCTGGAATTGAACTTTCAATCGCTGTGATAGCGAAGTAGTCTGGTGTCCTGGTCGTCGTTATGGCAACTTGAAAGTCCCGGTAATCAACCTTGAGCTTGCCCAGCATTTTTGATCAATTTTTTATTGAAAGGGGTCGGACCGGTCCGCTATATGCCGCATAGTATGACCTTTCTTGTATCTCCTTTACTTGGTTGCGCGTATGTTTCAGTAGCTTCGAATGCGGCCAGGCTTGTTCATCCATTCGCCCATCTTTTCCATGTCATGCACTCTCGGTTCCAAGAGGTGGGATTTTCTGATCCGCACGATCCCACAACCGGGGAAATAAGTAGGAAGATCGTGATCATACTTCTAGAAGTCCATTGATCCCTCAATCAGCCACGAAATTGAACTCGGCTCTACCTGTCCTGGCTTTGACATCCTAGACACGCTGTTCAATAGAGCCTTACTCTGCTGATATGAGAAGCTGAATAACCGAAATTAACGGGATTAGGGCAGACACAAAGACTCTAGAGTATGAGTAACTTCTGGTAGTAGATGCCCAATCTGGTTTGGATCTCGTAAAGCGACCGTGAGGTCACCAGGTAGTTTGCCTGAAAACAGGAGGTTCTGGAAAATCTGTTAGCGAAGCTGCTGAAACTTCGAGAAGACGGGGGATCCGGTCTCTTCTGGGACGAAACAAGTCTGAGCCCACCTTTTCAGCCTTTGCGAAGTTATCTTCCCTCTCGGTATAGTCTCTGATAACTTTGCCTGTGTTGAAGTCCACGTAGACCCTAGTATCCCGGATCCGTACCAGGACCTTGTCAAGTCTCATAAAGAGCCGACTTAAGAGTAGCATTCTGTCGGGCATAACCCGTAGCTTACAGGAGAACAGGGATATTCCATTATCATCAAGTTCACTTTCATACAAGACCACCTCTTCGAAAAATAGGATTGGATCGGGTCGTTTCAGGAGCTCCAGAGGGATCGGATCCTCATTATGCTTTTGTAATTCAAACATTTTGCCGCTGGTGACTGTGCCTTTATAATTTGATGAGTATGACCAGTCAAATGGCTTAACCACCTCCTTAATGCCTTCATGGGTCTTCTCCCTACCAGGACCATTAGCAAGAGTTTTCTGACGGTAACGGCATTACACACCTGCTACTTGACCACTCATTGGAGTATGCAACTTTCAGCATGTTTTCGCCCGTCTTGTCGACTTTGTCTAGAGCGTCGAAAGCGTTGAACTCCAGCCGCCATCCCGAAGCAATATGTTCAATTGACACCATATTATCACCAAAAATCATCTCCGGTACAGGGATGCTCAATTCGCTAGACATCTCGTCGATCGGACCAGATTTCGAAATAGGAAGCTTGCGCGCGCTGATTTTGAAGCCCTTCTGTACATATGATACAGTGGAGCTTTCTGTGTTGGCTGGGGTAGGGAAGGCCTCGTTGACAGGGCCATTGAAAGCCATAATGGGCGTACAGATATCGGACGACTTGGGAACTCTGGCCAGGCAATAGAGTCTGAAAGCAACAAGAAAGAGATTTTCATGTGCTTCAAAAAGATCTTGAGAACGTGCCTCGGCCCTCTACTTTCGTGAAATCGTCTGAGTTCCTGGAAGTCTAAAATAGAGATCGCGGGGGAAGGCGCGCCGGCGCGCGGTTCAGGTGCCGGATTGTGGTTGCCTCGCCAACACACAATTTAGCACGGGCCGATGATTTTCCGGGCGTGAATAACATGAGAGCAAGTATACCACAACTTCAATATACGAGGCCATACTAACCCACAGCAGGACAAGTCATAGCAACACCAAGGACTCTGTCACTTTCTTCGAATATTTGAGGAAGGTCTTTTGTTTGTGCTCAAGTATAATGGCGACACGCGCTCTCGAATCACGGTTTGAGCACCTGTCCGTGAACGATGAAAATGACCCTGGTGATGGAAGCAAATACAAGTCAAAGGCAAGTTGCAATAGCTATTCGTGACACCCCACACTAACTCCCGGTAGATCACAGCTTCGACGACGTCCTCAAGTGCGCAATTATACCAGAACACAAATCGAGCCAACCTTTTGAAGCTTGCGCTGCAAAATCAAAACACGACCACAACCAGCACAATAGTCGCAGTCCCCTCCCAGACAGCGCAATGGAGAGGCTCGAGGATCCAGAATGGATCTGGGTCACCGCCTCGAGGGTCTGAGTCCCAAGAGGTGGCAAGAGTCGAGCGTAAATTGTCACTATATGATCAACCAGCTCCACCAAAACAATTCCACCTTGGTATGTTCGAGATAGGTCGTCCGCTAGGGAAGGGAAAATTTGGTCGGGTCTATTTAGTGAGGGAGCGTAGCTCTGGTTTTGTCTGCGCCTTAAAGGTCCTGCACAAAAATGAGCTGAAGCATGGCGGGGCGGAGACGCAAGTTCGGAGAGAAATCGAAATCCAAAGCAACCTCCGACATCCAAACGTATTACGACTTTTCGGACACTTCCACGATAGCAAACGAATATTTCTTATTCTCGAATTTGCTGGCAAAGGAGAGCTGTATAAGCATCTTCGGCGTGAGAACCGGTTCCCTGAATGGAAGGCCGCTCAATACATTGCGCAAATGGCAGCTGCACTGAAGTATTGCCACAAAAAGCACATCATGCATCGTGATATTAAGCCAGAAAACATTCTACTCGGAGTATTTGGAGAGATCAAACTCTCCGACTTTGGATGGAGTGTACATGCTCCAAGCAATCGACGAGAGACGCTTTGTGGTACTTTAGATTACCTGCCTCCGGAGATGCTTAAACCTGGGCGTGATAAGAACGTGTACTCTAACAAGGTCGACTTATGGTCCTTGGGAGTTCTGACTTATGAATTCCTTGTCGGAGAGGCTCCTTTCGAAGATACCCCTGTCATGACTCAGAGGAAGATTTCACGAGGCGAAATGACGGTACCAAGCTTTGTGAGCTCAGAAGCCAAGGATTTGATAAAAAGAGTAAGTCTATGTCTCAAATTTTGCTGTGAGTGTTCTAACTTTCGCAGCTCCTCGTACTCGATCCTGAAAAGAGAATCTCACTCGATCAAGTTCAAGAACACCCATGGATCGTCAAGCATTGCGTGAAGGGAGAGCGGGCTACCATGAGAGAGTCAAAGTCTACTGGGAGCAAATATTCGGTCTCTGACCGAGATGAATGATTCATGATTTATGATGGTTCAAAAGGCGTTCAGGGGCTTACGGCAGCGTGGCATAGGTAGCAAAGATATTTGTTCATGATGTTCAGACCTTGAGATTATTATTTTGGTGCACACCTATGCTATATCGATATACTCATCAAACCGTACACATCGAATCTTCCAGTATTCATACAAGTATTTATCGGAGTGATTTCTCATCTATAGACCTCATCGAAAGGTCTGGTATCGCAAAAGCACGAATCCCACACTTCATTGACCACCTTCACAGCTTGTACATCATCCTTACAGGCCGGTCTATTCATCACACTCTGCACTGCTCTCTTTCGTACACAATTCTGATATTGCTGCGTGAGGTTCCAGTTCCCTCTTGTAAAGAACTCCCTCGTCCATCTACACTCTCCGCTCAAACTTGAAGCACGAATCTACATCCCCTAAGATCAGCACCAAATTCACTTTTTCACTCGGGCCCTCAAGACAGAAAACAAGATGAGAGAAGACATACCTCAGTACAAGCCGCATGTCTCAAGTCCCCCCAATCCACCTTCCACCGCAGATGATCCCACGCATGAACCATCTCATGCGCCAGAGTATCCTCCAAATGTTTCCGATTTCTCATCTCATTCGCACATATCATGATCCCCCCTTCAGGACTGAATCCTGCACCCTGCCTCCATCCTTCAATCTTGCCCTCTTTGTCCCTGACCGCTGGACACCTTCTGCAGAGGACGTTGTCTTTATTTACATCGCCATTGAGGGCTTGGATCTGCTGCCGCAGAAATATAACTGTGGGAGAATATGAGAAGAGCCAGTCCCGGTAGCCTTCTACTCGTGACACGTCTGCAGCTTCATTCTTGATGTAGGACGCTTCGCGAAATTCATTTTGTTCGGATGGCGTAAGGCGCCCAAGAAAGATATTAAAGTAGGTGCTCCATTTCGCAGGGTCGTACTTGGAAGGGTCAGGAGGCGTGTATTGTTCTTTCGGGGACGGAACTCCGGATGCCATCTGGATGTGCAGACTGGACTGGAATGCAATGGAAATCGACGAGGCTGAGGATTCAACCGGTGTTGGAGGTTGCTGCAGGGCGTAGACTTGAACCTTTTCGGAAGGCGGTCGGACTTTTTTGTGGATTCTGCCGAAGCGATTTCGGGCGAAATAGCTATGCAGCTGCACAGAACGAGTCACGCAAGGCTATAAGAACTTCAAGAAGCCATCTTTAGGTAGACTTTCTTTCTCCATGTTTTACTTCACAATAAATTATCTAAGTCGCTTAACATGAAAGGGCCTAAACCTCTCACAATTGTTATAAAGCTGGGCAAGTTCAGCGCGGGGCAGAAAAGTACGTCACTAATTAGAGAATTTTAGGAACGAGCTCGATCGTAGATGAGAAGACTCATGAGCCACTCTTATCGATCTTGAGCTTGATAGTTGAGACGGCGGTAAAGCTTCATAAAGATGGTCACAAGGTGATCATTGTCTCCTCTGGAGCCATTGGAGTGGGTCTCAGGAGGATGGATTTAGAGAAACGTCCAAAGCACCTCCCAAGAGTCCAGGTACTTGCTCTTCAACGACTCGATTTTCCTGTAAATTCTGAATTATGACACAGGCTCTGGCGGCAATTGGGCAATGTAGACTGATGAGTCTCTGGGACAGTCTGTTCGGCCATCTCCGCCAACCAATTGCTCAGATACTCCTCACACGCAATGATATAGCAGATGTAAGTCTCCTCCCTATCTCTGAAACCTTCGTCTTACATGACTTCTCAGAGAACACAATATCTCAATGCTCAAAATACGTTTGGGGAGCTTTTAGAAATGGGTGTCATTCCCATAGTAAATGAAAACGATACACTTGCTGTCACCGAAATCAAGTTCGGCGACAATGATACACTATCAGCTATAACGGCAGCTATGGTGCACGCCGATTACCTATTCTTGATGACGGACGTAGATTGTCTGTATGATAGCAATCCGCGGACCAATCCAGATGCGAAGGCCATTGATGTTGTGGAAGATATTGCTACATTGCAAGCTGATGGTACCTCTTTCATCTCTTTTGTTATGTCTCGGATACCTATCTAATAATCGAAAAGTCTCCAGTGCAGGCTCAGCCCTAGGCACAGGTGGAATGTCTACCAAAATTGTCGCCGCCCGCCTTGCCACATCCGCCGGTGTAACAACCGTCATAACGCGATCGAGCAACCCAGGCAACATATCCAACATCCTCTCCTACCTTGAAGCCTCCAAAACTAGTTCCGGTTTCAATACTCCCACAGCCATTCTGACCCCAAGCAGAACATTGGGTTCTTTCATAAACACCTCCACTCCTACACAGAATTCAGCATTACAGATAACAGCGCCTCTACACACACGCTTTCTACCTTCACCCTCTCCAATACGCGACCGTTACTTCTGGCTCCTTCACGGACTCACTCCGCACGGCACCGTGTACGTCGACATGGGCGCCTTCAGGGCCCTCTCTAACAAAGCAGGCCTTCTCCCCGTCGGCGTTGTAGACGTAGAAGGCTCCTTTGCGCAGCAAGAGGCCGTACGAATAGTAGTTGTAGAACGCCTGGAACCCAAAGATGGTAATGGAGCAGGGAAACTATGGGAAGGCCCAGGAACTGAAGTAGGAAGGGCACTTGTTAATTACAGTGCGATAGAGATAGCGAGGATAAAGGGAGTCAGGAGCAGTGAGATTGAGACCGCGCTGGGGTATGCTGATAGTGAGTATGTGGCGCTGCGTGAGAATGTTGGACTCTTTGAAAGAGAACTGAGTAGGCCTGTCACGCCTAGTCCTTTGTGATAAAGCGAGTAGGATATCTGGGACTTTGGAAACTGGTAAGGGAAATGGAGCTGGTGGGACTTCATGCTCTTGAATGTACTTGAATGTAAGAAGGGCAACGAGCCAAGTGCTAGTGCTATTCAGATAGAAAACAGACCGACTCCACCGCTCCATGTCATGCAGCATAACCAGTCAAAATATCCCTAAAACAACAAGCCATGAAGTGCAAATTCAAAAGCCATCCAGCATCTCAACATATGCGTAAGTACGTAAGTTTTCTGACCAGAAAAGCCTCGTACAGGTAAGGAGTATCACCGAGCATCCTTAGGCGAACTGCTACCAGTATCATCCTCGAAATCTAACTCCCATTTATCAACCTCCTCGAACTTCCTCGCCGCCTTCTTCAGCTCCCTTCCCACCCTCTCCTCTAATTCCTGACTATTCTCCGGATTCCCATCATCAGGTAGAGGTGCTAGACTATCGTCTGCATCAACCTCTTCGTTTTCTTTATCAGATGTGGTATTTGGACGGACACTGTAGGTACGCTTTGCAGCTGACCTAGGCATTGATCTCCCTTGGCCGCCTCTCTTTGATGCTGCTGGAGTATGTGCGAAAACGCTTCGCCGAATGCGACCGCGAATATTCATTTGAGAGAGCTCGTCCTCATCTGAGGCTAGGCCAGTATTGTCTGCGTCATCTTCCGAGCTTGGGATTTCAAAAGGGTCACGCGTCGTTTGGCGTCGCCTGCGTGGGAGAAGAGCCTGCAATTGCGCAGTGGAGAACGTGCTTCTTGGAGGGGCTTCCTTTCCCTTAGTTCTACCATCAGTCACGCAACGTCTGTTTGGAGAATGCGTCAGAGAAGGAGGAGAGGAAATCGGCGAGTCTTGAGTTGCCGGTGGAGGTGTTTTACGCCGTAGTGGTCGTCGGCCACGGAAAACTGGTCTTCGTGTTGGCAGAGGCGGTTCGGGACTAGAAGCAACTGAACTGCTGCCAAGGGGAGGCGCCATCGTCTCGCTCATAGGCTCGCCAGATGAAGGCGACTCGATGGAAGGAATGGAGGGTTCGCGTGACGAAGATGTCTCTTCGTCCTCTTCTTCATCATCCATCACCGACCCCGTAGCAGGCACACGTTCTTCTACATCCTCAGCGTCGGACGAAGAATGGACGGAGCTTAGCGGAGCGTGGGTAGCTGACAGTTTCCGCTTCCTAGGATTCGATGATGCAGCAGAAGAGTTCGATTGATCCCTCGTCATAGACAAGTTCAAAGGGGTTGATTCACCCTCTGGAGTGAAAGTATCTACATCATCCTCGTATCCGGATCTTTGCTGTGGGGTCCTCTGGGCTGTTCCAAGAATACTTGGGGCCCTTGCTCTCCTCTTGAAGTTATTGAGCTTCAATGTAGAGCCGACCTGTGTAGGCGTGCTCATTTCTGGGCCCGTACCACTCGGTGGCAATGCTGAAGTATTGCGACCTAGGATGCTGTTCTGTCGGGCGCGTCTTTTGAAATTTCTAGTCAGGAGGGCGGACGTATTCGTCCTACCAACGCTGGTAAGACCATTGTCTTCCGCTATATTTGACTCGACACTGCTCGACCGCGCCCGCCCGGCTCCACGCCCAAGAATGCTCGGCTGGCGCGTTCTCCTTCGAAAATTTCCAAATCCAAGTGACGAATTTCCAATAGCGGGTGTACTGCTGACTCTCCGTCCAATTTCAACATCAGAGCTAGACGATATCTGGTCAATGTCGTCTATTATACCTCCTAGCTCAGACTGTGTGGTTGAAACCACGCGATTCTGGTCCAGCACCTTCTCTCGCTCTAATCGATCGTTTGCGAGAGGTACGGCAGCTGGGGCTTCTTCACCTCTTTGGCGTCCCCGCGACTCTTCGGGTTCCTTCCCTTTGTCATTGATCTCCTTGACCAGTCGCGCCGGCCGATTTTCGGAATCGCTGATATCGTGTGCATCACCGAATATTGCTTTTGGTGCTTGAAGGTCTATACCTATGGTGTTGGAACTTCGCTGAGCGTGCCTAACACGTGGGGCAGGCGCGGAGGGTGCGACTTTCGTGCGCTTCGGACGAGGCATTCTTACGCGTTGTTCAAAGAAGTCTGGAAGGGAAGGGGTAATTCGGTGTTTCGCAAGCTATCGCATCTTGAAAGATATTCGTGGTGGGGTGTAAGTATTAGTGGAGTGTCGTTACTAGGTACGCGTCTGCGTGTTAGTCGATGCACGCGACTGATGTTTTGGTTTCCGCCGTCATGTCAAGCGAGAAATGGGTCTATTGATAGTGCCTCTTTCCTAACCTCGGGCTCTCAAAATCTTCTCTTCGTCTATGGCTTACTTCCGCATTTCAGCCATTCACTATTAGCACGCCTCAGACTCATATTGAAGTAGAGCAGTGAGGATGTTGTTCGCTATAAAATCTCCCCTAAGTTCATCGGAATGCGCCGTCATCACCTCTGGCTGACCCTCGGGAAGTACAGTCCGCCGAGGAGACGGCTTGACTTACTAGATTGTAACCACGGATCTAACTACAGGTAGGGCATAGGGCTGTTGGAGTGTTGTATTGTGGCATTCTGCCTCCTCCTATTCTTTTATCTGAAGTCTATATATATTCATTATTATCTCGTTTTCGTTATCTTCTTACACCTCCTCTCTTCACTATCCTTAAACTTGATTACTACTGCAATTTTCCAAGTTGCCTCTACCAATACACATCCATCGAAATTCCCTTATAACAAAGCTCTTTACTATGTCCTCTACTCATGTTCTGATCGTTGGTGGCGGGGTTGGCGGTCTCAGCCTAGCTCAAAGTCTCAAAAAGAGAGCCATCTCATTTACGCTTTTTGAGCGAGACGCTTCCGCTGCTACTCGAGCCCAAGGATATCGTCTCCGAATCGCTGGTGCAGGGGCTGAAGGTGTCCGTAGATGCCTTGACGATGAGCTCTTCCGGCTGTTCGAGCATACCTGTGCTGAGACTAAGCCACCCTCTGGAGCACCGATTAATGCTCTTGATGGGAAAGCTGTGGATCAAGGGCCTCCTCTAGGCCCATCAGGTTACAAGCCGGGCCTGGGTCCACTAGGTAGAGGCCGTCCCGAGACTATGGGCAAGAACTACACCGTCGACCGAACTATGTTCAGAAGTCTCCTTCTATTTGGTCTAGAAGGCCACATCAAATTCGGTAAATCCTTTTCCCATTATGAGACAAACGCGACTGGTGTTACAGCCTTCTTCGCCGATGGTTCAAGCGAGCAGGGGACTCTTCTCGTGGGGGCCGATGGTACCTTCTCTCGTATAAGAAAGCAGCTCCTCCCCAATGTCAAGTACGTCGACACTGGAAGCCGCGCCATTTACGGCAAGACTCCACTCACCAACGAGCTTGTCAGGCGGTTTTCTGCAACCGCAATGAAGGGCATGTCTATCATCAAAGATGATGAAGGGAACATGCTGTTCATGGAACCTGTGCGTTTTCCCAAAGATGCAGCCATAGAATCAAACGGCAGACTTTCTCGTGTGGAAGACTACGTCTATTGGGTTTTTGGCTGTGACGCTGATGATATGGGACTTTCTACTGCAGAGTTTCAGACCCTCTCAGGGCAAGGAGCCGCGGACCTAATAACAGAGCTCACTGCACGCTGGCATCCATCTCTCAAAGCATTATTCGAGCTCCAGAATACAGCCCAAAGTGCTCCACTTCGCCTAATATCTGCAAAGCCGGAACACCTAGAATGGGCACCTTCTGCAAACGTTGTCTTGATGGGAGATGCGATCCATGCTATGATGCCAGCTGGAGGATCGGGGGCCAACTGCGCACTGTTTGATGCTTCGTTACTTGGTCATATTATTGCTGAGGAGGGTGTATCTGAGGAGAGTATGAGCAGCTTTGCCGATCAGATGTGGCAGCATGCATTGCCATATATTGATGGAAGCGCTCGTGCTGCAGTGAAGCTGTTCGGCTTCAAGGGGTTTGAGCAGGCGAAGGAGGTGAGCGCTTGAGCTCTGGACTAGTCATAACCTATTTGCTACAGAAGCTAACCTCTTTGTCCGTCCTAAAATTGAGAGGCTTGTTAAATCTAATTTGAAGCGTGTTCAAGCCATTGGTCTACGGAAGTAACCTTAATTTTGACATCATCTGTGCCAGTTGCCCTCTCGCATCTCTAGATTAAAAGGGCACTCGTGATTTTCCATAGCCATAGCCTCTCAGGTTCGAAGATTCTCCATTGTTTCTAAAAGAACGACAATTGGGGTAGCCTAGCTGTATTCTTGGTCTGAGTTTTCAAGCACTAATAATTCTTGCTCACACCATACTCTTCAGTGGTGAAACGACCCTCGTCCGAAGCCTCAACTCTGGCATGAACGGCCCTCCCTTCCTCAACAATTTCCGTTCCATCCTCCGCAACAACGGTATCCCCCGCAGATTCTTCAAACCTTAGCCCCATCTCTTTGATGTATTTTTGATTAGCCGTCGGCCAGATCATACACAAAGCATAGTACACCACGAAACTAACAGTAAATGATAAGATCCAACCCAAGCGGCCAAGATTCGTTGCAGAAGAAGAAACGTTGGCGCCAAGCGTGCCCACAAATCCCGGGAACGGTAAAGCGATGCCACAGATGTAGGCGATAGCGGCTTGAATGTTCCAGCCGCGGGTATAATAATAGTGTTTATTGGTGCGGTTGGGGTTGTAAAGGTGGCCAATAAAGACGTTGCCATTCGTCAAAAGGTAGTCTGGTCGCATGATCAGCATTTCGGTGCTCTCACGGTTCACCGATTCGTTCAAGACTTACATTCACAGACCATGATAGCAACAACACTCGCCATGAATAACCCATATCCAGAAAGGAATGTTGTAAAAACAGAAGCAGACGCCAAAATCTTCCAGGGGCAGATAGCAAAAGCTAGGAATTCGACAATGTATTGTCCCCGAGGAATGTTGACATATTTCGGGAACAGCATGCTGCTGTCAGATCCAAATGGAATCATGTTTGCAGCGATGTTGGTCCCGAGGATGGAAACCATCCAGGTGAAAGCTGAGAGGAAGACGGCGAAGCGGGTACTGCCAGACCAGTACCTATCCAAAATGGCCTCAAGTAAATCCCATGGATTCCACAAAGGCTTTTCCAGGCTCCAGGAATTGTTGACTGCGGCTGTGGCGAGGATGCCCAGGCTGGCAGAGAGAGTAACAGATATTGGCTGAGTGATCAGCTGCGACATCTGGGCCCCACTCACAGTCTTGCTCCATCTAGCAATATCAGGCTGATTCGTTATGAGAGTTGCTGTATTACCCATTCCGCTGTTGATGGCGTAAAGTATGAACCATCCTTTGCTGCCTTGTATACTGGAGGCATAGACTGATCCCACATTTCCCTTGGTGTTCACCATGCAGAAGATGAATAATCCAAAGACCGCTGGTAAGACGATGATACTCTTGAACCAGAAAAATGCACGTAGCTGATAGGGTCTGAGGGCACAGAACGGAAAGTGCACCAACCAGAAGAGGAAGAAGGCTAGCATTCCGGCGCTGGTTATCCCAACTGACGCCGGGATATGATTTGGGATATCAGTGTACTTGTGACCAAAAATGCAGCGAAGTATGTTTGCCATGAAACTTGCTCCAGAGTACACTAGACTCACTCAGTATCCATCACCTCAAGAGGCAGTCTCGTTGTCGAACTTACATTGCACACCGTACCAGATGATAGCTAATGCGGCCCGAGCACCAACAAAGTAGAAACTACCATACATCCCAAAAACGGACCTGGCAACCACAGGATAGCCGATATGATAGGCACTAGCACATCTCGAATTGAAAAACATTGCGATAGATGAGATAAGCTGGCTGGCGAAAATAACGAGGATACTTTGCCACCAGTTCAGCCCGATTCCTAGTACGAGTAAGTCATCGGATCTTAAACCCCTACTCCTGATCTTCGAGGTACTCACCTATCATCGTAGACCCCAAGGTCCAATTTCCAAAACTTAATCCAAGATAAAATGTCACGAAATTCCACCATCTCCCTAGAACATTGTCAGTAGATAACATATCGCTCAATCAACGAAGACTTACAAGTTCTCTTCTCAGGTGGAGTGGGATCCAAGTCCTCGTTACTCCATCTCGATTTCGAGTCCGGATGACCATGTTGATCGAGCGCTGTGTCGCGTGTCTGAATGAAGTCCCTGAAGCCTTCACGACTGCGGAAAGCATTCTTGAAGTTCGTGGTCTTCTCAGCCACAGCCGCTCGGAAGCCTGTGGCGCTCATAGCGAACGTCCAGGGCTTAGCGCAGAGCACAGAAAAGGATTGTTGCAGACTTTCGTGCCGCCAAATTCGTCAAACTGGAGAGCTACACAGAACTAGACTTTGGGTTTGGGAAAGTTGCTTGAAAATCTCCATACTTTGCCGTCGGGTCCCGCGATCTTAGGACGATAGAACCTCTAAAATTTTCTGGAAGCATGTGTACGCCTTCCTAATAGGGCCAGGTCTATCTGCCGACCCACCTTGCTATCGTGCTGAGATAGGCCAGGCTATCAGACCACGAGGCTTGGCAATACCGGTGTTTACTGACTTTTGAAATCCTCCAGCTGCCGTAACGAAGACCAGCGTAACTATAGTAGATAGCTATTCTGTCAGCCCGTCTTAGATATGCTATTTCCTGCCAGCCACTGAAATCAATAGCTTGAGTAGTCGTATGTCCTCACGTGCTACAAGCGTTGAACGCATTGTCGGTCTGACTCATTAAACCCCCTTTCTCGAACCGAGTAAGTAAACATTGAGATGATATTGTGATTTCGACCTTATACAGCATTTGGTTTTCTCGACAACATTGTCGCGTAGCAAACATGACTTCCAACGAATTGAAGGAACAAAGCCACGGCCCTCGAACCATCACCCCCACTCTTGAAGAGTTGAAGTCTTCCACTTATGATACTCCCAATATCGAAGCTGCGATGGAAGCCCTCCATCAAGATGGTTTTGTCGTACTCAAAAATGTGGTTGACCCTGCCCACGTCGAACACATCAATTCGTATATGAATAAAGAGGCAGACGAGATTATCAGAACTAATGCGAAACCTTTTAATCAAGGCGTGAATTGTTGGACCCCCGCTTCCTTTGTCGGGAAATCTCTGACCCTGCTCAGCGAATATCCTTCAAGCACCTCCCTTAAAGGACTCGGAATACTTGTACAATGATGTCTTTTTCAATCCCTTCGTGATTCAGATGATGAATATGTTGGTGTAAATCTTCTTGCCCGAGTCACAATGCTGATTGTAGACAGATATCTTGGAGCCAAACCGATATGGAACTTTTTGACAGGAAACAACGCACTACCACATACCAAGGGCTTGCGTCAGCCCGTACATAAAGACATCACCTTCTTCCATCCTCAGGTACTCATTCTCGACCAGGCTTAATGCCGCATACTAAAATCACTTTGCCAGTGTCCATTTTACGTGATCGCAAACATTCCTCTTTGCCCTTTTAACCCCACTACAGGGTCTACAGAATTCTGGCTGGGCTCTCACGCGTCGACTTCTGGCGCTGAACAAGTGATTGCAACTCCAGACTCGCAACTTGCGAACGCCAGGCTAGTGGTGGGGGAACCGACATGTGATCTTCTCGACCATGTCAGAGAAGAGCGAAGGAACATCAGGCCTCCAGTCCAGCCTACCTGCGGACCAGGTGATATCATGCTGAGAGACTTGCGAACATGGCATGCAGGAATGCCAAACGAGAGTGACAACTATAGAATAATGCTGGCCCTGGGGTATCAGGTAGATGAAAACTTCCATGATGCCTTCATTAGGGATTAGGGTGAGCTGACGAGAGAAAAGGCACAATGGTACCCGAACCACACTCTTAGATCAAAATTGCCCCTTAGCCAGGGCAATTTTTTCATGAAACATGCCGGTCAGCCCGTAGAGGTTCGAGCAGATTTATTGCCCGATGATAGTGACTTTGGAAAGCTAAACGACGACTTCGTGTTCCGGCGCTCGGTCTGATAGCACACATGAGGATATACGTTGGGCCACGGCAGTGGCTTGAAATATAGAACAGTGCAACACTAAGGGTGCTCAAGTTCTAATAGAATGATGACATATACAACAACTTGTGGAGTTTGTTGCACTTCGCATTCCCACTGTTTGATGAGGAATGGTAAGCTTGAAGCCCGGTCTATAAAGATCTTGGAATAGTCGTCTTTTGAGCCGGATAGTGACAAGCGTGCAAGGATTAGACTGGAGTAATGAATGGATCCCTCAAAACATGTGGCTTTGATCTAGCATCATACTATTTGGTGCTGCGGGGGAAAGAGGAGATGGGCCGTCGGTCGTCGATACAAAAAGCATATGATCGAGCTAGCACCTCGTGACTTTCAAGGACGAGGACAACTGGAAATACTTTGGCTCGCTGAGCACTTCAATTGGATTTGATTGGGTTTCGTATTGTAGAAGAATAATTCCACATACATGAACTACGTCTTTTCGAGAGGAAGAGAGACAAGGACGAGATATCAATTCTTTGCCACGTGATGTAAGTTTAGCTGGGCAAATTCTCGTCCACTCTCCCACACGATCCGCCGGTTGAAAAGCCCACTACCATATCTCGGATGTCATGACGATGTTTTCCACCCCGCACAAGTCGACTCAACAAAGGAGTGATTATCTTCTCCGCATACAATCGTGTGTGAAGATACCAGTATCTTGGTATCTTGAATTACGTCCTACCACATGTGATGCCGAGACTCTCTCGACTGGGCGAGTATGCGACTATTACGAATTAGGCCAATACTGCCCCAACTACTACGACAACAGCGTCTGGACAAAGGACCAGTCAGCCTATTAAATATCTTGCGATTTTCTTTCAGTGGCTACTACGTCTTTCAGCGCGTCGCTCTAGTCATTGGGCGGCTCCAACTGAATAGATTGTGGCTTCATGCATGATACCTACCTGGGCATCCACGCCGAACGCAAGCCGCGTCCATCCCTGCTCAGAGTTGAGACGGCTCATAGGGCCATGGAGGCTCGATTGCGCCCAGTCGCACCTACCGTCCCGTTCATTTCCTCTGCATTTGCTCATCTCCTCTGCCGCGGCGCAGAGCTGTGAGAGGGGTCTGAGGTTCGGACTGTCAATTAGACTCTTGTGACAGAAGGGATGGTCGAGGCCCACAATGGCGCGAGAGTCTCGCACGAGGGGCAATTTGCGTCTGTGGCAATTTGTACGCTGCGGGGGAACAGTGTGGACGATGGATGGATGAATCTTCTCAGCCAGAATTGACAGCTCGATAGGGGCTTGCGTTGGAATACGAGCCTCTAGATAGCGGCGCCCCTGTCGGCCAGTTGTCAATACAGCTCTGCAGCAGTGCAGCAGCCAGCAGCTTCAGCGTGGGAGGTTCATTTGCGGCGGGCGGGAGAACAGTGGAGGACAGTGGAGGACAGTGGAAAACAGTGGAAAACAGTGGATGAGCTTCTTGCTTCTGCATGCATAGCACCAGCATCTGTGGATCCGGAGCGCCGGGATACTGTGCATTTCATAATTTGCTATACTGCATCCATACTGCATTCATTGACCTCAGCTACGCCTCCTCACCAGTCGCAACCCAAGGTGGGCGACTTCTCGGCTGAGCTATGGTCGATTGGGCCTAATCAGGTCTCCACTCTCCGCCAGTTCCAAGGCTTGCCACCATTTCTTTTTCCTGTTCCTGGAAAATCGTCCGCTCTAAGTCATTTTATCAAGGTACATCTCTGCTTGTTCTTATTTTAGTTTGGTTTTTGGCGCAAGGTCGCCGCCCAAGTATCTTCACATTCACGATCCGCCGAGGCTGGTCTGATCTGCTGAAAGGACGACGATCCTGACCTGCAAGCTGCACATGGCGATTGCTCCTGTCTGTCTGACTGTGTTGATACGACTGAGTCGCGAGCAGTGCAGGGTGGACAGCTCTTTAACAGGAAAGCAGCACGCGGGACGTCTCAAGGCAGTTCGTCAGCGTGTAATCTCGTTAAAATGGACCAGGCCACTCCAGTTCAGCCGACGGCCTGCACGGCGGGAAATCTTTTCAGAAGTCTGAGAACAGCTCTAACAGATAGCTACACCCCCCGCTCAATCTTAGTCCGTGTTGAGCGACTAAAGGCTTTCTGTGCGGAAATTGGTTGGCTGGACAAGACATTTGGACCGTGATGACAGCACCAAATGTGGACTTTTTGACGGCCCACCCACGCCTCCGGATGCATGTCGATCAGCAACATCACTTTTCGAGGCACAGTCGCAAGCCGTCTGATGCTGATGGGAGAGAATTTCCACAGCCGCTTACCGAAAATGGACTTGCCATGCATATACTACTGATAACAGAAAACTATATGATTCTACGATGGTCTCCTTCTTGTGTCCCTCGAGCTTAGGTAAGCTACGTTCGTTCAAATCAACAACAGGTGGTCGCGGCGATGAAGTTGAGCGTGACCTGGTCTGTTATTGCCCTTGCTGGCTCGGCAATAGCTCAGGTGGTGAGTTTTCAGTATACCTCCTATCCATGCCTACAGAAGACTAATTGCTTGCTAGGTACCCTCGCTTGTGTCTGGAATTGGAGGAACAACAACTTGCGCGCCGGTCAAAGCTACCAGCTCACCAGACTGCTCGGTGGAGGTTGCACAAGTCCCGACTTGTGCACTCCTATGCCTGTCGGACGCCGTTGCCACAGTAGGATGTGCTCACTCTGACTACCTCTGCCAATGCAGTTCGTCCAACAAAGCCGCGTTATCATCGAAAGCAATGCCATGCATACAAAAGTCTTGCTCAGCATCAGATGTCAAGGCTGTACAGGTAGCTGCGAAGGGATTGTGCAGTTGTGCAAGTGATTGGGCTTCGGCACACCCAGTGGCAACGTCGTGCTACGTAATTGGAGGAGGAGGAGGAAGCATGAGCAGTTTTATCGGTTCTTACTTTACACCAAAGCCTACGACTGCCTCCTATACGACAACTATACCTTACACGACTACGAAACCAGTGGTTCCCGTTGTTACAGTCTCGACCAACAGCACTACGAACAGCACCGTCAAGGCTCCAGTACGTCGGTGGGCACCCAAGATAAGGGAATGAGAGAGCAGGGAATAGAGTTTCATTTCGAATGGGCATGATTGGCGTCACGATTCCAGCAAGGCTTGTATACCACACATTAGATTTTGTTGGCTGGGGAAATGCCAACCACGCTTGACCACGGTCTTAGCTGACAATTCGGGTAATGTCTATGACATATCACAATCCTTAATGTAATAGATGGAAAGGAGTAATGGATTAATCTAATTCCTGGGTCATGTCAAACGCTTTCAGCGCTTTTTGCTTGAACACTAGCTGAGGCTTTTACAAAAATAACAAGAACTTTGATCACAAAGTCTTCTCGACATCTGTGTTTGATCCAGTTGAAATATACGCTAGCCCTGTACAACATTTCCAAACTGTTCTCTAACTGCTCGATGCTTCTAAAGCGGCTCTCGCCGACCGTTCATTTCTTCTGGCCATCACGTGTTGAGAGTCATTACGTAATCATTCACTCAAATTATTGAGACACATAAAATGTGAGGCAGTGGCCGAAATACCTCAAAATATCATTGGAGAGGTATAACTTGGTTTTAAAAACAATGCAATTCCCTGACTGCCCTGCTTAAAGAAAGAACTGTCTTCTATATATGGAGCCGAGTACTAGCTAGACGTCACAATACCATTCAATCCAGCCCCTTCTCCAGTTCCACATAGTTCTAGATAATAATTTTTATACGCCTCAATATGCTACCCAAAACCCATGCCCAACCTTTGTACTCCATTTATGCATATGCTCGGCGGACCCGCTCAACCTGTATCCAATATGTGATTGATACAATTGCTCAAGTATCCCACCAGTGTTCTTTCTTCACCTTTCCCATACCTTCCATCTCATCCGCTTTCCTGTCATCCTGCAATGCCGCGCCTCTGTACCTCCACCGCCTCCTCATCTCAACGCCCCACCACTTTCCTACCTTCTCCGCATCACTGACCCATTTCGCCGCTCCCTCTTCGACAGCTACTCCGTACTTCTTTGCAACAGCTTTGATCAGACTCTCGATACTGTTCTCCTCCGTCGGATGCTGCTCGTGCGGGTCGAGCGAAGTGTCTGTGAAGCGATAAACCCCGGTTTTGCAGACTGGGAGAACTAGACGGTAGGGAACTGCTGCTGAGGAGATGGAAAGCACGGCACCACCGGCGTTGATGACGCCAACGTTCCATTGCTGCCGGCCATTTCGCTCTCGGATGAAGGGTCTGATCAAGGATTGGCCTTCGTACTGGTGTATTAGATTCGAAGCGATTTCCGAGTCTTTTTTATTCAAGGATCCCGTCTGTGTTAGCAGGTCCAGGATAGTTGGGATGATCTGTAAAGTGAGTTAGCATGACATCTTCTTATTAAGCAAAAGAAGAGGATCTTCAATTCCCACGCCAACAGGAAAGAGAGTGATTATAACACGTACCGACATCGAAGTGGCGTTTACTTCCAGTTGCATTCGAGGCAGTGAAGGATGATGGAAAAATAACGGTACGTGGAGATTGCTGATATGTCCATTCTCAAACGTTCCCCTCACCGGCGAATCCTCCTGGAAGGCCCACCCATGGTCACCGACCATCACGACAAGGGTCTCATCAGCGACGTTCAATTCCTCAAGCATGTCCATTATGTTGCCCACCCAGCCATCGGTATACTTGATAGTATTGAGGTAGCGATTTAGGGGGTGCTCGCCGCCCCAATATGACTTACGTAGATAGTCGACGGTTGGGCCAGCAGCTTCTGGGGTATTCCATGGATGATGCGTCGAGCTTGTGAAGTGTGAGAGAAAGAGGCGCTGATTCTTCTCTTTGGCTTCGCGAAAGAGGTCGTAGAGATAAGGCTTGGTCTGCGTCTCAGGGTAGCCAAAGTAATTACTTTCTCCTTCAGTTGGGGGATAGTGACTGGATGATGGATCCAAGAGGCTTTTCTTTACAACGACTTCCTGAAATCCCATATGCTGGTTGAGTTCATCCTGGCGATCATATTGATCAGTGATAGACTGAACAAAAGCAGACTTCCAAGGCATTGAGCTGAAGTCATGCCCATTTGATAGGTTGGTTCTGGGACTCGGATGAGCCTTATTGGGACTTTTGTCATGGCTCAGGAGCTTAAGAATATTAGGCAAGCATGGCTGATAGATTTGGCAGCCTGCCTCCACTGTAAAGTCCACTGGAAGAGGCTGCACTCCGCAGTGACTGCCCAGCATACTCTTGAATGTCGAAGTACTTCCGGTAAAAGCTCCTTTAACGTTAATCCCTCCCTGATTCTCTTTGAGATTTCTCCAGCTCCCAGGTCTAGCTGAAGTGTCGTCAAAAGCAGCTTGTCCAAATCCATTCAATTCGCCCGTAAGTAACTGAGCATTCGGTGTGAGCTCTGCCAATTTTAAGCTCGCTTGCGTACGCCTTTCTTCCGAAGAATAGGTCTCCATGATCTTTTGGTGCAAGTGGGAATCTTTTTTGAAGGGGAAAGCGTCTTTTCGAGTGGTTTCCAAGGAGACCACCACGACATGCTTGATTGGAATCTTCCGATTCTTAAATGCCTTAGAGAACACTTCCACCGGGTCTTGATCCATATTTGAGATCTTCAAAGGGTCCTTCCTGGGATCATAGTTGACTCCTTTGAACATTGCGCTGTCCAGCTTATTATGATTTTCCTCAGTTTCGTTATACCACCGCCCGAACCCTCTCATCTCCTCTTCAGGAAGCCATGATGGCCGTTCCAAATATTGGTCTGTCTGGTTGTTGAAAGGAATTCCTGTTGGGTTCCAACCGGGAAATTTACCTTTGGCTGGCTCCCAGAACGCGCTATCTAGCAAATCTGGTAAGGGGAAAGATGGAAACGCCGACGAAGAACCCGCTTGACATATTTCTTCTGCATTTCCCGTCCATAACTCCATCAGGGTGTATGGTATAGATCCAGACATGTGAGCGAAAGGGAAATGTCTCGGGCGTACGATCAAAAGCACCAAAGTGGTAATGGAGGGTGCGAGAAATTTGATTCTGGTGATCCACCGAGAAGACCACCTCCATTTCTGCCGTTGCTTGAGGAAAGCCAGCGTTTCATCATCATCCTGAAGACCATTTTCGAGTCCACCTTCTGCTTGTATCAAGTCATAAGTAATGTCTCTTTCCGAATTCACACCTGAGTTCAGCAATGGCTCCTTCGTAGACGATTTGGAGTCTAAGCGGCGCCCAATGAATGCCTCTAGGGCGCTGGACACGAGGTATCCCGTGCCGTTGTATAAAAATTGAGAGAATAGACGCGCCGTCGCAATGATGGTAATGGCAATAATCAAAGCCCGAAGGCTTCCAGAAAGAAGAACTTTTACCCCGGCAAGGTCTTTGGCGATATTTTGCGCCGCTCCCCATTTAATCTCCCCTCCCGTCTCTAAATAAAATGAAAGATAGGATGACGATGCGCCTACAATGCAGAATCTTGAGATTCAAGTCAACATATGTGGTAAAATTGGTGTGGGATAGGAGTAACTAACATGGTGCCTGCCCTAATTAAGGAAAGTGGTAGTGCAAGCCAGCCACGGAACGCAACGTGGACGAAAGTCCAAAATAAAACAACGTTCAATACATCCAACGCCAGAAATGTAGGGAGATATAGAAGATATAAGAGTGGCGGCAATGAAGTGATGTGACTGTAGAGATGCAAAAGTTTGGGTGTAGTCGCAGCGACGACTAGAAGAGAATACTGGAATGGAGGTTTCCAGAAAGTTCGAACGTCAAAAGCGGATGGAAGCATTTTGCTCGTATTAAAGGGGCCACCATCCCATCGACCAACATAGGATCCTGCTGGCCCCGAGCACAGTGAATAGATGAAACAGAAGCTTGTTTGGTTGCCAAGTGAAGACTCATGCACTTGTAAGACTTGCAAAGGTCAAGAGAGTGGCGCGCAATAAAATTGCAAATGGAGGGAAGAAAAACCACAAGTCACAGGTGTGAAGGAGGAGATGTGTCAGATTATTCACATAAACGAGATTGGTAGTACCACGCTGCGCTGCGCTGCTTAACTCAAGGCCAGCGAGGCTGAGCGCCAGCAGGTGTCAGGCAGACAGGAGTCCAAATCCGCCAATCGTTCCGCTGCCTAATTATATGACAACCAACCGTTACTTGAAAGATGGATCTGCTACAGGACGGCGCTCGCCAACATGTGCAATATCGATCCTGGCTAGATCGTTTTGTGATTGCTTTGCAAGGGGTCCTTGTCGCAGGTGTTACTTGGCTGGGAACCCACATCACCGAGCCACAGTATCCTGTATCCTGGATAATGTAAAGGTAACACCATTCCAGTCAAAATCTGGCCATGATCCCATGATGGCTCTTCCATTCTGCCTCTCAACGTCCTACAGTACACAGTACACAGTACACAGTGCGAGCAAGGGAGCATGGGGAAGAAAAGGGGAGGTGATTAACCTTAATGAGGCTTTACGTGAAGACAAGCTTTTTCACGCTCCTCTTAGCTGCTCACTCAGCCCTATTTCGAGCTTCGGCTAAGACAGTCAAGTGACTCAAGTCTCCTCACTGGGTGACTATTAGCAATGGATCCACCAAAAATCATCCAACCCTGACAAGATCGAGGAGCTCTCAGGCTCTGTACCGCAGATGCATGTGCTCAGCTGCCCGAACAAGTTAAGTTGATTTGGTTCTCCGGAAATCATAACCATACAAAGTCCAGCCCATGTCCATGTCCGAGGCCGAGTCGGCTGCCCTCGCCTCGCCAGATCCTGCGTCTGTTTGGGATAGCTGGCTCTGGCTGCTTTGGAATGGGGCTGCGCCTCAGGGCATAACTCCCGCAGGATCGCCATTGGACAGTTCGGAATTGTCTGGTGCCAGAGCCAGAGTTCTGCCACGTCCACGTCGACTAGACAGACCAACCACTCTGTTGAGTAGTTTAGCTGTCAAGACCGAGCAGAGGCTGCCGCCGAAGAATCTTACAGTTGATGGATCCATTCCACTTCAAAATGCATGGCCAACATCACTCGTAGATCCTGAATGTCTAGTAGAGACTAGAGACTAGCCGTTCGTTCACGATTTCTGGTTTACTATATCTCATTTCCTAGATAACTCGATATCTTTGCTCCACAGAAACGGTTCTCTTCTCACTGGGGAACTTCGTGCTCGTCTCCCTTTTTATATCCTACCCCGATCCAGGCTTTCATTCCGATTCTTACGGCTCCACCCTCAAGCTCCTCAAAGGTCCTTAACTTCTGCACTTTCCCCCCGAGGATCAATTTCGCTCTCGAGAGTTCCTCCTTACTGTATTGCCTAAAGAACATCGGAGCAGCCAGCATCATGTTCTCGATCAAAAGGTCGAGGCTGCTGGCGCTAGTGTAAGTCTGAGCAGTCCTGATATCAACATTGTTTCCAAAGCCACCATCTTCAAGCTGTTTCAAAATCCACGATCCTCTCAGAAGGTCCGGCTCCAAGAGCGCCAGTTTGGATGGCTCTTCGTTAGGTCGGATTTCCTGGGCTGTTTCAAGATACGCGGAGGGAAATACGCGATCTGATAATGTCAGCAATTGTATCCGCGATGTCAGCTACATAAGCCACTTTACCAGCCCATAAAGAAAGAACAACAACGCCACCAACCTGTACGACCCGATACATTTCCTTGATCGCCGCTAGCGTGACGCTCTTGTCGCCCGGCATAAAAGCGCCAAAATTGGTAAACACATGCGTGAAAGTATTTTCCGCCACGACGGACAGATCTCTGGTATCGGCTTGAGCCGTTTCCACATTCTGCCAGCTCTGTGCCTTGATCTTGTTCTTCATCTCTTCAAGCATAGGCGGTGCGAAGTCTGTTGCTAGAATTTTAGCGGAAGGTTCCAGCAACTTGACCTGCTCGCTCACGATACCAGGTCCGCACGCATTATCGAGAATATACGATGAAGGCTTGATAGGTGCAATGCGAACAAGTTCAGCAGCTACAATGCGTGAACAATTCCCCATCATACGCTCATAATTTGAGCTGAAAGTTGTCTGCGCAAATATCTCCATGGCCATGGTGTCGAAGGGCTCAGTAGATTTATTAAGACTGTTTATATCTGAAATCAAGACACATTTAGTAGAGATAGAAGTAAATTTCTGGTGAATCGTAACTTATTTATAAAAGCTGAGAAGCACAGGTTCAAGCCAACTGTTGGTAAGACCTGATAGCAGGAAACCTCCCGAAAAGTCTCCGCCACTGTTCTATTCTGGAATATCCAACAAGCACGTAACTGAGACGTATCTTGAAACCAACAACAATTTCGAAGCTCTTCAATGTCTTGATCTTCATTTATTTTGCAGAAAGACCCACGAACACCAACGTGCCCCAGGCGGTCAAGGCGACGATCCATTGGAAAGACATACTGAGAGAAGAAGTCGAAAGTCATTCGACAATCAGACAATAATGAAAGCAGTATCATCACGAATAGCCTCTTATGCAGCAGTTTGACCTACAATTGATCTTTCCACTGGTTTACCTTGGAAGTGGCAGGGCTGGGTGCCGACTAAGTTATTCTTCCCAGTAAAGTATAGTGCTCGGAAAGGTAAATGAGGGCAAATTAAGACATAATTACTCATGGTTTGACTAGGCAATGCCAGATAATTTCTCGATGCAGTCGTAATATAATTGGAGTAAATAGACGTCTCTTGGAGCAGATGGAGATGGGTGGTGAAAGAAAAGGGGGGAGGCAGCTGCAGGCATTATAATGACCCGCTTCCCGCGCTAGTGAATCCCTGCATAAATTTATCATGACATCTTCGAAGCCTCAATCGCGTTGACTGTCAGTACTATGCAATAGGGAAAAGGAGGTATCGATGTCTTCGAGAACGTGTGTCTCATGTCTGCGGACGCTTTCACGTCAATCGCAATACGCTGCTCGGGTTTGTACCATCACTTACCTGGATCAATAGCTTCTCATTGTGCTCTACAGGGCAACAAGCCAATATCCATAGCCTCCAGAACGTTTACCAAAACCTGTAGACGTACCGTGGAGGTCTCCGGCCCCAACACTCCTACGACCTCAATACCGCCCGTCACCCCGAAATCTGTGCAAGACAGTACTACCGCCAGTGATTCTCCGACGCACGCAGAACAAGCGGCTGCTTTATCTCAGAAAGGCGGAGTGACTGGAACGTACACAGCCTATGGAGCAACTGAAAAGATATACAAAGAGTGCGCGCGACAAGCAGACTACAAGGTACCGCAAGCCGGCAAGGATGATGCAGAAGTGCCTAAGACGCAAGATGGGGAAGATCTAGGAGTCGGGGAGGGGTGGTGGTATACTGGTAAGTTAAACTACTGAAACTCGATCTTCGATCTTGCTAATCTGACGTAGAAGCGGCCTTGAACCCTACTTTCAGCTCATGGTCTCAGGTGACAATGCTGCATATATACCTCCTCACGGTACGATTCCGCTGCTTCGAGCCAAACGTATCGCGCGTCTGGCAGCAACACATCCTCGACCATTTCTTCTACGATGCAGAGAACAAGATGGTGCTGTACCATGGCATGGCCGCGCGAGGGACACGGAATAAGTACCTAAAAGATCTCTTCATTCAATGGAGAGGTTTGGTGGCCGCATATGATGAAGGGATTGCTAAGAACGATGCTGTCTTGGCGGCTGCAGTCTGGAGGAATATTTTCAAAGCTAGCGAGGATGCTGATATCGCTCGATTGGCGCAGATTGTCAGTTATATGCGGAGGACGCTGGCAGGATTAGATTCGGTTGATGATTTTAACATAATGACTGGGTCCGTAACATTCGGGGGTCCTGCATCCGAGCATGAGCTGGTTGAGCTCAAGAGTAAAATGATGGATATGCCATTTGATAAGGCATCTGGCAAGCCAATGCCCGTTAAGCAGAAATGATTATGACCCCACTGGATTGGTCTCTATCAGAGATCAAGGTAGAGAGATGTATCATTATAGGGGCATGTATACTAGATAGACTATGCATGTTTAGAGGGGTCTTTAAGTAGGCCATATTCCTCTACTCTTATCATAACGGGTTTTCTCATAGTAATTTTGCCTATAGTGTCGCACTATGATAGATCATTTTATACTTGAGAAGGGAGTATATATAAGTATTGCAAGTCAACATAGACATCACTCTATGCGCATCGTTGTCAACGGAGGGGTGCAGCCTGATCCATAATAATCTTTCTACCGCAGCAGAATGTAGAACACGCGCTTCCCTCTACTCCCTTTGCAGTCTTGTTAGAGAAAGCTAATCTCGACTCATACTAGGTAGTGATCACTCGCCAACGTCTGCTCAACACACCTATGATGGCGAGAAGCCTGTGAGACAAACGAAAGCATCTTGGTACATGGACATTCAGTGCTCTATAGCTTTTGGCAAAACTCTAACCTTCTGGACGTTTCTATGGCTGGTGTGAACAGCACAAACAGCACAGCCACTGAGGAGTGTGCCAACAAAATGTGCAGCAAGTGCAGAGCTGTAGTCGCCATGCGCTACGGCGCAGAGCTGAAAGAGGGGACAGACGCTCTGCTGAAATGGGTTCCTTTAGACGAATCTTAGCGCGCTTTGCCCCTTAAAGTGCCTAAGTGGCTTTCACCCGACCTCTGCACTAGTTGAGTTACCTGCTCATCACAGCACAGCCTCCTGCTTTTAGGCATTGCTTCTTGGCCGCGGAAACAGGATCTAGCAGGACAGTCATAATGTGAACTAACATAAGAGTTCAAGCCTCCAGCAAGGCCTCCTATTTCGTAGCAACTATATAACACAACTTCCTATAAGCAATCGACGCAACAATCTACTTTGGAATAGTCACGAATCCCCTCACAAGCATTTACTCGGCATTTCATGCAGTTGCTTGATCATACTCTGCTATCCTCCTACATCTGATAAAATGGATATGTCCGACACCCTCACCCTTGTAGCTCGGTCGAGGCGTAAGTACGGAAAGGGGCGTAACCTGAAGACTGGCGCGATCGTTGGAATTATCATCGCAATTGC
The DNA here is from genome assembly GCA_003988795.1 of Proliferodiscus dingleyae. Lineage (NCBI taxonomy): Eukaryota > Fungi > Ascomycota > Leotiomycetes > Helotiales > Lachnaceae > Proliferodiscus > Proliferodiscus dingleyae. The sequence goes on from QYAK01000035.1 coordinate 102,811, forward strand.
GATAGTGATGATCATCGCTTTGGTTATCGCATTCCTCGTATACCGCCGAAGGAAGAAGACTTCAAGCGGTGGGCAGCTTGAGCAAGGAATGCCGATGGGGCCGCCTCCAGTCACCACTGCCAGCTATGCACCTCTACCGCCTCAACAAGGGCCACCGCCTCAAAATTATCCGCCTCCTCAAGGCCATCTACAGCAGGGTCTTCCGATGGCTGGTGCGCCGGGCTCTGGTGATCAACAGATGGCCGGAAATACGGGCGCTAAAGCTGAGTATTATCGATATCAGTGACTGGTTGATGAAGAAGTTGGACTTCTCTGTGCTTCCCGGCAAAGTACCGAAATTGTTTAGATTTGTATATTCCGACTTCGTAGTCATCGAGGATATTGTAAGTGCCATTGGCGAAGACATACCAGCGAAGTGATCCTGGGGCGAGCTGAGATGCACTTCGGCATAAGCATGTCAAAAAATCCGACCTTTTGGTTTGATTTGCGAATATGGAGGACTTGGTCATTAGCATGTACACTGGACGCTTGATACCTTTATAGTTGATGATAAGCTTCTTTACTACTGCGTGATGCATCTTCGGATTAGTTAACCTTTGGGTCTTTGACGTGCCATACGTGAAGTGTAACCCAACGGAGAGGTGTGCGGGTGTCCATTTAATTTTTGATGGCCTTGTCCATGATTCTATGACCTTGACAATAAGACTATTCTGTTCGCCAGCAGCGTCAACTCAATAGGATGATACTATCCAAGTCATCACACACTAGCTTGATTGACCGTATACGGGTGTCGGAGAGAATCAAATGCAGTTTACAGTTCGGAGAGGTTGGCCGGTACCGAGGTCCCTTCTCAGAAAGCCGAACAGCCTCTTTCATGTAATGCAGTGGATGCCAGAAGTGTTAAAACTCTAGATCCTACCCTCAAGAGTTGATTCTCAGATTGTCCAACTCTAATGAAACGTCGTCTAGTAGAGTCGATAGCTCAGAAGCTTCCACTTCGTCACTCAATTCCGTCACTCGGGCCTTCAGTTGACTTGTTAGTCCCGACAGTCCCGAAACACTCGCAGCATATCTCTTCTGCACACCTCCTCCAGCCTTTGACAACAATGCTGCGGACAGCTGTAGGGTTCCAATCTGAATCTCGAGTACATCCGCCGTAGATGTGGAAGCTGGTAACTTCATAGAGGTCGTAGTCTTGATCGTGTTCATCCACTCCTCTTGAGGGGCGGACGTTGCTGAATGATCAACGACTGCGAGTAAAGCGCGAATAATTTCGAGAGCTCGTGCTGTCTCTGTCGAGGTAGCTAGATAGCTGGAGCTACTGCTCTCTGTTATGATTTTGAGAATAGATTTAAGATCTTCAAAGATGATGTACCAGCCGTCCTGTCTAAGGAACCCATCCAAGCCCTGTTCGGAGCTTAGAATGACCTCTAACGCGAGCAAGACCGGGTAACGAAAGTCGAGGCCACCTTTATGGCTGGTTTTGTAGAGCTCCATGAACATATCCATTAGACCTGCGCACTCATTTCTTAAATTATCATTCTCATCCTCTCGAACCCAAATTGCCAGAGTCCGAATTCCAGCTAAGACCAATGTATCTGCTGTGATATCGTCCTTCATGGACTCCCATGTGAGCGTTAGCCGCGTGCCCTTCGAAGTAGCAGCCGTACCACTTCGAGCAGAGGGATGCAGTCCAGAGACGCCAGCAACAGATGCATCCCATCGATCCCGAAGATATTCTATTGTAAGAGACATCGTCTCCGCTATGTCTTTCCGAAGTTTTAGCAACAGATCAGGTGGCATACTAAATGACAGGAACCCTGACTCGTCATCCAAACTTCGGACAAGAAAGCCTATAAAGCTTGAAAGAATGTCAAATGCGGCTGCTAGTCGCTGTGAGATATTAGAATACTCAGCACTATTAAGCTGCGCCAGTAGAGAAGGGAATGAGGAACGCAAATCGATGAGCAAGAGATTAATGAAGAGGTACGAGAAAGGTTTGCTATCAGAGTCTGTAAGAATGTCGTTCCTGTACAGCAGGACTGGACATTGCTTCGGGTATGCTTGCAGTAAATTAGCTGCCAATTTGGTGTAAGCCGCTCGGCCAGTTGATGTTGGCTTGTGAGACACAAGCTTGCGTAAGATTGATACGAGAGGGACAAGCCATTGGGGATCTGATGATAGTGCCTGTAGAATAATCAGAAATCGAATCGAATATTACGAAGTGAAATATAAATGCTTACGTGGGGTTCAATTTTGGGCAGTGAGTTGCCCAGGAAATCAACTAGTGTAACTGCGTCTGTTTGACGGAACGTGGAAATTAGTGCTAGGACAATCTTATCGATATTTTCTCGAACAGCTGGTGTCTCAGCATTGACTGCAGATGCGTTGACCCATGTGTAACTAAAAATCTCGAGCACAAGTTGATGTTGTGGGGCGATTTCTGTTAAAGCAGAGTAGTCAACAAGATGTAGCAATTCCAGAGCTCCTTCGGGCCGACTGACAAAAGTCAGAAGAGTCTGCAGTATCAAATTTGTAGATTCAGTGGAACTGAAGCAATATTAGTGAATGGAATCAAAGATTAAGGGGGAAGCTGACGATTTTATCAAGGCAGTCACAAGTGCTCTGATCCTTCCTAGCAGTCTCTTTTCCTTGAGAGAATTCTCAGGCAATAGTACAGTGAAGGTATGCAGAACAGAGACAGCAAGATCGACCATGTCTCCTGACTGTTTCTTGCTGATTTTCTCATTTTCTTGAGCTTGAAGCAATCGATCCAAGAACTTCGGCGAAATAGTCTCCCAGAGTGAGGCTATTTTAGCCGAATCTTGTATTAGCTGCCCATTGTCAAGAACGCTCTTCAGAAGAGCAAGGCCAACAAATCTAGATGTATCGTCCTTGGCTCCGAGAAGTTCTTGCAATTTTTCAAAGGATATAGAGGAATTAGAGGCCTCGCCCCCTTCTGCTGAAGCCATTTTGGTATCTATAAATCCATCTGCCAATGGCGTCCTGTTCCGGGCAATATCGTCGCGAAGAAAAAGTTTAGATGCTGATACTCTCCCAGGCCTTTGGGCTAGTATATCGGCGAAAGGTTCTTCCGAAACTGCATCCGTCATCGCAAGGCTACAAGTCGAGACATTCCCTTAGCATCTCGACAAATCAATTCACAACCATGCACTGAGATACTCAGATGCTTGAACATGGCAAGCATAACGGCGGGGGAAGTCCCACACAACGGCGGAGGAAGCTCTTCGTCGAGTCGTAGCCCTACGAACCCAACAGCAGAAGACGATAGCGATAACGACAACGGTGATCCTGTCATAAACCGTTTGAGAGATCAATCCCTACTTTACGAAGATCCATTCGAGCGGAATGAGACCGAAGTGGTCACATTCAAGCGCAAGCTGAAGCAGCCATCAACATCCCGATTTCTGTCCGCTTTCACGAGCAACAGTCCAGCTTCAACGCAACCAACGCCTTCTCCCAGGTCTGAAACACCAAATCCCCTCGCACTAAATGGAACAGGAGGACATACAGAAGGGCTGAATAATATAAATTCAAAGGATGGTGGTCCATTGGATTGGTATGTGGAAGGGCCGGGCCGAAGAGTTGGATACGAGGATTTGACCGCCATTGATTGGATTTTTGAATACACAAAAGAACGCCAGCGTTTACGGATGCTGTACTCAACTGCTACGGGACTTCTAGGTTATGCACAACAATTCGTAGATGCTAGCCAGATCTGGGTTGTGCTCATCCTGACTGGCCTCGCGGCTGGGTTGTTCGCAGCAGCGATAGACGTGGCTAGCGATTGGCTCGGGGATCTCAAAACAGGATATTGCTCTGCTGGAGAGGATAGTGGACGTTTCTATTTGAATAAATATTTTTGTTGCTATGGTCATGATGGATTTTCACAATGTCGGGATTGGATACCTTGGAGTCTTGCTCTACATGTGGGATCGGCTGGAGGTAAATGGTTTATAGAATATTTCTTTTTTCTACTATTTTCGGTAGGCCAGCTTTTATCCGTCCCACTAATCCTACTGATCTTCTACGTATAGGTTGTTTTTGCCATTTCTGCTAGTGTTTTAGTCAAAGAATATGCACTGTATGCGAAACACAGCGGAATACCCGAGATCAAGACGGTGTTGGGCGGCTTCGTTATTCGGCGCTTTATGGGCACATGGACTCTGATTATAAAATCTCTTGGATTAGTAAGTAAGAATTGTTTAGTTTTGGAGGAGGTACTCACTGTCACAGTGTCTGGCCGTCGCATCTGGGATGTGGCTTGGAAAGGAAGGACCCCTTGTTCATGTAGCGTGTTGCTGCGCAAATCTGTTCATCAAGCTTTTTGGCAATATCAATGACAATGAAGGTACGAATTGCCTCGTTTCAAAGGTGTGTCAATATCGATGTTGACATCTTCCAGCTCGGAAAAGAGAAGTGCTTTCAGCTGCTGCGGCAGCGGGAATATCAGTTGCATTCGGATCTCCTATTGGAGGCGTTCTGTTCAGTTTGGAGGTGAGCTAAGTATTCTTACACGAAAATCTTTAGCTGACATAAGGAAAGCAATTGTCGTATTATTTCCCGGACAAAACAATGTGGCAAAGTTTCGTCTGTGCCATGACCGCAACCCTGGCACTCCAAGCGTTTGATCCATTCAGAAGTGGAAAGCTTGTGCTCTATCAAGTGACATATAGCACGGGCTGGCATGGGTTTGAGATGATACCGTTTGCGATGTTGGGCATTTTCGGGGTAAGTTTGTCTTGTACTGATCGACGCTTTAGCTAACCAAGTTTCAGGGCATCTACGGAGGGCTGTTCATCAAGATGAATATGAAAGTTGCCCAATGGAAGAAAATCGCTCCATGGCTACCAGGTCCAATTGTCCAGGTCGCAGTTGTCGCTCTTCTCACAGCGCTGATCAACTACCCAAACTTTTATATGCGCGCCCAGTCCTCCGAGCTCGTGTATGCTCTTTTTGCAGAATGCTCCACAACCATTGATGACCAGTTTGGGCTTTGCAAAACAGGAACTGCCACTGCTGGCACAATATTCCTCCTTGTGTTTGCAGCCATTCTTGGTTTCTTTTTGGCTTCGATCACATTTGGACTACAAATACCTGCCGGTATCATCTTACCCTCAATGGCGATCGGCGCTCTCTTCGGCCGAGCCGTCGGGGTTATCATGGATATCTGGGTCCACAATCATCCTGCATTTTTTCCCTTTGCATCCTGCGAGCCGGATGTACCTTGTGTGACACCAGGTACATATGCAATCATTGGTGCTGCCGCAGCACTTGGTGGTGTTACTCGGATGACCGTGTCTATTGTGGTCATCATGTTTGAGCTGACTGGAGCTTTGACATACGTCTTGCCCATCATGATAGCTGTAATGTTCAGCAAGTGGGTTGGCGATGCCTTTGGCAAGCGCGGAATTTATGAAAGTTGGATCCACTTCAATGAATACCCCTTCCTCGACAATAGCGAAGAAAATATCATTCCTGATATTCCTGTCAGCCAGATAATGACTCGCATCGAAGATCTCGTTGTGTTAACCGCAACAGGCCACACCATTGGCTCCCTTACAAATATTCTAGCATCACACCCCTATCGCGGCTTTCCCGTCATTTCAGACCCGCGAGAAGCCCTATTACTGGGCTACATATCCCGAGCAGAATTAACTTACAATCTCAAAAACTCGACTCATTCGCCACGCTCACTTCCCCTCGAAACCGAAGCCTTCTTCTCACACCAGCCGCTCGCTGATCCCCGCACAACACTCGATCTACGGCCTTGGATGGATCAAACACCCATCACTCTCCCTTCCCGTTCCAACTTGCTCCTTACCGCCAACTACTTTCAAAAGCTCGGTCTTCGATATGTTTTATTCAGTGATCGAGGCGTGCTTCAAGGGTTATTGACAAAAAAGGATGTATGGTATGTGCTAAATGGTGCTGAGGAGACGAGACGCACAACGGGAGCGGATGATATCGGAGTCACAACAGGCCTTACGAGAGAGGATGGTCAAGGGGAGCAGAGAGGCCTACTAAATAGAGATGGAGATGAAGATGTGGCAACGGGGAGTTCGGAGAATGATATACCTGTATTATGAGACAAAATTACATAAATGGAATGATAATGTTCATATAAATCTAGCGGAATTTTGTGAGCCTTAGCAATGGCCGTATGGGTCCTTTTCAGGTTCATGAGCTGGAAACGCCAAGTGGGAGAACTTGCGACTCGCGAATGTATATGATGTGCCTTGGCTTCTCCATATATATAGACAAAATGAGCATTAGACTGGCCGCAGATATCTGAACCAAGAAAAATCAATTAAGTCATGGTATCTCTAACATCAATATTCTTAAGCGTGTATGTATTATACCCCTGGAGCACCTGCAGTGCCTGTCTCTCTCGCAACGTTCATAAACACCTCCTCCAGCGTTGGACCTTGAACCGTGTAGTCCTGGATGAATCTCTCCTGTGATCTACCGGTAGCAGTAGAGGTGCTCCTAGACTCATGGTCCCCATCATCCTCAACATAATCTCCCTTCAATGCCTCCATAACCTTCATTATGCTGCCCAACGCACGCCTCTCATGAGGCAGATTAAAGCTAATCTGCCCATGAACATCGACATAATTTATAACCGCTCCTCCGAACAATTCAAATACTGTATGTTTTATCTCACTCGCGTCTTTTCCTGGTACCCGCACAGCTTTGACACTAAATGCACCACCGTGACTTTCCTGTAGACTATTAAGTGTACCAGCAGCGAGCATCTTAGTACCCATAATTGCGACATTGGTGGCAAGTGCTTCTGCCTCTTCCATACTATGCGTAGTGAGGAGGATGGCGCGGTTAGCTGATATTCCTTGAAGCGCTTTCCATAGGATGCGTTTGGCGCCTGCATCTTGGCCTGTGGAAGGTTCGTCTAGCAGGAGCACACGCGGATTTCCTAGGAGGGCTATAGCAACTGATAGTTTGCGCTTCGTACCTCCGGAAAGTGCTTTTACAGCAAGCTTTTCGTAAGCGGTAATATTCAATGCGTCGAGGACTTTGTCCACGTTCGCAGCGATATTCTTGAGTCCCTTGACTGTAGCGTAGAAATGAAGGGTCTGACGCACAGTCAAGTTGTCGACTGCATCGTCTTGAGGACATACGCCCATGTGTACGCGGGCTTGATGAGGCTCCCTCTGAACGTTGATACCGTCCACGTAAATAGTCCCATAGTCTGGTCTGAGTTCAGAGCGGATCATGTTGATAGTCGTGGTCTTCCCAGCGCCATTACCTCCTAACAATGCGAGAGTTTCATTTGAGGAGATGTCGAAGGAGACGTTCTCGACAGCGAAAGTCTTACCAAAGAATTTGGAGATACGAGAGACTTCAAGAATCTTGGACTTGTTGTTCGCCGACGCGTTGACTGTTTTCTCAGAAGTCTCAGCTGCACTTTCGTCAATGATATAGTGTAGACGAGCAGGAACGCCACGATTAGTGATGTTCCGGCGAAGCCAATCCGCGCTGCCGTACTCGTATACTCCCAGCACTGCTACTAAGAAGATTATCTGAAACAGTAGGTTTGCATAAACACTCCCATACCTGACATATGCAAACGGATTGGAAGTGTCAGCAGTGCCAAATTTCCCACAGAGTATCTCGAAGCTATTGTTCGAAAGGTATAATGCCCTGACCAGATTGGCCCCCGGAGAAGACAGCCCAAAGCCATATTGAATTGCCGAGTATGTCTCATATAAAATCGACTTATCGCCGAAATATTGATTTATGACATATGCCACAATATATAAAATAAATAGCAGTACATGAATGCCGGCTGCGATTGCAAAAGCTGCCTTCCTAGTGAAAAGTGATAGTACATACGCACCAAGATAGGTAGCGATACCAAATAGGATAAAAACTCCAAGAAGATAGCTAGGAGCGTACCACACTTTGGCAGCGGAGCCGGTGAAGAGTAGGGCCCATACAACAATCGCTTGGATGACTATGAATTGAAGGTCGAATAGTAGATATGCGAGCCACAGAGCAAAAGGGGAAACACCATTGCAGTATTGGAGGGCTCGCACGTGATGATTTTTCTCAAACGCAGGATAAATCACTGAGATAGACGCAGCGGCGATGAATGATAATGCGATCAAGGTGGCAATTGGCATCGATCTAAAGTCAACCTCGCTGGTGGCATGGCGCATTGATCGAACTGAAGGAATCATTCTCCTCGCAGTTCCAGTCTCCTTGGTCCCATTTGCAATTCGATTTGTGATAATGCCGAAGGCAATCATGTTTTCCGTATCAGAGTATTCGTCTTGGCGGACGCTGTAGAACATGGTGGCGGGTTGATCATTTGGTGCAAAGATAGAAAAAGATGCAGGGCTATACGAGTAATTGGTGAGCTGCCTAATCATCTCGTCGGTAGTGTCGACAAAGCCTCTCGTGCTAAGAGACTCTGTGATCTGCCAGCTACTATTCGTTTTGCCACTTCCCGATCTGAAATAGGGACCAATAAGAGATGCGTAAAATTCGTCTGAAATTGTGTTATTCCACTCAGTCGTCGGGCCGAGGAGCGACTTGGGTCCAGAATCGTATATATCCGTGTAAGACGAGTCTGAATCATACACATAGACTGAGGGCCGCTCGCCTGGCAGTAGTGGAGCAAAATTCGGATATCCATCAGATCCATCATTAGAAGAAGAGTGACGGAGGAGTTCGTCATTCATTGCACAAGTCTGGAGTGCATCGAATTTGTGTACAAACTTGGTTAGGGCTGCTGCTATAATAATTGGGATGATCAGATTGATGCCATAGGAGATCCAGCCTAGTTTCTGTAGCAGCAGCATATATCTTTTTTGAAACAACGCCGAGACTTGTCTTGCGAGCCCGACCGAATGCCCTACATCTAACTGCAACTCTCTGGCATTCTCCCTTTCAAGAGCAAGGATTTTCTCATCCACAATGGTGGGATGTTCTTCATCACGCTCTTCCTCGCCCACAAATCCATCGCCGCCTGTCTGATGGATCGCGGTATGAGATTCCGAAGTGACTTTAATGAATACTTGCTCCAGTGTGGGAAACACCACGCTGAAACTATTATCGCTGTCTAGGCTTTCCAATTCAAGGATCTTTCTGGTAGCTTCCGCAGAGTTTCGTGTTCGCCAAACCAACCGGTCTGTCTCACTCTCGGCATGATTTCGGATCAAGAAGTCATCTCCAAATCGTGCCTTCAATGAAGTTCCTGGGCCTTCACAGACTAGATTGCCTTTATAAACAATAGCGATGTGATCTGCTAAGACGTCTGCTTCGTCTAGAAAGTGGGTGGTGACTAGAACGGTGCGGCGAGCATGTCCTTTCTGGATAATGTTCCAGATGTTGCGCCGAGACAGCGGGTCCTATCAAATCTGTCAGTGATACTGCTGGGAGTACTGGAGAGAGTCTTCCTACCAACCCACTAGAAGCCTCGTCAATACAGCAAACCTTTGATCCACCGACGAAAGATATGGCAAGCTGAAGCTTTCGTTTCTGCCCGCCACTAAGTGTCTTTGCACGTGCACCGGCTTTTTCTACCAGGTCGCATTCTGCCAACACATCATCGTCGTCCACAAGGTCATCTTCGAAAGCCGCAGTTTTAAGTCTTCTCCAAACTTTGATATGCTCTTGCACCGAAAGAGTGTCCCAAAAAACCTAAAATAGTTAATTATGGCTTGTAGCCTTTCATACCAGGGGTACTCTTACATTATTTTGTGGACAGATGCCAAATACGACACCGGCTTCATTTAGCTCTAGTCGGGAACCTGCATCCATTGCTGTAATACCTGCAATGCATTTAAGTGTAGTTGTCTTCCCACCGCCATTAGGTCCGAGTAAAAATGTCACCGAGCCCTTTTTGACTTCCAAATTCATATTGCTGACTGCCTTGACAGGTTCCCCTTTGCGTATGAACGGCCAATACCAGGGACGTTTGCCGTGATAAGTTTTGGAAAGACCAACACAACGAATGGCCACATCGCTAGACGCTTCGATCATGCCGAACTTCCTAGAAATCCCCCAGAGCCCGTGTTCGACCCCATATGTCGCAACGGAATAGACGACTATCTGGAGTAAGAAAAATATTACATAGAGATAGCCATTCATAAATTTGTTTTTGTCCAAGCCTAGGTCGGATACGGGATCATCAATGCCATTAGCTGCAAGAGAGAATGATTCCAGGTTATATTCTCTGGTAGCAATGTCGCCAATCAGAGTAGCGTAAGTATATGGCGGGAAGATGGCAGATAGTGCCGTGACCTGCGTCTGAGTATTGGCGCTCGTCATGGACGCGGCCAAATAGACCAGTGCGATAGCAAATACTAAAGTTGATGTGTATAACCCGGCTAGCTGGGCTCTGGCGAAGAACGATGCTAAAAAATGGGTTGAAGCGATCAGTGAAGCCCCGGCGAGGAGCGTGAGCCAAAGTAGCAAGATGTCTGATGTTCTTTTGAATAAAATCTGCGACAAGAGGGTAGAACAGATGAGGAAGCTCGGGAAATAGACCACAAAGAAGGAAATAAAGGTGGATAAGATCCTTGGTGCGATGGAGATCTTCTGAGCTGCCATAAGTTCTGCGATCGACGTTTCTCTTTCCATAGCAACAAAAGTTGCGAGATGATAGACGACGCCTATGAGTATGAGGATGAAGACGGGCGCAACGAACAGGCTAATCAGAACAAGCCTATAGAATTCAAAACTCAGTAAACAGTTGGAGAAGATAAGATGAGGTTAAGTTACCAATATTCGGCGGTATGTGGTGCCGTCGGTATACCATCATCGCCCGTCTCGTAACTAAAAGTCCCGCCATATGGCTGCACAGATGGCCTCGTGAGATTAGGAAACCCGCCAATGTAAGAATCCAATGCCCACTGGAGGGGGAGGAGTCTGTTGGCCATAGTTGTATCATCCTCTTGAACACTGCCCCAGAAGTAATCATCCACCAGATGGCCATCGAGCGCCACTGTATATTCCACTGTCGTATCATTTGAAGCCAGAAAAATCACGGCAGCGAAACAATCGCTATAACCTGTGGTAGACTGCTTACAAAGTTCGAAAAGGTCATTGGGATCGTCAATGGTATGGCTCTGCATCGATTCCATTCCCGCCTGGCCAAGAACCCCATCGATAATAGGACTGAGGGTTGCATTTGGAATGCCGTTTTGAACGAAAACAAGTTTGCGTGTAGAGACATCGCCCATAGCAGTTGAAAGATCTTTGACTTGGTACGGGGATGCTGAAATTTCCCAATCGTTGTTGTTTGCAGCAGCGGGATTGATGTTCTTGAGAAAACTGAGGAGAAGAGTGACTGCGAGTGGGAAGACCAGAGCCCGAAGGAGCAGCGAGATCGGGCTTCTAACAAATATCAGGAAGTTCTTGTAAACAAGAGTAAGAGTTTGGCGATAAATTCTCTGCCATCGCGGGCGCTGAGCGGAGACCACCATCGTTAGATTATTTGACTATATCAAGCAACAAATGGTCATGACAGTCATAAGTCGAGCAAGTGTTGTACACTCTGGCATCCCAACAGAATAAGAGTTGTAGAAAGGATCTTAGTACAATACGGTCTTCATAAAGGAGATTCAATAGGCTACCTGCGTGAGATATAAGGACTAAAATTTATATCCTAGGGTGGTTTGTGCTCTGAAACGTAGTCTGCCTTGCACTTCGAAAGGAAGATACGAAGTCATTTGGTGGGTACCAATGAAAAGCGGTCAAATATTACGCCCAGAAGGGCTGGATCATCGACTTGGGCTACATTTGGCCTGCAGATTGTGGCAGTGACCCGACGTGAAAGGCTCGCTCAGATCGAAGCGACGAAGGGATGAAGATCCTAAACGACTCGACGTGCTGCACTTGCGGACGGGTACGAGGAGACCATGGAGAAAGATGTTAAGTTTGCGACTGAATAATCATCACTCATTCATTTTTAGCTGAATGGTTTGGAATGCGCATCCAGCAGACTATCGCAGGGCCAAGAGTCAGTTGAGAACCAGTAAAGACAAGACCAGTCCAGCCGTCACATGATGTCGATCAATAAACACAGCCTTGATAGAAGAGCTCTCATGCTCATACTCAATGGCCTAGGAGATGTGTTTAAAGGGTGATACCACAGTACTGAAATTGACGAAGTCTACTGGGTAGCTGGCTGCGACATGGTAATGGTAACGGTAGGGGTTGTTACAGCTTATGTCAATGTCGAACAAGGCGCAGACTCATCTGTGCCTCTTGAACCTTCCCCACGCCACAGCCTAGGAAGCCGCCCCACCTACCCAGTCCATGTAAACTTTAATCCTATAGGGAGAATATTCCATGACGTCTGGTAAGATAATTAGTTTACGTATCAACTCCGCCAACAAAGTATTGCAGATCTGTGAGATTATCCTATCATTACCCACTTCAGGGCAACATAAGCGGGTATATGTAGGAGGCACTTCATGAGATACGAGGAAATGACTGTAGCCTTTTGGATATGGGGTACCGAGAGCAATACTGCAGAATAGCAAGCAAGGTAGCAGGGGGCGGAGCCTTTTACTGCGGAAAGATAAACAAACTCGATACGAAACCAAAAGCTAGAGGTCGATATCAGACAGCCATGACAAGCAAAAATAGTTCGCAAAACACAGGCATCTACAATTTCACTACTAGCAAATCCATACGATGGTCAAACTTGAGGGTTCGTGCTTGAGCCTCTCTCTCATGCTCCCACACCAATCCAATTATATCCAATTATATAAGTATTGGTTTATCCGCTTCGAACAGTTGAGCCAAAGGCACCCTAAAGAAAGATTGGATGCCTGATATCACTTGACTTTCACCTGACTTCTTAGGAACCAGGAACCCTGCCTAATTCCAAGCTGAAAGGTGCTTTTGAATTGCCTCAAGCTCAAAATGACTCTGTCCTTCAAAAGCAGAGTTGGAAAGTAGAGTTGAATCATTGTGCATGCAACCCAACGTCCGTTGATACCATTGGACAATTCCGCGATTTGAGATCAATTTCTCATGCGACACAATGGATTCGGCGCTGTAGCAACGTGAAGCGTCTTATTCTGGAAATATAAAACTGTGGAATTAAAGAATTCCTTCAAAACTCCGTAGCACGGGTTACCGACGCTCGGAGTACAGAAATCGGAGCTCCGCCACCCTATCAGAGATGGTAGAAAATGTGGGTTGCTGGACTAGTAGGATGCACTTATAAAACGTAACTAAGTGAATGCCTGCAGAGACTCCTAATTCGCGATCTCTCACCACTTCGCTTTAGACTAATTCCACATTCTAGCCATGGATAAAATCGATGAGGTTGAGAACGAAGCTCGCATGTTGAAAGGGGAGCTTCATTACTCCTTCACTCCAGCATTGATAGAGAAGCGAAGGCAATGCAAGATTCGAGTCAAGAGGTTTAATGAAGCCGAAGACGCTCCTAGAAGAAGACAGGTCGAGCTCTGGAAAGAGTGAGTATACTATGTCGGTTTGCACGGTCTACTTTGACAATCTTGCTGTAGTATTATCCAAGACAAAACTCCACTCCCATCACCGGGAGCAACCGAAGAGGAAGACGCCATTATCCTTAAAGATGAAGGCTATATTTTTGGTCCTTTGAAGGCTGATTATGGTTATAATATCAGGTAGGATTCTTCGAGTTCGTCTTGTCTGTTAGACAATATACTCATACCCGTAGCATCGGCAAAGGCGTAAACCTCAATTGGCCTACATTCGTTGACACTTGCCCTATCACTATTGGAGCCCGTACTCTCGTCGGCCCAAACTGCTCATTCTACTCAGGGACCCATCCACTTGACCCTTTCTTACGCAATGGCGTCAATGGTCCTGAGATTGGCGCTCCTATCACCATTGGTGAAGACTGCTGGTTTGGGGGGAACGTGATTGTTCTGCCTGGTGTGACCATTGGGAGGGGAGTTGTTGTTGGTGCTGGGAGCGTGGTAACAAAAGACGTACTAGACTTCCTTGTTATTGTCGGTAACCCTGCGCGGGTCATTAAAAAGATTGAGCCGAAGGAAACGGATCCAAGAACAGCTGGGGTCGGGGAAGATTTTACCACAGCAGCTAAGTCGGGCGATTAAATTGTGCTTCTAGAGCAAAGAATCTGCACCTGTATTGAATTTAGTCAGTGTTGAAGGGTGTACGATTCCATACATGAAGTTCCAAGAGAGAGGAATTAGTCATTCTTCAAATAAAAAGTCTAGGAAATGTTTCAACTGACTGTTCCCAAGAGTCAAGCCCTGATATATCATATACAAATAATTGGCAAAACAAATCACATCAAACCTCTGCGACTAAATATGAACGTATTTAGCGGAGGCACACACTTGCAGACGTCAAGCACGAGGCACGCTACAATTTGTGATATATGATTATAGAGTCCGTTCTGCAGTGTTTCTTCGAACGATGATCGTAAATATACAATTAGGCATCATATCCAGGCCAGTTGGCCCAAGGCTATGGAGGCCTCTGTAGAAGGTGGATCCATCCTATTCTCGTTAGCCACTACGATTTCTTCAAGGACTAAATCCCACTTACTCTGAAGTCCAGCCTGGTACCAATGCGCCTCCAGCAATAGTAGCTGTCTCACCCGTCACATGGTTCAAGACCTCCACTTTCGGGCAATCCCAGCCGGGATTCGCTATTCGCGCCTCCTCGAAGTCTTGCAACATTGCATCTAGATATCGCCTCCCATGGTTTCCCCAGACTAATTGCTCTCCTCTTGCATCCAAATCCAACTCCTTTAGACTTTTCATCTGTAGCAGCTTCTCCATGTTGAAATGCCCAAAATAACCCATGTCCCTCACCTCCAAAACCATCCGCTGGATCTCATGCAGCTCGGGTGCTGTCACATACTCCAACGTCCCGTCCGGAAACTTGATAGTATCTCTGTCAAAAGAAACATACGTGCACTTCGAAGACTTCTCGGTAATGAAACAAGGTTTGTATACTGAGAGAGCTTCATGACGCGATTCTCGGCATGCGACTAGAGCAGCGGGTATGGGCTCGTCGCAGAGGAATGATTCGGTGACGCGGCGGTGGAGTTGAACGCGTCTCTTACACGTTATATACACGATACGAGAGCTGGGCATCGTGAAACCCCAGATTTTGAGCCGTAGCTCGCTAGGGAGGTTGGGGAAGAGGTGAAATTCATGAAGGGCAGGCATGCTAGTGTTCAATGGGGCCTGTACAGAATTTTCACACTTCCTTCCTTTATACTCAACAACGTGTTGGCGTCTCGAGATGTGCTTTCCCTTCGCGGCTTTGTCAAGTAGCATACTACTTGTGGGATTGGGGACTGGTGCCTTGTCGATCACGTGTATGTGTGTGATGTCAAAATCTCGCGCTTCCATTCCGCTGGTTTCCCTCATAACGCGGCGTACTACCTGCCCCATGCTTTAAATGGTATTCGAGGCTAGATCTCAGGACATAGCATGATATCATGTAGTCATGGATATCCCAGGTACACTAGCAAGCACTACCTATAGATCTTTGCGAATTGCTCGTCTTTCTGCTTTTCAATACATTTTTTAAAGGAGATTCACCAACAGAGTACTCTAGTGGAAACAACCACCTCTCAGTTGCCTTTAATTAATTGGAGTCTAAAGTTATTCAGGATTCTACCAGCTTATAATACTTGGTATGTAAGGACTAGACTTTTATAAAGTCGTGAGTACTGCATTCATCATCTTACACGCTTAGTTGGCTGTCTGTAACCCTAGGACTTGATTATTGCTGTCTGGCTTTAGAATGTTCACATTGGCTAAGGGTTGTTCGATTGATTGATTATCTCCTGAGATCAACTTAAATAGTATACAACACATGACTCACGGCTTAATGGCCCGTGCTCAATTTGAAAAGCGCCTAATCGCCTAGATCGCTATCATCAAGATTCCTTTGCCCACTGTTTCCCGTTCCAGAGATTAGCTGTGGTCCAAAGCCAATAGTCGCGACCCTTGAGCAGCCACACTAGAAAGCTAGGCATCTGATAGCCCATCAGTGCACCAACGCCTTTCTTTGTTCCAATCGGTACCAATTGACCCTCTCGAGTATCATCTTTGAATGTGCGATCTTCGCCAACAGAGGGTCCTTCCCTCCCAGAATCAAGCAGTAAGTCGCGCTTGATATTGGAGCCAAGTATAGGGATCGCCTGGAGGATCTTATGAACAGCTGGCTGTGCGAACGATGACACATCGCCGATGGCGTAGATGCGCGGCCCAGCTCTATCCACACGCAAGGTCGATGGATTGGTGTCGACACGACCATCTGACGTTAGCAGCGCTTCAGTGATGAAGCCAGTGTTTGGTATTGTTCCCGTAGCAGGAACATAGAGGTCGGCATCCAATGTCTTCCCACCTTCGAGCGTCAACGTTGCCTTACTTATCACATTATCTCTCCCTGCATCTTCTGGTGTTACGCTCTTGACTCTCGTGTTCTTGATGATTTCCACACCGACCTGAGCCAAATAGCGTTCGGCCTTCTTTGCTATCGAGGCTCGAAGTGCAGGCAGGATCTTTGGACCGGATGTAACAACCGTGATGGATACTTTGGGGGTTTCAAGCTTCGAGCTGAACCAGCCAGCGCGACCGTTGAGATATTCACCGAGCTCACCAGCTGTTTCAATTCCTGCAGGTCCTCCACCGACAATTACGATGCTCTTGGCTGTTGGAAGCGCTTTACGAAATTCTGTCCAGTTGGATCGTAGGTTTGTGCTGCCTCCACTCAGCCCGAGCAGAGGTGAAGGTGTAGATGCGCCGGTAGCGATGACCAGAGCGTAGAATACAATCACCTCATCATCAACACCCGTAGATCGAATCGAGACAGTGCGATTGTCGTGATCAAGCGCTATCGCCGTGCCCTGGACGAAGCGAAAGTTGTCTTTGGGATACTGCTCAAATGCTTGTGGTATATCGGCGAAGAGTTTCTCTTGCGGGAACATATCATCTGATATCAAAGCGCGAGGGCAAGCTTGACGACACATAGCCTGCGATGACGGACTGGCTAGTATAACTTCATACGAAGCTCTGTCTTTGAAGAGGGGGATGGTATGCTTGAGCAAGTAATGTGCTATAGACACGCCTCCATAAGAGCCGCCTAGTACGACAATCTTCTGTCGAGATTCTGTAGAGGGATTGGGCGCCATGCTTGACAATCGAGTAACAGTTCCTTAAAAGTAGAGAAGAGCAGTTCAAACATTTTGGAAACCATTTGGCAAGATATATGACTTTGACCTGCAGTTGAGAAATGTATGGGATCGAGCGCAGGGCTACATGCTCGGCCTTTCGGCCTCGAGACCCCCTGAGTTTAGCGAGAAGTCCGCGAAGTCCGCGGGTGTTGGCTTTGAAGATTGGCTGTATACAGGATGGCGCTCATCAGTCTCCCGCGCTTGCAGGGGTGCGTTGAAGCTCAAATGCAGGGACGCTCGCTGCCTGCCTGCTGCGCCAGCAGCGCCTTCTGCAATGCTGGAACACCATTATCCATATGGCAGCAACCGTACCACAGAATAGCATCGACCAAAAGATGACTGATGTTACTTGACTAGGGGACGGGTCTTTGTCAGTCCTTCGGGACATCTATTCCACCACCCATGATCCACATCTCCAACTTGGCCTAGAATAGAGGCAGCTGAAGCTTTCGCAGCTCTTAAAGAAGCCTCATTGAGCGCTAGCTCAATAAGTACTTGAAGTTTGAATAGTGTATGTTACGCACGCAGACTTCATTGAGCGACGTCATGAGGATTTGTATCACGATCGCCCTCATCACGCGTGGTAGCATCGCCGCTCTAGGTCCAGATGTGGTGCCGGCTCTTGGTCTATCGTATACACTGGATCGGCAGAGACAGGAATCGCTCCAGTAGGAATGTATAGCAAACATAGCAGAATAGGGAAGACAAATGACGGGCCTCTCGTGTCCTATTATGGCTAACGCGACAGTGAGAGCAGGAGGATCTTTTTGGGTTTCCCTACTTGTACCTCTATCGAGTGGAGTATTGTACAATTATCATTCCAGTTCGTAAATCGACCTTTCAGAATGCTCGCATATATGCTAGAAGTTGTGACATGAGAGACGATGCTGTATTCCTTTATCACGTCGCCCTTGCCAATCATCCAACTAACTTTCCTGTTTTTCCGCCTTCTTCAATACAGTGTTGGAGTCTTTTTGTTCTTCATCAAGCTCTTCATCCGGCCGTGACAGATCTTCTGCAAGTACATCCTTTTCCGTGATTTGTCCTCGAGTACCTCTGTCGGTCGCGTCGCCACCGCTCATCTGCCACTCCATTAGTTTGGAGAAGGCAGACTGGGGATCAGCAGACAGAGCAGCGTATGTGCCTGTTTCGGCGACCTTGCCGTCGTTTGAAAGGACGATGATGCGGTCTGAGCGCTTGATAGTGGAGAGGCGATGCGCGATAGAGATCGTGGTATTATGACCCCTGAGGAGGGCTGCTAAAGCCGAATTCACAAGTGTTTCGGATTCAGCATCTAGAGCTGATGTTGCTTCGTCCAAAATCAAAATATCTGGATTCTTAAGAAGTGCTCGTGCGATAGCGATTCTCTGTTTCTGTCCACCTGAAAGCTGGGCGCCACGCGCACCAACAGATGTATCAAGTCCATCAGGAAAGTCGCTGATGAACTGACAGTTCGCTTTTCGTGCGGCGGCGATAATTTCTGAGCGAGACGCATTGGGCTTTCCATACGCGATATTTTCAGCAATAGAGCCGGAGAATAAGACTGGCTCTTGCGCAACCATACCGATTCGACGGCGAAGAGACTTTCCATTCATTGTTGTGATGTCTTTTCCATTGATAGAAATTGATCCCTCAGTTGGATTATAGAACCTTAAGAGCATTGACGCTATTGTCGACTTCCCGCCTCCACTAGGTCCAACAACGGCAACATTGGCACCCGCTGGAATTTCAAAGTCGATACCATCAAAGATTTTGACGGCTGGTCGGGTCGGATATGCGAAATGGACATTCGAAAATTTGATAGGCCCCTGAGCGCTTTTTACCTTTTCCCCAATAGTGGCAGCGATTGTAGGCTTCCGATCTTGCAGCTCGAATAATCGACTGGCAGCTCCGACTCCCTTCATTAACTCCGAGTAGAAGCTAGATAGACCAAATAGACTTGATCCAGCATATGCAGTATACATCAAAAAAGATGTTAGATCTCCAATACTGATCATTCCATTTTTTACCATAGATCCTCCAGAGAAAAGTAAGGCTAGAATGGTCATGTTTCCGAAGAAGCCTGATGTACTGAAGAATGTGGCACTGTAAATCGCTTCCTTTCGGCCCAGCGCAAAGATTTTTTTGATCTGGTGATTGTATCGCCCAACTTCCTGAGTCTCTCCGGCGAATGCTTGGCTTGTCCTCACATTACCAAGTCGTTCTTCAGCAATCTTCGTTAAAGTACCGAGATTCCGTTGGATCTTCCTGCTTAGGTTTCGAATCATTCGGCCGTAGAAAAATGCTCCAATGGCAATCGGCGGGAACATCAAACATAGAATACTCGTAAGCTTCAAGCTTACCCAAGCCATGGCTGCAAATCCGGCCCCACCACTAACAAGAGCTCTCAGCCCGTCAGACAGGTTTTGGGTAATGCTCTTTCCCACGATGACAGTGTCGGAACTGAGGCGTGAGATGAGATCCCCAACACGATTCGCATCGAAAAATTCGGCATTCTGAATATATGTCCGTCGATATAATTGAGAGCGTAGCCTCGCTACGATCCTCTCCCCGACGATGCGAAGTATAATAATTCGACCATAATTCGCAGCCGCGCCTACGGTTAAAACAGCTCCTAATGCCAAATAGAACTGAGTGATATCAAGGCCAAACAAGGTGTTTCCTTCCGATGGATCCTTTGTAGCAAGGTCCAGTATCTTCCCAATAGAGAATGGAATCGACATAGTGATAGAGGAAGACGTTAACAAGAATGCAAATGCTAAGCCTAGCCATTTCGCCTCTGGCCTTGCGATCTTGATTAATCTCCATATCTCCCCAAATCCAGCCGAGTTATTTGCTTTGTTACTTGAAAGACGCGCACTCAAGTTGACCTGAGCAGCTTTCGAAGCTTTCTCACTTCTACCAAATCCCGCATCTTCGTCAAGCTGTTCCTCCTCCTCTTCTTCGCGACGCTCGCGATCTTTCTCTGTCGGATTTTCGCGATCCGTCTCTTTTGATGTATCTCTTTGTAGTGAAGTACTTTTGAATGGTCGTGACTGGGAAAATGCTGGCCGCCATAGCGATCTGAGGCCTGTTTGAGGCTGCTCAAGATGTTTGGTAAGCGGAAGGCTACTTGGTCGGGACAGCGAAGCTGGAGGATTTGACGGAGCACGAAAGTTGCAGATGTGTCTCTTCGGTAGTCTTGATGACCCTGTGCCTGAGTCGTGTAAGGTGATAGCTGTAGGTGTTGATCTGGCAGCGCGTCTTGAAGCTATACCCAGTGCCGAGTTCCCCCGTCCGGAGCCTGTGACGACCAGAGCTCGCCGCATTGTTGCCAATGTTAGAGCTGTGTTGTATCACCGTAAGATCTCAGAACAGAAGTCTCGTTGGGATTCCATTGTCATGCTTGACCGTGGGCTCGAAATCAGGAGAGCAATAGGTATACATCAGAAGCTCCAAAAACTCTAGCTTCGCTCACGTAGAAGCCGTCATCGGTCATGGTGAGTTCGGGCCCGAACTTTATGCGCTGCATAAAACTACGGCTACTTTTTATGTTATGCATGACGTGGGGTATCGCTTCTTGAAGAACATTCCCTGCCATCTATGAAATGTTGAACTTCCATTAATTAACTTCAATTCCTCAAGTATTCCCACTTCTTTGCAGGATCCATAGCTATATTATCAAGCATGCCTGTGGACTACAGTAAATGGGTAAGAGAGTCCTGATAGACTGTCATTAACCTCCCAATCCTCCCCGCAGTCGACCAGGCTGAATTTCAAGGCTGACGGTTCAGGATGCACTCGAACTGAGTGACGATTCGGATATTGAAGTTCACCCCAACGTCGACAAACGCTCCTTTATCCGTGCAAAGCAGAATCAGATCCATCAACAACGTTTCGAACGCAAGCACAAGATTGAAACCTATAAATATGAACGAATCATCAACGATGGCCTGCTCAGACGGATCAACGCGCTTCTCACAGCTCTGGAGTCACACAAGGGGGAAGCAGACAAGCGTAACCCAGATGAAATAATGTTTCAGGCTATTATGGAGTCTGTCGGAGAGTCAGACAACGATGTCCCTCCACCACCACCTGCTGGTGTACATACTCAAGAGAAAGAGCAGCCCACCTACTCGAAAATGATGGCGGCATTAGTAGATCAGGTCAAAGCCAAAGTTGAAGAGGACAATGCTGAAGATCGATACGTAGCGTATCTTAAGGAGGTAAGAGGACACTTGGACAAGGTTCAGGATTTGCAAAAGCAACTTCTAGTTGAATTGAACAAATTGGAGATTGAGGAAGGTAGGAAAATTACAAGTGAAGGTATACATACTGGATTCGACAGCTCTCACGTCTCCAAATCTCAACCTAGAGAAGCAACCACGAAGAAGAAGGAAGCTGTTCAAGCTGTCGAAGTCTTGAATCCAAAGGCTCTGGCTGCACAAAACATGTCGAGCAAAGCCGACAGCGGGGCTGAGGCAGACATCGACGAGCCAGCAGCAGCTGAAGAGGATGACGCCGACATTGAGACCTCTGAATTAGCTAAGAAATTTGCATCAATCAAATCAGGCGACTACCGCACATCCTTACAATTTATCTCCGAAAATCCGGAACTAGTTCAAGAAAGGGAGACTGATGGTCTGCTCGTTCTAGCTTTCAACAGTGCCATAGAAGGTCTTGATGACTTTGCCTATCAATGCGTACACCAAGGTCTCCTGTTGCAGTACTGTCGCGCCTTGGGCAAAGATGGCGTAGGACTTTTCTTCAAGCGGATCACCACTCCTGGCCACCAGGCACAAAAAGTCTTCATTGACGATGTTCATTCGACGTATGGCCGTATCAAGACTAGGGCGAAGGAGATCGTAAAGCAGCGAGCCCAAGAGGAAGCGGATGGTGCTGGTGGAGTCGAACAAATACAGCTACATGCTGTGGATCCTGGTACAACGATCAACATTAGAATCCCACCAGAAACAAGTGAAGATCCAGGCGAGGCTAAGGCTAGGGAGTTATTCAATGCTTTCCCCCCAGGATTACAAAGAGCACTGGAGAGTGGCAGTTTGGATGAAGTCAATGTAGTACTTGGCAAGATGAGTGTCGATGAGGCCGAAGAGGTAGTAGGCCAATTGAGTGAGGTAAGCCTTTTGCCCCCGCAACTGCTAGGTATCTGCTGAGTATTTGTAGGGCGGCATGTTGTCTCTTGAAGAACAGATCATCGATGCCACAACGGAAGAAGGACAGAAGGCTTTGAAGGAGTTCGAGGAGCAAGAGAAGGCTGCTGCAGCCGAAGCTCAGCTTTCTGACACTTATGCTGATGACCCTGAATGATTCGGTATCAAGAGTGTACGGTATAGAAGCAGAAATGACACTCTTACAAATTTTACAGCAGACAAATAGCGAATGTTAGAAATCTGCTCTGATCATTTAAGCAATGTTTTTAGCCATCAAGGAAAACATTCATATTGAAAGCATGTAATATGTGCCGTGCATTTTCAACGCCAGAACCACCAGATAAGGGCAGGCCTATCGACAAATATAACCAGCAAGAATGCACTGCCATTAGATGTTACAATTCCCATCGTCCCTCCCTGCCTCACACCAGATCTAGTATTCTAATAACCAGTAGCACCCGGCGCCTTCTCATCTTTCTTCAAGCTGAGCAATAGCTCCCTAAACTTTTCCTTCCCCATCCCACTAGCGCCGCCCCTTGCACCCTTCCCACTCAAATCTACTAGCTTTGCAATACGCTCCCAGCTCGTACCACCTGCGCTGGTATCCTCTCTGCTTTTCAAGAATTCTTCAGCATCTTTGCGAGTTGTGGCGATCGACTTCTCTTTCTTGGAATTATAATTCTCGTAGAAGTCGTCAATGTTTTGCTGGGCCGATTTGATAGTTTCAGCCTGGCGCTCGGCGGACTTCTCTTCACGATCGTTGAGAGCGAGATCACGACGCTCCCGCCATTGCGTGATGACTTCAGGTTCGGCTTCGGGCTCGCTGTAGGTTGACTGGTAGGGGGCTGTGGAGGTGATAGTGCCACCTGGAGCTACTGCCT
Organism: Proliferodiscus dingleyae; assembly: GCA_003988795.1. NCBI lineage: Eukaryota > Fungi > Ascomycota > Leotiomycetes > Helotiales > Lachnaceae > Proliferodiscus > Proliferodiscus dingleyae. The sequence goes on from QYAK01000035.1 coordinate 126,057, forward strand.
GTCGATGCGATTCATGTCAGGATAATAGCATACAAAAGTAGGAGAAGGATGCTCTATGAGGCTAGTCCTATGAGCAGAGCATACCTCATTTCGGGTATCGATGGCAGGGAAAGAGCTCTCGAATTCAGTGACCTCTTCATTTCCGCCTCCGCCGCCGAGTAGATCATCGTCGCCGTCTTCAACGAAGGCAGCATTATCATTGCCCGTTGTGAATTGGTCCGCGTCGTCTCCCAATAGTGCCTTCTCACGCGCCAGGAAGTCATCACCGCCGCCCGTGGCCTCGGCACCTGGAGTGCCGGAAGGTTGCGCTGTTCGTAAGTATCAGTAGAGTTCCCCTTTGGGATGCCAAAAAAGCTGTGAAGCGCGCGAGACAGGGTCGCAGTTAGAAGAGACTTACCTCCGGAATCGAAGTCTTCAAGTGAGGGAAATCGGTCTGCCATGGTAACTGTGATTGTCAAACTCTACAGTTGTGATATTGACTTGTCTCACAAGATGGCCGCGATGATGGATATCTGGAAACAGGCGCGGAGGTTGCCGTACTAGAGCGACCTTTCCTAAAGTGTCTTAGCTTACCTGGGGTCTAGCTAAACGGGAAACGAGAGCCACGCGCATGTCGATTACTACCTATCATACAGCTCCAGCAGCCACACACACACCTTTTCTTGAGCTGGAAACCTGCTTCCGGTTCCCAACATGAGTGCATTTGCGTCTCGTGAGACGGAGCCTCTTTCGGCCTTTCAAAGAGGTCCGGATAATCTCCATGTGCCTCAGGTGCATGAACGCTTGCTATTTAGACGGCGTATAAATTCAAGACAGGTATCTTGCTTGCACGACGCCCTCTCCTCTCTCTGATATTTTGTTGTGTATTTTCGGCGCCAATATTAAATTTTTTGCCTTCTTATATACATATATACATATATATGCTATTATACCCCTATGTTCAATTTGTCGAAGAGAAGAGGCGTTTGAAGATCCGTTCGGCGTTCGTGCTTTCACAAACACGCAGCTGTGAATCGCGACATTTACTTTTCCTGATCATTCCTCCGCTCTTGCGCTCTTGATCTGTGTGTTCTCGAGTCCATACTCACGCGAGACGGGCGTTTCATAGAGTCCATTCATCATACAAGCCAGACATTGCGTTGCACCCAGTAAAGGCCCGGTCACATGTACAGCCTCTCGTCAACTTACCTGGAAATCACACGCAGATGAGTCCCAATGATAAAGCTAATCAAGGCTCTGTTGGGCCTGGTCAAGTGACAAATTTCCAATTACCTCAGAGCATAATCCAAGATCAAAGTCAGACCTCGCTCGCGTCTCAAATGAACCGGCCTCAAGTACTGCTGGACACGGAATTGAGCTCTGGCAATGTAGACAATGTAGACGAAGCTGTGGGCACCCCGGGGTTAGTTGAAGCATATGTGTCCAACACATCAAATGTACAGCACAACGTCGAACCAGAAGATGGCTATGCAGCGACTTCACTACATGTCGATTCTGAAGTCAGCGATACAGACTCTGCACTAGGAGCAGAAGTCCAGTCCTCAACCATGTCGCTGCGGGAAAGTCTCTATGAATCAGTAATGGAGAACGGCCGACAGTATCATAAGTACAAGCAAGGCCAATACTATCTGCCTAATGACGAGACTGAACAAGATCGCCTGAACCTTCAGCACCATCTCTGGACTCTCACTTTAGATGGTAGACTTCATTTGGCACCAATTGCAAATCCCCAACGCGTCTTGGATATAGGCACCGGCACAGCACTTTGGGCTTTGGAATACGCGGAGAGAAATACGTCAGCAACTGTAATTGGGACTGGTCTGTATTCCCCTCAATAATGAAAGTCATATTTACCATTCTCTAGATCTAAGCCCAATCCAACCTGAATACGTCCCACCGAACTGCCAATTCGAGATAGATGACGCAGAGGATGAATGGACATGGTCCCAAAATTTCGATTTCATCCACGGGCGCATGTTATTCACCTGCTTCAAAGATCCCGCGGCGGTGTTCCATAATGCTTTCGCATGCCTTAACCCAGGCGGCTATATGGAAATGCAAGACGTGCTCTTCGACTACGAGGATATTGACGGCTCGACTGAGGGTACGGCGATCAAAGCCTGGAATGCCAAATTACACGAGGGAGCCCATCGCATAGGACGAGACTGGCGCTGTACGAAAGACTATGCGCGCTGGATGCAAGAAGCGGGTTTCGAGAACGTGGTAGAGCGGCACTTTGCGTGGCCTAGCAACACGTGGCCTAAAGGACGCAAGCAGAAATTACTAGGTCTGTGGAGCATGAGCAACTTTCTTGAGGGATTACCAGCTGTCTCAATGGCCATTATGACGCGGGCGCATGGGATGACAAGGGAGGAGGTTGAGGTGGGTATGGTGGACGTGAGGAAGGACATCAGAAATAGAGGAATACATGCCTATGTCCCAGTGTAAGTTCTGGAAGGGTTGAATTGAATGGAAGATGCTGATGAAACGCAGATATGTTGTCTATGGACGGAAGCCAATGCCCACACCTCTCCCCTGGCAGACGCCTTCACCACCATCTAATACTGAAGCTACACTTGCACAGTAGAGTACAGCTTGAACTCCAGTGCACTGGTAGAAGAGACATGAAGGCCGAGGACACGAGCTGCATTTGGACGACGTTGAGCTCCAAAAGCTAGAACGAGGATTTTGAAACGTAAACACTTCACTATCACACTCTATAGCAAGATGGGTTATATTCCGGTTAAAGAACGCAAAATGGTATCTTATGGGCTAGACGCGTCAAACTAAACATATCTAACCTCCCCAAACAACCCCGCCCTAACTTGCACCAGTGCCGCTAACTCCAGCAAAAACTCCTGCAATACAAGGGTGGTCGTCAAAACATGGCTCACACTAACCGTCTTCTGCGGTTCTCCTTCGTCTCCTGCGCCTTCGTCCGCCGCCTTAGAGTCGCCAGCTTTTCCAGTTCCTAGATCCGAGCCTCGAAGATCAGGAAACGGGATTGGAGATATGCCGTTTTTCGGTGCTACGACCAAAACTCTCCTAGCAAGGATGCTTTGATCGACAGCCGCGAAAGCAGCGGCTTGGCTGGCCGGTATACGTGCATCGCGTAACGGACTGGGCGAGAAAGCACGTGAGCTGCCTCTTGAAGGGGTGGATGGGGCTTCCAAGCCCATGGGAAACTGCGGAGGAGGCACGTTACTCCGCGTTGATGTGGGTGTAGCGAAGCCATAGCCACCACTGAGGCCGTTGTTCCTACTGCGTTCTTCACGGCTGGGACGACCGCGAGGCGAGTGAGAGCGGGATGGAGTTCCTCGATCTGGGAAGATGCGTTGGGCGAGGGAGTCAAAGCCTGACTTCCTCGGTGGTGAAGAAGAGCGGGAGACTGACTCGAAGCTTGATCGAGGAGCCTGGTTAATTGGCATTGGTGTTGCGGTGGCTGATGTTGTCGCTTGGAAAGCTTCGCGCCGTTGTTGTAGTAGTTCGTCGAAACGGGGGATCTCAGACTGATAGGTAGATAATTGGCCAACGATCAAATTCAGCTGAGTGAGAAATTGTGGCAGTTGTGATTCGGACCATTTTGGCCTTTGGCGCATCTTCTTTAGCGCTTGAACTTGGGCTCTCTCTTCAACATCGATGGCATCGCCAATATTTCTCAAGGAAGAATCCTCTGCTTCCCCATCTTCATCTTCATCTTCATCTTCATACACATATTTCGATGGATCAGGCAGGAGCCAACCGTCTATACGCATGAATCCACAGGTAGCTAAGTCTACAAATGCTCCTGTGAGAGATAGATTCGTTTCAACTGAATTGGCGAAGAAAGACGCTAGAAGGCTGAGCAGCGTTTTCAGCAGAGGATCTTCTGGTCTGAGGCTATGCGACCGAATATCTCTCGGGGCACCTGGAATCGTTGCTTGTGCTCCGGGGAATTTGGGCATCCCACCAGTAGGCTTTGGTGCAATTAGACCAACGGAGCATGGATGGCTTTCCAGCGCACTCATACTATCTTTAACATGATTTTCGTAAGCTTCGTCAAAGTTATCCTCGCCACCAATACTTCCTGCGAGATTCAGCAAAAACTCCATTTCCTTATCGTGTGCCCCGATTGTTCGTTGGGGGCCTTCTGATAAGACTTGGCTTGTCCATAGAAGTGTCGTCACCGCATATCGGTGGTGCCGCCTCAGGATGACTGAGACCAATTGTAACGTGACTGATATGGTTTGTTGACTGGAAGACTTCAGACTCGCCTGGATGAGATCCACTAGGTTAAAGAGAGCCGGAGTCGATGCTACCTCGATTTGTGTAGCCATCATAGTTGCGAGATCCATTGATTTGCGTTTCCTGGCAGCACTTATTGAAGCACGAGTTCCAGATGGTGACGTCGTCGTGTCTGGAAGAGCAAGAAGATAATGCAAGATGAGGTGAATCATGTCCGGATGATCTAAAGACTCGAGAATCCTACGGAGGTAAGTGAGAACAGCTACTGAAGATCCTCCATCGACATCGGATGATTCTAGAAGCGAAGGGTATCTGAATCTGATTAGATGTATCTAGAAGAATTGTGGTTACAAATACTCACAGCAGTTGCTGAAGGAAGATGACCTGGAAATGCTCTAGTAACGTCGACTTCACTTCAATTGACTTGCAATGGTTCAGAACATCCTGCCAGAACACCAAATGCGACAAAAATGTCTCCATATGACCTTGATAATCGGGCGACGCGGAACTGACAATCTCCATGGTTGTGACCGGATGTTCATAATCAGAGAGGGCGAGTATGGGTGGTAACTCGCCTGGTGGAAAGTCAATGACCAGTTTCCGGCTCAGCTGGCTATATAGAGCCCCAAGACCTGTTGCCATAAGCGTCGCAAGATCACTTTCGACAATCCACTGCTCTAAAGCTACCGAGTTTGTAGCAGCTTCGATGATGTACAAAAGGCCAGTCCGTGCAAAGTCACCTATCCTTCCCTCATGATGTATGTAATCTATCAGGAGATAGAATAGCGGAAAGTCTTCTTTATGTGTCTTTCCCGTAAACTTTTCGTGTGCGTCTTGATCGCTGTCCGAACCATCGCCATGCTGTTGTGCAGTAAACCACGCAGGCAATATTTCTGGATCCAGTCTAATCTTAGTGGTAATATTGAACGACAGTTCTACCACTTCAACTTCCGTATCTGAGCCTAAACGAATGCTGTTCGCTCCAGTGATCCGCACCAGCAAGTTCATCAAGCTCTTAGCAAAGATATCATTTTCCACGAAGTCTTCCTCCTCGCTGTCAATCAAAGTCGCAAATAAAGCTACACCTTCTCGAATTATGGGTTCATTATAGGATGTAGTGGCTATCTTCCCTATGGGAACATATATTTGCTTCGAGGATGCGAAGGTGATGCAAGGATGCGGTAACGGTCGTCTCGATTCATCTGAGAGGAGTGTAGTGAGTTCCTGGAGACTAATTCGGATGTTTTCAGCCGCTTCGTGGTCTCTGGATAGGTTAGACGCTCCGCGCCATATTTGCTATTGAGAAGTCAGTATTTTGGGTCATGAACAGATCATGAATAGATCCAACACACCAGCAACTGGCTGTATTCCCTCTTGAAGCGTGCCAGACGCTTCTCAGGGTTATTAGAAGCAGCTTTGCCGCCCCCCTTGTCAAGGGAGGTGCCCGCTATAAGGCGCGACCACTATTGAAATCGACAATCAGCAAGCTTGACGCGGGTCCGAGGCTGAGGTGCTTACAAAATCCATTGTTGGATCGATATCATCTTGTTCGTAGTTGCATTGAGCATAATCTCTAGATCAGACGCAAAACCGCGCTTATCGACAACTGCCAGGCAAGGATCCGGTTCCAAGGGCACCGTTCTGGTCACCTACATTAGCGCGGTAAATTGTCCGTGTTTTGGGCACTTAACCTTAATTTGTACTTGAAGGCTGACGCTTCGGGCAACGTAAATTCCTTCTACCAATCCACTCATACAGAGGCAGGTACTTTTTCTCTCGAAATTCGCTCCTACCAATTGGACTTTAGCCATCCATTTTCATCATTATCTATTGAATAAGGTCCAAGTAGGAAATTGCTTTTACGTCAATCAATCGCCAAGAACTGCAGGCGGTGCAGCTCTCAGGTTAGATGCTGTGCCTTCCGCGCCATTGGACGATCTCCATATATGGAGCACGGTGAAGTCTTGCCAGATGTTTTAAACTTTTCTCTTTCTTCTCTTCTTTTCTCTTCGTTCTTCTTCTTGCGCTCAAGCCCTAGGTCTTTTCTCAGCATTTGTCATATGTTTCATGGCACGAACCACTGTCCCACCGGAGTGGGAAAATGTGCAACCTGGAGAAAGCACCCCTGTAGATGCATCTAGTCAGGACCCTGAATGGAAAGTTGTGCTTGGGAGGCTGACGAGTGGGTAGACTTTGATGTTCTTAGAAAACCTTACAGTGTCCTTAGCCAAGGCATTGTTGACGAGAATCAACGAAGTGACAGAGAGAAGCATCTATCGAAAGATGGACCTCTGCTTTCCAACCCGCTGATGACTCTGGCAAGTCTTGGCTTTGCGCTTTCGACAATCTCATGCATTGCTCTCGCTGTTGTGGTCTCCAAGATCAACTCGCCAGGTTAGATTCTGGAAGTTATGACTTTCAACAACTCACCTCACTTGACTGCTCTCGCATCCAGACAATTGGCGCTGCCGAATCGTTCACGCGGAGAATTATGCAATTTGCTGTATCGCAGACACCAAATAGAAATGCGTCTCAGTTCGAAGAGACATTTTCCATTGACATTAAGTCCCATCCTTCTTTGACGTCAGTCGACCTAGTGCAGTTTGACAGGCAGCTAATGACCTCTAAGATTCGTTCAAGTCAAGGTCATTGATGTTATGTGGAACTTGATAGGAGGACAGGGCATTCGGTTCCTCATGGCCTACGTATGGATCAGCGACCTCATTATCTTTAAGTAAGAAAGGCAGAGTAGCTAACCACGCTTCACTGAGGTAACATATGTTGTGTAAGTCCCGGTCACAGTGTGGGTGACATATCTGACTTTAAACAGCTGTTCCAAAGCACTCGTACTGCTTGCTGATCGGTGGCGAGTGTCATACAATTTCTATGCTTCAGTCGGATTTGAAGGAACCTCGCTCATGTCTATATTCCAAACTGGCAAAGAGATCACGTTCCATCCTACTCGCCGAAGCCTTCGGGATATGCTCATACTTTTCTGGATGTTGCTTGGCATGGTATACACTATTTCAGTCCCCTCACTACTCAGTGCAGCAACAGGCTATATGACTCCTACAGAATCATGGTGGCAAATGCCCGATCATGTCAGTTCATTTCTACTCGGCTTTTTGAACCATGGAGGCTAACTTTCTTCCTAAGACACTTGTTTCGAACCTCACGGACAGTATAAAAGGTTGTTGGCTAGTGCAAGACGGAGCCCGTATAGGTTTGGACAATAACACGTACATATCGGGACCCAGCTTTTATCCCTATAACAATGATCTCCAGATATATACCGAAGGAGACGAACCCGGCAAGACTTGCCAAGACCTCACCTCCGAATTTCCATTATTCAATTCAGTTACACAATGTAAGGTCTCTATTGCTTTCTTCTAGAGTTTAGAGTAACATATTGGCTAGATTACTGTGGGATAATAGATCTGCTTAAGGAATCTTATGCTTCGTCCAAGACGGAACAAAATGCAGGGCTCATTGCAGCCCAAAAGTACACAAATGCATCAACGACGATAACGATAAATAATACGAGCATTGACATTCCCGCACCTCCTCTTGAACTTGGTGAAGGACAGCCTACGAATATCTTTAACGAGTCCGGGATACCTTTCCTAAGGCAGTGTTACAACGGACAGAAACTCGATTTTGACTATAATCCACCAATGGTCTGCGTCTCCGGCCCTGAAAAGTACAGCTGGGGATTCTCTAGGAAATTCTCTTATGCTCTCCTCATTGTACAAGCAATATAGTGTCTAAGTACATGGCTCATGTGGCTCTATGTCACCAAGATCTGCCTGAAGCTGAAGCGAGAAGCTCCTGGCCCATTCAAAACTGCGCTCACTTTGACTGATGCTATGCAAGCGGACCTTGGGGCTGATACGCATTCCTTTACGGAGAAGAAGCTGGCTAAGGAGTTAGGCAAACGATATGGATTATCGACCTCACGAATTCGAGACGGTCAGGAGGTTGAGATGTGTGGTTTGAGACAGAGATAAGATCAATGCAAACTGCTAGAAAGCATCTCTATCCGTGTGAGCAGCGTCTCGAGCTATCATTCCTTCTATGGTGGAAGACCCACCAGGCTAAATCCATACACTTGCTTCGATAAATGAAGCGATGATAGGGTGTATATTCAAACGCTGCTGTTAGAGCATTTGAAGATTGAGGCGCTGCCCTCCAGCTTCCGAGAGACTTCTCGCGGCCTTCGCAAGAGTGAAGGACGATGGACTTCATATGAAGTAAGATAAGGTGTTGAGTGCCAGATAGTAGAGATGTAGGTAAAAACTCTAAGATGAGAGTAGAATTAAGCTTGAAAAACTTTTATCTGCTTGGATTATTTGTGGTGTAACTCTCGGGTAGGGGTGGAAAGATAGTGCTGTAATGTTTAGAAAGGTTAGCACAATTCAGGTCAGACAATAGACAAGATAGAAAAGTGTGATCCAGACAGCATAAGCTGTTATGGCAGTCGAAGGACTTTCTATTAATATATATGTTGCAAGATGGAGATCTACTGGCAATGATTCTCGCTCGCTATGCCTTTGAGACTCCTTACCTTTTGCTTCTTGGTTTTACTGACATTTGTCGCCTGTTTCGGGATCTTGGCGCTTCTCTAAACCTACCGAGGTCTCTAACTCTTTTCCTCAACTACAAGTGAGATTTCGTGATAAAAGTCTGGACATCGTCTCCAAAATCGGTCCCGCTTAAAGTCTTCATGCCAAGAGCAAATTCATTCTTCATCAGCTCCAGCTCGGTGGGATAATAAGATGCTTTGAGCATGCTAAGACGATCGTTCCGCATACATGTCTGTGGGTGTGAGGCAATTAACCGTGCGACTTCCATAGCTTTCTTGAGAGCTGGCGTCTGACTTCTACTAGCAATCTCATCGCCATCGCTCAAATAATTGATTAAATTAAGGCTCTTTGCTTCTCGAGCTGTGACTGTACGACTAGGTTCAAGTTAGCGTATGTTTCTGTAAAGGTTAACCTGACAATCAAATGGAAAGCAAAGCTGTACAATAAATATATTACAGAATATTCTTACCCAGTCAGGATCATATCGCTAGCAGCTGACAGTCCGATGAGTTGAGGTAATCTATCACTCCTCAGCTAGGCAAAGTCGTATAGGGACGCTGAAAATCTCTCACCGAACCGTCCCTCCATCTATCAGTGGGACCCCACGCATTCGACAATATGCTCTATCTCGACAGTCAGTGCCCACTTTATTCTGCTGGTGCCTTCCAATCATACCCAAAGATCGCAGTCTCATCGGCAACTCGAATGTCGCACCAACAGGCCAGTTCAAGCCCGCCAGCTACCGCGTGTCCAGACACAGCCGCAATGACTGGTTTGCTGAGCTGAAGCCGCGAAGCACTGAATACTCTGGCATTAGTGATTACTTTTTCCTCGCTCAAAGAGGACGACAAGCTCACCCCATTGGCGCAATCTCATTCATGTCCTTATGCAACGGATTTCCTCCATTTTTATCATGCTTGCCATCAGTCGCTAGCATTTGTTTTAAATCTGTTAATCATAGGTAGCTTAGTGTCAACAGCCTACATAGACATAAGTGGACCAGTGCTTACCCGCGCCTGCACAGAAAGTGCCACCTGCTCCTGACAGGATAGCTACAGAGAAGGCGTTGTCTCTTTCAAAGTCTAAGAACGCTCTATGCAGCGCGTGTGCAGTGGCTTGGTCGACTGCATTTTTCCGTTCTGGGCGATTGATAGTGACTACATATATAGGGGCTTGGTCCTAATACAGATTCCAGGTGAGCTACTTTCTGTGATCATTGGGAACTTTGACAACTGACCGTTGATACGAGAACTGTGGCAGACATGACTCTTTTTGTGATGGAACTCTCTTTCGATGAATCGGTAGGGCAAATTTACGAAAACGAATAATTTCGAAGCTGAAGTTATACCTAGAGCTTGCTTAACCTTGACGTCCTAAAAAGCGGGGAAGCTGAAATCGGTTGTTGCAGAGGCGAACTGAGCTGGGTCACAGGACTTTTCTCTACGAAGAGGATGAGGAGATGAACATGTAAAAACACGTCTTCCTGTCGGTCGTGATCCATGTCAGTCGGCGCATATTCGCATTTGCCTAGTTCTGAAGCTCTGGCTTTCTCACGCCCTGATCTTGGGAGGCTTGGTTTTGGGGATTGACAGGACTCTGTCGGTCTAAGTGTCGTGTTACTAGATCTCATACTTGATTTCAGAAAATTTTTCTTGATAACAGCATCCAAAGTCATATAGACAGTCTACACTTATATTCATACCGAATTATTAAAGTGCAGCTTGGATAGGCTTCTCTTGCGAGTAGACAAATCAGAAATTGGATTCAGTATCCAACAAAGGTTTATTTCTGATAAAAACAAATTATTTGTCGTGACCTAAGCCGGAGATCCCATTATTTTGATAAGATGTGAAGCTTGTTTGAATCAAATGTCTAGTTGGTTTTTCTATTTTGTAACAACATGTGCACCCGACCTGGTGTTTGCTGAATATTCACAATGTACCTGTACATGCGTGGACCTTCATGTACCGTCCATTCTTTCGACCGCTTATGTTCAGACGCTCTAGAACGCAAAGACCTGGTCTTCTAACTTACTGACTGGCTTAGCCTTCTTGAAACCCAAACCCTCGGACGCCTTTTTCATGGCAGAAATCATTGGCGGTGGGCCGCAGAGAAGGAGCTTGACGTCGTCTGCAGGCTTAGGAAGCAATTTCTACGTTACATTAGCATAATCTAACAAAAGAATAACATAATCAGCTTACGGTAATCATTTCCGGTGTGACAAAGCCGACACCTCCATCCCATTTCTCCGGTGGGTTGTTCAAGACGTAATGGACCCTGAAGCCCGCATCCTGTGCAGCCAATGTATCTAAATCCTCTTTGAGCAGTATATCTTCCTGATTGACGTTGGCGAAGATGAGGTCAATCTGAGTCGTATCCCCAGCTTTGCGTCCCCTGATTACGGCTCTGATAATTTGCAGCATGGGTGTGATACCAGTGCCACCAGCAATCATTCCAAAATGGCGAATCATATTAGGGGTGTATACCATGGCGCCTTTGGGCCCCCGCACTTTAATTGATTGTCCAACGACTAGGGAGGCCATATGTTTGGAGATATTGCCCGTGGGGTAGGACTTTATGAGGAGGTCGAAGTTGCCGGGTTGGTGGTCACCAGAGACGGGTGTGTAGGAGCGGACGATCTCTTTCGTGGTGCCATCGGGCTGGGGAAGAGTCGCCGCGATGGAGATATGTTGGCCGATTGGGAGGCCAAGGATTGCAGTAGGGGATGGAAGCTTGAACCGGTAGCTGTGGAGGGTCAGCAAGCTGTCCTTAAAGAGTTTGAGAGGCCAAAAACGCACATTGCTACATTGTGGGAGATGATGGTCTTCTCCGTCAGCTCAAAGTCTTGGAATTCCGTAGGCTTGAGGACTTTGACAACTCCTGGAGAGATTGTCAGTCTTGATCTCCGAGGCGTGCTGGAGGATCGGTAACAAGGACACTCACTATTACTGAATAGTTTATAGCCACTGAGCAATACCGCAAGAGCAACTGCGAAAGGAGCCCATTCCCGCTTGACAATTAGGACCCCTACAATCAGCAAGCCCGAAGGGACGAAGACTCCATTGATATTCTTCTTGGAAAATATGTCCGACATTGTATCCTCGCCTGAAGCTCGCCAATATTGTTGAGAGCAAACTGGAGAGAATCCGAGGAGAGTTTGGCGACAGCAGGCTTTGAAAGAATCGTTATGATCCTATGCCACAGTTCCTCGCAGTCAGTTCCCCGGAAATCTAGGCCTGTAAGAAAACCGCTGGCGGGAGAAAAGTCCGGAGCCGGCAAGTGGTGCGCTTTATTTGACTCAGGAACGCAGGAAGACCCTTCGGCTAGATGTTACCGTAGAATGCTCGGTAGTCCTTCCATGTCGGTTTTTGCCCCAAAGCAGTAGCTGCTTCCCGCTTCCCGACGCACCTCACGAAAGATAAGATTAGATCTCCGACTCTCGTCTATCGAACGGTGTAGAGTGCTTTTAAGTCTTTTAAGGAGCCTTTCGCTGGCTGGAAGATGGTTGCTGAAGCAATTGGTCAAAATGGCCCAGCGAAGGAGGTAGGAGACTCATCACCGTTTCCTTTGACTGAGAGGGACAAATGGCTACTTTCTTTGTCAGATGAGGAGTTTACACCTCATACTTGGCACGGCTTGAAGCATATCATAGGTGAGACTTTTTATCCTGTCCTTCCTTCCAAGTCGTACTCTTTAAGTTTGGAACCTCAAGTTGAGGCTGAAGATTGTTTGGCTTGCAGTCCTGTCTTCGGAGCGTCAAGACGCCCAGTGTTAGAACTTCTTGTAACACATCAGAAGAAACAAACGCTCTAGAAGATCTACTACGGAAGCCATCAGATCTCCGCCGCTACCTGGCGTGGTCTCGCGATGTCAAAGTCCAATACGGAAGCATGACCAATTACCTCATCCGGCACCGTCTCCCTTGGGGCTCTCCTCCGTTTCATTATAACTCCTCCAAGCCATTCTCAGATCCGGAAGACTACAGAATTCTGCTCAATGATTGGCCGTATGGGCTTGCGGATGATATTACGCATATTGTGGTGTGGAGTAAGACTCCAATCACTACGGATGCAGAGACGGGAGATGTGACGGAGGAGAGTAGAAGTGTCATAGATCATTTTGTGAAGAGGACCTTTGTAGATAGATTAGAAGGAGATGAAGACCGGGTGCTGTGGTTTAAGAATTGGGTACGATTGCAAAGTGTTAGGGCTCTTGAGCATATCCATGTATTGGTCAGAAATGCAACAAGGGAGGATCTGAAGTATTGGACCGGGTGAAATTATCTAGAGGAGACAGGACTAAATTTAGAGCATTAATACAACATCTTGGCTGTCTTTCGCTCCTTCACGCAATGAATTTTAGGGGATAGATAGAGTGAATTCTCGCAGATAATCTTGCAGAATCTATCAAGTATCGTCTATAAGTCTATATTTATTTCTATTTTTTTTTTGGAAGAAATGATTCTCAAGCAGCCCTCCTCTGCCTCCTATTCCCTGTCGTAGCTACCTGCTCCTGTTGCATATTTGCTTGTTGGCCGCCCATCAACCCTCTCGCCATTCCCAACAGACCATATCCCTTATAGAGTCCATACAAAGGCACTACCGCCCAAAGCACCCAGCCCCAATTCCCAGCCAGTATTACAGCCGCTAGACATGCCCACGTCACCCAAATAACATCAAACATATACTCTGTCAGGCCTTCCGCATTCAAGTCCTCTCCCGCACTCTTGAGCGCTTTGGTATTGGCGTCAAACTTCGGGCGGCCGGAAGTTTCAAGCAGATATTCAGCGATGAAAGAGGGAATAGAGAGCACTACATAGGCGAGATAAGAGCGCCGCGAAATGAGCAAGGAGAACAAGAGGAAGACGGTGTGAAGGGTGAGTGAGCCGATGTGAAGATTGTTTAGGGCGGTGATGTTGGATTTTGCACGATCCTTCTTAGCTTTTTGTGCCATTGTGGGGTGTTTTCAGGGAATGGAATGCGTTCGGTAGAAGTATATAGATATTTCAAGAGTAGTGAAGGCTTCGTGTCTCTCAAATCTGATGGGACTCAGAATATATTACTCTTCCAATTGGTATAGCCAGAGCGAGAGCGTGCGGCTATCGGTCATCGAGAGAGAGGTACTCTCCTTGATGTGAGATTCGACGAAAAATGCTGTTCGGAAGAGGAAATTCCAAGGTTGTGAAACTGACGAGGCTGAAGATAGTCTAAGCGCCGGACGCCTACGAAAGCGGTTGATTGTTGCTTGCGGCAACCAATGGATCTCCCTTCGCCTGCAGCCCCATAACATCGCGAACCCCATCAATATGTGCTGTTGATCTAAGCGTCAAACCCAGCCCCCCCCGCGCCCAAACCTCATTGAAATTTTTGAGAAGTCCTTTACACTAGTACCGGTGGTGGTTGCAGCTGGGGAGTTTTATTCTTGCACTCGTTATTTCAAGTTAGCTAGAAAGGTGGCGTTTGTTATTCTCCCACTTCACCACGTCGTACTGCGAACGCTTCCCTCTCGCGCCTTCACCATAACGAATCCTCCAGCCTGACTGCGATGCCGTCGAAGGAGCAGTAGTATGTGTGTGCGGAACCAGGCCGAAAGCATATTTGGGACAGTCATATCGGGCAACTTGTCTTGGGAGCCAGGACAAAGATATACTTGAGGCATTCGTCGACTTGACTGTTAAAGACTATATGGCTAAATCAACACATCGATCTCAGAAGTGAAAAGCCAATAACTGTCATTCATATGCAGATTACCGTGATGGCACCCTCACCAGACGGCGTCAGAGCCCAGTTGCGGCAGCTCATCTACTACCACCTCGATAACAATCTCCTCTCGAACGCACTCTTCTTTGCTGAACGACTGCTGGCCTACAACCATCGAGACCCGGAGTCTGCTTATCTTCTGGCACTTTGTCATGTCCGACTGGGAGATGATGCTTCGGCCTATGAATATGGCAAGACCCATGGACATAAGGGAACGCATCTAGGATGTGCCTACATATTTGCCCAAGCGTGCTTAGCTCTTGAGAGGCACAAGGATGGCATAGTAGCACTGGAGAAGAGCAGAGGGCAGTGGGGAGGAAAGAATAATTTCGGCAAACATACACAATCTACCCGATACCCATACCCTGATGCTGCTGCGATTACTTGTCTATTGGGGAGGCTCTATCAGGGGTATGACAACAAGCAGAAGGCCATTAGCTGTTTTGAAGATTCGCTCAAGCTGAATCCTTTCATGTGGGACGCTTTTACGAGTCTTTGCGATATGGGCACGAATGTACGCGTACCCAATATTTTCAAGATGAGTCCAGAAATGGAAGCAATACTCCGAGTCAACCCACAAGATCAGTCAGACTCGCAGACTCACGCGAGTCAAGCGAAAGACAGCAGTCTTTCTAAAATACCTGACCATGATAGAAATCGGTCAAGCGCGCGTCCGGTAAATGTTGCTAGCGATACTACGGATCCATTTAACAACGTGCCATCTAAAAGCTTCACTGGTGGACTCTTTGGCACTCTTGGCATGTCGCAGAAATTGAACGAGAGTAATCCGAGTTTGACGAACCTGCCCGCAGCAGGTGGAGGAGGTATTGGTCCCGAGGCAATGGAAACACCCACGGGGCCAAGTGCTTCAATAGATGTGACCATGGCTCCCAGTCGAAGAGATCCTGGTGGGCTCTCTTCATATTCGATAGAGCCACCGCAAGCACCCGCGAGGAAGACACGAACGATAGCGGGTCTTGGTATGGATTTCAGCGTAGATGCACCGAAGATGAGCAGTCGTGGGATTACCTCGAAACATACGCAGAAGGATTTAACAGAAGAGTCTGCGGCTACGCAGGCTTTGAGGGGTACAAGTATCGCAGGCGTAGGTGGCGAACGAAAGCGAACCATCTCTGGGCAAGTTGTACCGCGTGCCCCGTCAGAAGATCCAGGGGCCCCACAGAGAAGAAGCGTGAGGCTCTTCAATCAGATACGTCCGACTAGTAGCAGGGCCACAAGCAATGTTCCAACAGTGGGAGCAGCCCCCGGAAGGGAGTTGAAGAAAGCAAGACCGCCGATATCAAGGATTATGCGACCAAGTTCGAGCACGTCCACAGTTGGAAGGCAAGTTAGTGGGAACAGGAAACCCGTTGAAGAGCCAATGGATGTAGACCAAAAGGATATAGCGCCGCGATCTTGGGCACATCCCGTGACGACCATCCCGACACAGAAGCCGCCAGAATCCAGCCAGCCGAAAGTTGAAGACTCCGTGAAAGCTCTACTTGATTTGTTCAAAGCCATCGGTAGCGGGTACTTCGCATTATCTCAATTTCAATGCCAGGAAGCTCTACATATCTTCAGGACTTTACCGAAATCCCAGCAGGATACTCCTTGGGTAATGGCGCAGATAGGCCGCGCCTACTATGAACAAGCAGCATACGTAGACGCTGAAGAATGCTACAAGCGGATTCGCATCATGGCGCCTACAAGACTTGAAGGCATGGAAATCTATTCGACTATCTTATGGCATCTGAAGCGTGAAACAGACCTCGCCTTCCTCGCCCATGAGCTCGTTGATTCATCCTGGCAGTCGCCCCAGGCTTGGTGTGCACTTGGTAACTCCTGGTCATTAACAAGAGATCACGAACAAGCTCTCCGCTGCTTCAAGCGTGCAACGCAACTTAACCCGAAGTTTGCGTACGCATTTACACTCCAGGGACACGAGCATGTTGCGAATGAGGAGTACGACAAGGCTCTGGTTTCCTATCGCCATGGCATGGCAGCTGATAAGCGGCACTACAATGCCTGGTATGGAGTCGGCCGTGTCTATGAGAAACTTGGAAACTATGACAAAGCCTTCGCGCACTTTTCATCAGCTTCCATGATCAACCCAACGAATGCTGTATTAATTTGCTGTATTGGAACTGTACTCGAGAAACAAAAGCAACCGCGACAGGCACTGAATTATTTCAGCCGAGCCACAGATTTGGCGCCTCAGTCTGCATTGACAAGGTTCAAGAAAGCCCGTGCCTTGATGTCGTTAGGAGAGCTACAAGAAGCCCGGAAAGAATTGATGTACTTGAAAGACATTGCGCCTGACGAGGCTATGGTACATTTCTTACTTGGGAGGCTTTACAAGAGCTTGAGAGAAAAGGGGGCTGCCGTTCGTCACTTCACTATCGCACTAAATCTAGATCCCAAGGTAGACTGTCCCTGTGTTATGATCTTGTCGGCAGTGTTAACATCCAGCAGGCTAGTCAGCACATCAAAGAAGCCATTGAGAGCTTAGAAGATGACGACGATGATGAAGATAACAGCATGATGGCATAAGCATGTCTCTTTCTATACACTCGCACTAATATTCATCGGCCTTGGCGAATGGGAAAACTGAAAGACACAGAGAGCATATTTAGTAATCCTATACTTACGATCCCCTGCGGGCTATGATGATACGATAAGGAGGGTTTAAGCATGTTGCATTGGGATGGCGTTCTTCAAGGCAGAGGTTATGTCTCGGGGCAACAGCATAGCATCGGAGCGATTTGTGCACACATCCGCGAGATTGCGTGGGTACTTGAAAGCGAGTGTGGGAGGTCATGAGCACAGATAGGTAGTAGTGGTGCTTAACTGGTAATGCGAATGACAAGTTGAATATTTGATCTACCTTTCCGCTGCTTCCCTCAAACTGCGCCTCTGCTATTATACAGCAAACTTTATGTTCTATTACTCTTCATATTCCTGACTACAAGCGTACTTTCCTAAATAGTCAACACAATGATCTGGGTTGTAGCAGCCTTTCGTGCAATTTCAAACGTGTGAATTAAGACTAACCGAGGACCAGACACATCAATTGAATCTACACAAGACGACATGGGGAAGACTTGCCTCGCTTATATTGAAATGCTTTGCAAAAACAAGTAGCAAAGAAAATGCAAAAAAAGAAAGTCGTCGGTCGATATGGTCAAGCTCTCTGCGCCACTGTCTAGCAAGGGGGAGGAGGAAAGGACTTACAGTTCGGTGTGGGTCACCACGCTCTTAGTTCCAACGCAAACCGGGTCGAATAAGCAAAGACGTCCATCTAACAAGTCAGAAGAGGGGACCTCAACACTACCCGACGTGTCTAGTACTGCTCAACGTCCTCCATTGTGTGCCAGTCAGTGCTTACTCTCCCACATTCTTACTTTGTCTACACCGGTTAGCAAGGTCCGCTAGATGTTTAGGGATGTGGGTTGCTGTCTCCTACTACACACCTATCTCCACGAACTACCGATCCCACTCGACCTGTCCGTAGTGATAGGATGTAGCAGTTTGGGATGAGATAGCGGGGGTTGTAGGAAGCTACTGCCTTACGTCTCCGGTCGTGAAGGACTTATGATCGTTGCCACTACAGGTTCAAGGAATCAACTGGCTGGCGCCCCAGTACGAAACCGAGAGTGGTATACAGCGTCCCATATACCTGGTATGGTGGAACCTGTTGAAGTATGCGTTAGTAACGCGGAGATGATGGTTGATCAGTATGGTTGAGTGCGGCGGAGCTTGCTTGACCACTTGACCACTGCCGGATTTTGATTTATGATTTGCTTATCCTGATACATATAGACGAGTCTCAGCTGACGACACGGAGAGAGTGAATATTGAATGGAGTTGGGGTCGTGGTGGGGTGAGAAGTGTCCGTTGTCAAAACTACAAGCAATTCACCGCTAGCTTGAAATACATGAAGCGGCGGGCGCGCCACCCAGAAAGCGGAGGCTCGTCCAAGATGAAACTGAGATACTTAGAGATATTTGAACCGATTGAAGAATCTAAAACATAAGGGAGCGCCGTAGTATTGTGTCCCATCAACACGTAGAGAGAGTTGCCAACAATTGGAGGCTAACTTCCACCATGAGAGCCCGTTCATATACATATAGCCCTTCGATTTGGTTATGCAGTATATCAAAGACATGAGTCGCGTAGTGGCTGCTCTTGGAAAATTAATATCTGTGCAGATTCTTATATCTGCCTTTCCGCTTGCTTTGCAATGTTAGTAAACAACGTGTCGACCCACCCCCTTTTCTAGCGAGCCCAGCACAAAAGTGATCTACTCGCATACGCTTTGACTGGCAACTCTACTCCTTCACAATGTCACAGACAACGATAAACTTTATATACTTGATTTCCAGTGGTACACCATTCCGAAATCAATATAATCGAATTATTAGCGTAAGATAGTCTTTCTGGGATAACAGTCACATGCCTCGCAAAAAATGCCCCAAAGATCTAACAGACTGCTATTACAAAGTTAACTCTTGGACCATCAGGTTGCAGATTGCACGACATGAAGCGAACAAGTACACGTCGTAGGAGATATATGCCTGAGAAAGACTCAGTAAAGGACCCACAGGATTGGAAATTTGTTGCATTTCAAATATTCTACAACCGCTCAGAAATCCACGCCCACCATTTCTCAATACCTGGTCCATCAGTACCTACCACATTCCCTCCAATGACCTCGACCTGAACATCGAATTCTTCCATCTGCTTAAATTTGAAGTTTGTGCTTCCCACTTCTCCAAGCCATTCATCTCTATCCCCATCATCCTCCATACCGATCCCCGAGTCCAACAGCCCCTTACTCCTCGAAGTCCTGACTTTAGTGATCTCTGCTTCAAGACTGCTCTTGACCAAAGCGGCGGGTAAAGCTGTAAACAGATCCATCTTGTTCGCCGCTATCAAAACTGAGATCTCCTTGAGCGCTTTGGCGGCTTTGTTCTTACTCTCCCCTCTCTTCTGCAGTAATAGCAAGACATCATGAAGATAATCTGCAGTATGTCGGAGGCCTTCATCTCCGGCCGATAAAGAAGCAGCGTCCACAAGAAATATCAAGCCCTTCAGGTTCTGCGGAGTCGTGATGTTGGACAGGGCATGATGGCGCAGTTTGCCGTGCCCCGGGGTGTCAACCAGGAAAAATCTTTTGTGCTGAAGGTTTGTCGGGTCATTCACTGAGCGGTATCTGTCTGAAGATGCGGTAGTGCCGACGGGTAGGTGGCATTCGACAGCAATGGGGGATTGGGATGTGTGGGTTTGAGCTGCATTATTGCCGCGCTCAATCTACCATACTTGTTAGCATTATAATATTTTTCTTGAGGAATGGTAGATTCACAAGTGTTAGAAGAGATGTCTTTCCAGAGCCACTTGGGCCGATGAGGAGTATTGAGGGGAGAGTCGTGAGGCCGCTTGCTCGAAAGACGACTTGGTGCAGGAAGAGGGGTATGCTAAGGACAAGTAAAATGGCGACGATGAGCGCGACAGGAGACGGGCTCATCAGAGTCTGCGCCCAGTCCGTGATTGTAGACATTGTACCTCTATATCAGAGGTTCTTAGGTGTTGCTGTCCCGAAAAGCTAGGAGTGCTAGACAAGGCTCAGTCAAGCTGAAAGGTCGCCCGCAATCTAAACCCTGCTCGTTTGGGTTTGTTCAGGGGTCATAACTCAGCCTCGCTGCAATAGTCAGCTTTCCAGTGATCAAGCAATTTCGTCCCACCCGTACCCAGAAACTTCGTAACAAAGAGATGCCTCATTACCTCTCATGAGTGGCACTCAAATCATCGCGCTGAAATAACAATATATTGCTGCCCCGAGCATTGCATTGCCTCTGCGGACCCGCCCCGGCATGTCTGTTGAGGACCAGGATCCAAGATCGAAACCTGCGGCCGGTACGACTGGACAGCATAATAATCCAATGGGACCTAATGGGAAAGCGTCTGCGGCAGCACCAAAGCTGAGCGACAATGTCGAGATGGAGGAGGTACTAAATTCTGAGACGGCGGTAAGTCCGGACGAAGATATCATGCAGCTTGCGCGGCTGGGCGATATACAAGCAATGGAGAAGCTGTTTGAAAGCGGGAGGTACGATGCTTCATATGAGGATGCTGAAGGGATCACGCCTTTGCATGTATGTTTGCCATTCCTTAAGATGACGGGCATTCATTGACAATATTTGCAGTGGGCGGCCATTAATAACCAGTATGCGATGTGTCAATTTCTTCTGAAGGCCGGCGCAGATGTCAACAAAAAAGGAGGAGAGTCTGTTGCTACGCCAGCTATGTGGGCGGCTCAACGATGCCATTATTATACAGTTCACCTTCTGCTCGAAAACGGTGCGGATCCTTTAGTTACAGATATCCAAGGGTACAATATCCTGCATCTCGCGACCTTTGAGGGCAACATATTCTTGCTTGTGCTCCTCCTTCACCAGAACATCAATGTGGATACTCCAGACAGGCAAGGTCATACTTCGCTGATGTGGGCTGCGTATAAAGGGTTTCCAGCGTGCGTGGATGTGTTCTTAAGGTGGGGTGCAGACGTGCACGCTACGGACGAGACGGGGTTCACGGCATTACATTGGGCTCTTGTCAAAGGATCCCA
The DNA here is from genome assembly GCA_003988795.1 of Proliferodiscus dingleyae. Taxonomy (NCBI): domain Eukaryota; kingdom Fungi; phylum Ascomycota; class Leotiomycetes; order Helotiales; family Lachnaceae; genus Proliferodiscus; species Proliferodiscus dingleyae. The sequence goes on from QYAK01000035.1 coordinate 147,248, forward strand.
AGGCTGTATACAAAAGTTGATTGAATATGGTGCGGATCGGTTCGCCGAGACCTCGACTGGAAAGACACCGGCGATCACGGCAGAAGAGATGAAAACCGAGCGAATATGGCACAGAGCATTGACGGAGTGCGGATACGACGAAGATGCGAAGCCGAAATTGATTGAGTTTCCCATGAGCTCATATCTCTTGAAGGATAAACGAGGATTCATGAATAAATTCTTCTTCTTCTTTCCATTCCTACTTATATGGGCGATGATCATGGTTTCGAGCCATATGGTTGTGTACGTGGGCGTACCATTTGCTTTAGTTGCTGGGTATGGGCTGCAATGGATTGCGCAGCAGGTCATGGAGTACGCGCCGTCGGATATGAGGCATATTCATAAGACGGTGAGTTCTTCGATGAGAAGTGAAGGCCCATAGCTAATTCAATAGCCCTGGCTTGCTGGTATATTTGCAGCCACTTTGTTCTGGGTTGGAGTCAATTGGTTGATGGTTGTTCTTCCCTGTGAGTCCTGGGTTACCATTCAGGCCATAGAAGACCTCACTAATCAATGTAGGGACATATTCATCCTACCCTTTTAGTAATCTTGCATTTGGTGCGCTTTATTCGCTTACTGGATACTTCTACGTTTGTACAATGTTCTACGAGCCTGGTTTTGTGCCAAAACTCGGGGGCCTTGGCCCGCAAAAAGCCGTTATTGATGAGCTATTAAGCTTATGGAAATTCGACGACCAGAACTTCTGTGTACCTTGCATGGTTCGAATGCCGTTGAGGAGTAAGCATTGCAAGAGATGTAATCGCTGTGTGGCCAAACATGACCAGTGGGTCTTTCCCTACCTTCCTTCCTATGTTATTCATATTGACCCTGTGTAGCCATTGCCCTTGGGTATTCAACTGCATTGGAGTCAACAACCATCGGCATTTCCTGGGTTATATAGTAGCGCTAGAGTTGGGCATCCTAGTGCTAATACGAATCACACTCAAATGTCAGTAACCAACTTCCCAACTAGTCAGAATACAACTAATCGAGTACCAGACTTCGAGATGTTGGGCGAGAAGGAAGACAGTAGCACCGAATGCAACATTTTGGCACCCGAGCTCTGCAAGATTGTGAACCAAGATTCATATACACTGGTGCTCTCAATTTGGGCGGCCTTGCAATTAACATGGGTAACAATGTTAATGTTTGTCCAGCTCGTTCAGATCTCCCGCGCAATGACCACCTGGGAGAACATGCGGGGCGCCCATCATTCTCACGGCAGTAAAGCATCAGAAGCCATCACGTCTGCCCTCACAACGGGCACAACTTCCCGTTCAGGCGCACAAATAGGAAACGCAGGCCTGGGACCCGACCCCGCGCTTCCACCAACGCATGCCCCAGGACACCACCATCACAAACAAGGCTGCTTCGATCAATGGAAGAAGATTCTCGGCGTTGACACCTTCGTCGAGACAGCTCTTGGCAAGAAAGACAATGACCGCGGCCGCAACCGCAATCCGTTCTCTGCTGGCTGTGTGACGAACTGCAAGGACTTCTGGTGCGATCCGGCGCCCATGTTTGGCAAGCGGGAAAATGGAGCGGCGATACTTGGGGGCCAGGCGGTGGATTATACGGCCATGTATGAGCCGCCCAGGCTGATGAACATGAGAAGGGGCGGTGATGGGGCTGGGCAGTACGAGAGCGTTGCGGCGGACGATTCGGTGTAAAGTACAGGAGATGGATGTGCTATGAATATGTTATGATGATAGGGGCGTTGCGGCGATGGTGCGATGGCTTGGGGACTGTATATAGATCCTCCAGTACAGCGTGTGAGAGATGTAATCATTATCCACTGAGCTGCCTAGTAATTGAGTCTCACTCTTGCCGTTCACCTACTGTTTGACGCATTGTGATATTGCGCTCGTCGTCTAAGGACCTGACGGAAGCTGCAGTATGTTCTTCCTCGGCATTTCCAAACTTGGAAATCCCGGCTGACGCGTGAGCCACTGGTTCCTGGGTCACCAGTCTCATTCCACGTGCCATCTGGAAGTAGGAGACAGGGTGTGGTTAACTGGTTTCCAGCTGTCTCACTTCAGAGGAGATTGCGCAAAACAAATCTTCCCTGACTAGCGGACCGGCCCAGTTTTGCCTGCTTACCCGAAGAGCAGGGCAGGGCAGGGCAGGGCAGGGAACAGCTGGCAGGGTCCGCGCCGCTGGGACACCAGGACTGTAATGACGATTGCCATGTCAGAAGCCGAAGGTGTCTCCTACTTTGGTCTGTTCGGTTGAAAGCATCGGACTGGACACTCCCCCAAATGTCCACCCCCAAAGATGACAGAGGATGGTGGCCTATATGTACCTGTGGAGAGACGAAGATCTCGTTCGCCGTGGGCAAACACCGAGTGGAGGCCGAACTCTTTTGGACAGTGGTGAGTGGTGAGTGGTGCGCGGTGAGTTTGAGAAGATTTTGGTCGGGGATGTTGTTGTTTGGTGTTTGGTGTTCGTCGGGAGAAGTCGGATCGGCCAAATTCCATCAGGGGGCTGGTGCTGGTCTTGGGTGCAGATTGCTCCGGCAGGGGACCCGGGACCCGCTTGAGGCTGATGGGTGTGATCTGGCTTTTCCAACGACATCCCGCCGTCACGTTTCTTCTCTCAACAGCGATGGAGGCAACGGACGAGCCACTGCAGACACTGCAGACACAATGGGCCACATCGTCCATCTGCATGTCTGTCTGGGGAGGTGCACTGCTTTCCATCATGTTTGGAGCACTACACTCTGCCTCCGATGATGGCACGACGCTTGAACTACCTACTGGCCTGCTCCACCGTTGCATCCACCAGGACCACCAGGACCACAACACCATCTCAGCAAGGCCAATTGCTGACCCCCATGCGCTCCCCCATGCCCCCACGCCCTGACTCGCTCTGATTTTTCGTCGTTGGATTAAAGCTGTTTTTCCACTGTAAAGTTACAGCTGGCCACTGGGACGCTCTCCAACCAGCATGTTCCCTAGTTGGTCCATATCTGGGAGGGTAGGAGGGTAGGAGGGTACTCCCAAGCAGACGAGATGCTCAATGTCCGCAAACCTCCGAAACCCAGCCTATGATACTGGCCAATTCCGTCTGCAGAGTCGCCGTGCCATGGCATCCATGCTTAGACCAGACAGCTGGATCCAGAAATATGGATCTCTGAGCCTCAGGTGAAGCTGTCTTATTCCGCAAACGGCAACAAGCTCTGGTCCACGGATCACCGAGCGAGTGTTGCACGAGCACGAGGCCGAGCTTCAAGCGAATCAAGCTCCTGAGGCCTCACTCTCGCCGTCTTCCCTCTGTCATGAAAATTTTTCTCGTCCTCTCTTAGCTTTCCTTCCCTATCTCGATCCTTCCTTCACAAGACACACACAGAGCTCTTTTCCTTTTCAGCCTTTCGGTGTGTTCTCCAGCTTCTCCAGACTTTTCTTCCCTTCAATAGCTTCTCCCCTCCACCCACACACTTTCAGCAACACCACACATCATACACAATGGCTGCCCGTATGTTCGCTCCTAAGGTTGCCTCCCTCATGGGCTCTACCTCCGCCAAGGTAGCTCGTCCTGTCCTCCGCAGCAGCGTGAAGGTCCAATCCAATGGCTCCCAGCGGGCATTCTCTGGTAAGCTTACCCGTGTACACACAATGGCACAGCTGTCGACTCCTATGCCATCCCATTCTTACCAAAACCCCTATCCTATCCTATCACATGACATCATGAACATCTGTAACTCTCAAACAAGAATATGTTATTAACGCTCATCCTTACAGGCGTCAGCTCCTCCATCCGTGCCCAAGCCAGCAAGCCGGTCACTCCCTTCAGCGCCGCTAAGCGTGTGCAAACCTCCAACATCCTCGCCCACGCCACTGGCCGCCGTGCCTTCTCCTCCGAAATCGCCACTGCCATGGTCCAAGTCTCCCAGAACCTTGGTATGGGCTCTGCTGCCATCGGTCTAGGTGGTGCTGGTATTGGTATTGGTATGGTGTTCGCTGCTCTGCTCACGGCCGTCGCCCGCAACCCTTCCATGAGGGGTCAACTTTTCTCTTACGCTATTTTGGGATTCGCTTTCGTCGAGGCTATCGGTCTGTTCGATTTGATGGTTGCTATGATGTGCAAGTATGTGTAAATAAATACCTAATGGTATGCATGAGGGGGAGAAGACAACATGTGTAGGATTGAGATGCGGAGACATAGAACGGTGTGGAATAGACTTGGGGATCACACAATAGAGGATAGACGGCTAGACTTATAGACTGTACAGTAATCCTCTAGAACTATGACTTTAGCGGTCTCAACTCCTTTATACAACCAACCTATTCTCATCACCGCACTAGCGTGACACTTGTATGTGCATCTCGTGAGAGCTGCGCTCGGTATTAGCTGAAGTCATGCAGAGAAAGACAGTAAAGTTCTTCCTGAGTCCATCCGCCTACAACAAAAGTAAGCAGGTAAGCACTTGGTGCAAAAGAAGATTTCGGTGTTTTTAGAGGAACCCGCGCCCACAAGCCTCGGCACAAAAGCTTACACAATAGTTTGCCCATTTCTTCATACAGTCCTTCCCGACGTGCCGCAAGGCAGCGGCTCACAAGTGTGCTCTTTCGATGTCATATCCACTCTTCCCTTTCACAACACCATACGCACCACCACCCTGTCCAAACATGGCTCTCAGGTCTCTGGCCAGGCACTCGGGCTTCTCAGTCGCATAGAAATGCCCTCCTCTGTCGTTCTCCGACTCGAAAACGACAGGCCCAAGAGTCCTGCACCATGTCTTTGGATAGACGGCTAGTTCTTTCGGGTTATACGCTGCCAAGTGTTAGTGTCAAGGTGCACATCGCATCGCTATCACCCCATCTCTCAAGCACACACAACGCAGTAGACCAGAACTCACCAAGTCCCAACGGCACATTGGGTATATAGCTCTCCACTCTATCCCTCGTCGCTATATCCGTCTGGTGATTCCATTCGTAGTATATCCTATGCGCCGCCCCTGGTCCCGCCGTGCTGAACGCATAGACACTCACCCAAGTGAAAATCTCATCATCAGTCCACGGGTAACTGTCCGTCCAATCATGCAGCTTCTCATATGTCCAAGCCAGCAGCGCCACAGGACTATCGTTCAGCGCGTACGCCAGCGTCTGCGGCTTCGTAGATTGCTCGAGGTAGTAACCCCTGCCTTCCTTCATCACCCATTCTGATCTTGCGAGGCCTGCGCGGGTTTGCTCGTTGTAGGGCGTGAGGGCGTGTTGCAGAGCTAGGAGAGGATGTGAAGTCCATGCTGGGGCCTTGCAGCGTATCAGGTTTATGTGGGAGGCTTTGCAGGATTCTGGGTAGTAGAGCCCGATGGCGCGGGTGATGTAGAACCCCCAGTCTCCTCCTTGTGTGACGTATTCCGGGTAGCCTAGTGAGAGCATGAGTTTGTGGCAGGTCTCGGCGTATTGTTTCGAGGCGAAGCCGCGGGTCTTGACGCCGGATGAGAAGCCATAGTTTGGGAGAGATGGGGCGACAACGTGGAATGCTGGACCGCCTGGGGCCTTCAGGAGGGGAAGTATATGGTGGACTTCGAGGAATGAGCCTGGCCCTAAGTCGAGGTGTCAGTAGGTTTTGGAAGTTTGAGCATGCTAATGGAGGAACCTTACAGCCGTGGACAAAGAGGAGTGGGATGGCATTCCTGACTTCGCTCTTTTGCCAAATGAAATGAATATCCAGCTCATCAAATCCGTCGACTTTGATGTTGGTACGGTATTGGGGGAGTTTATTTAGTCTGGCCTCCGCTTGTCTCCAGTCCCATTGCTCCCAGGCTTTGGTCAGGCGCTTCATATCTTTTAATGGAACTCCTAGGTCCCATTCCGAAGCCGCTAATTCATCTGGGAATTCCGCTTGAGAAAGCTTGGTTTTCAATGTGTCTATCCTCTTTTGGGGAACAGAGATCTGGTAAGGCTTTGGAGACATGGCAGTATGAATTTTGTGGAATGAGTAGAGAAATTAATTGGAGAAGTGAGGAGAAATCACATATACCTCATCTAACTAATAAATGTTAACGATATATAGAGTCTGGCTATTCAATGTCGTCGTTCTGCAAATGACGAGGGTGACGTCTAGTTGCCGACTTTCCTCGGCCGTCTCATTGTAACTTCCCCGGAAAAATACATGGCCGGACCATCTAGAGCTTGTAATCTGGCCAACAAAGCACCGTCTCAACATTGCTAAATCTTAAGAAAGAAAAGAATGTCATGTTTTTAAGAGAATCAAGATAGAGAGGCTTGCAAACTTTCGCAAGCGGTTCGAGCTATGATGTAGCCATCAAAACAAGAAAATGAGAGAAATGATACCCATCAACAGTGTAAAGCCCTGATGTAGCTTGTACTGTACTATACTCATGCGGCCATACGTTTCTCCGATGTAGAGGCGTACCTACCCCGCCTCTTGATGAAGGTGGCGCTTCTTCCTCTTCACAGATCTAAAGGTCGAGACTAGAGGATTTTAGGTCTCGTGTGAATATAGTAACTCTTCTGGTTGTATTTTCTCGTACACTATGTAGCACGACAGCGTCGACCTGGCAGATGCGATCTGCACACAGCCTGACTTGAGCGAGCACGTAGCACGCGCTGTCCTGTCAGCAGAGATGAGCCTTTGCAGACTGTGGCGGTCTATGACCTCATCGGTGCTGAGTAAGAGCATGATGAGAGTTGGAGGAAGCAGTAGGAAGAGGTTGGAATCGTGATAAAGATGAGGCTATATGCTGCCCCTGCTAAAGTTGAGTGCAATTCTACGGCCCGGCACGGTTACCGATTGCGGTCCGAAATGGGAAAAGTTGCATGCCAGCCAGGATGTTGTACAGTAATACCAGGGTAATAAGCAGTTGTAAAAATTAATATTAACCCTAGAAATCCCTGTGTAAGTGCATTTCTAATACTCTGTCTCCTCGGGAATTAATGTTGATCATATAGAAATTTAAAATATCTCATTAGAATTCTTCTGGATATCAGAGATATAGAGCAATAATTCCCCGATCCGAATAACGCTAACAGTTATTACCCTGTTGTTACTGTAGATCTAGGGCGGCGTAAAATTGTCTGATTCGTTCTGTGAGGAATCCCGGGATGGTTTTCTACGCGCATTATTCTCTTATTGGTTTTGGAACGAACCAATCTATAATTGAACGCTGCTCTGTTCTGAATACAACCCCCGAAAAGAAATGATTCAACCGACCAAGGATCTAGTGTTTCATCTGGTGGTAGAGCCGCACGAGTATATAGTCATGTTGATCTGTGCTGATGGAGAATTCCTGCGGAAATTTCTCCTCTTAGTACAGAGTGCCCCTAGCCCCTTCCATTCGTACGTCGCGGTGCTTTCTCTCCAGGGGCCATATTTCTAGTTCCAATCCAATACTAAAGCGTGCATCAACACAACTATGCCCATTATACAAGAGACGTGGCAAAGCAAAGTTGCGCGTAAGCAGGCTCAAACTCAAGCATCTATTCCCTCGTCATGGCTTCTCCCACCTACTGTGCATCTACCCTCAAACCTTCTTGGAATACCTCGCCAGTGCGGAATTCTGTCCGGAAACGAGTTGGAAATCACCGAGGCAAATAATACGAGCCAATTACTACAGAAGCTAGCACAAGGCATTCTCACTTCCACTGAAGTCACGACAGCTTTTTGCAAAAGGGCAGCCATTGCCCAGCAGCTGGTGGGTATGACCGTGGAATATCCCCCATTACTAACTCATCCAGACTTCATGTCTCACTGAGACAATGTTCGACCAAGCGAAAGAACGTGCAAGGTTTCTTGATGATTACTTAGCAAGGGAAGGGAAAGTCTATGGGCCACTTCACGGCCTTCCAGTGAGCCTGAAGGTACGACCGCGCAAGGGCAGGTCCTTCAAAGCGCTTCAAGTGTTCTTCTTTCCCTCATACTCAAGACTGAATGTGGTATTAGGATTCATACCAAGTCAAGGGCGTCCAATCTACCATAGGCTATGTCTCTTTTCTGGACCATGAACCCAGTACGACAAATTCAGCCATAGTAGATATACTGCTCAGCCTAGGAGCGGTCATTTATGTAAAGACAAATGTTCCTCAGACGATGATGGTAAGTAATTCAAGCTGATTGTACACTATCAGCTAATTTTCAAGACCGCGGATTCTCATAACAATATCTTTGGGAGGACCTTGAACCCCAACAACACCAAATTGACACCCGGGGGATCATGTGGCGGGGAGGGTGCTCTCATCGCTCTTCGCGGTTCGATTCTTGGGGTTGGTACAGACATAGCAGGCTCTTTACGCATACCAGCTATCTTCTCAGGGATCTATGGATTCAAGCCCACCTCTGGTCGAATACCCTTCGGCGGAGTGACACCTCCAGGGCTGATAGGGGCTCCTGGTCTCGTACCCTGCGCGGGACCAATGGCAAATTCGTTCTCTGACTTGGACTTTTTTGTCTCTACGGTTCTCAATTCGAAGCCATGGAAGCTTGATTCGAATGTACACGCGGTCCCGTGGCGATCGACCCATGAATTATCGGCCAAAACAGTTTTAACAATCGGCGTTCTGGCTGAAGATCCCAGATTTCCCTGGCATCCACCGATCCGCCGTACCATATCCAATGCCTCAGCTGCCTTGAAAGAAGCTGGACATCACGTCATTCAGCTTCCTCAAGATCCAATGACAAGCGTGTCTCTAGGTAATCACATAGCAATGGAGACGTTCAAGATTGACCCTTCTGCTACTCCTATTCAGCACATTAAGGCTAGTGGTGAGCCTTTCGTACCATCAGTCGCCCATGCTGTTTCAGGTCCTCCTCCCAAACAGTACGGAGTACTCGATATCGCAGCGCAGAACAGAGACATCTATTCGTTCAGGGAGGCCTGGAGGAATCTATATCAAGCGGAAGGATTGGATGCTATCCTTGGACCCGTCTCACAACATACAGCTATCCCACACGATACGCACAAGATGGCACCATATACGTTGATATGGAATCTTTTAGATGTGAGCGTCTCGGCAGGCAGACGCTTCGATTCGCAGACCTCTTGACTAATGTGCTTGAAACAGTATCCATCATGTGTCATTCCGTATGGTCAAGCATCAAAGGACCTCGATCCAGAAGAATTCATCATTGAAGCACCTGGAGTGGGCCCAAATTGTAAGCTCTTTACAAATTGATTTGGCCTTCCCCTTACTGAGTGTCTCATTTCACTAGACGACCCCGTAGCAGTAGATGGGGCACCTTGCGCGGTTCAGGTTACTGCTCCCCGGTTTCTTGACGAAGAATGTCTTCATGCTGCGTCAGCCATCGACAATGTACTGAATGGCCCGAAGGGCTGATTGTAACTTACATGTAAGGTACTCTACACGTCTGAGAAGGCAAGCGTCTCCTAGGTCCGCACAGTTTTTCTAGAACCACGAATGTTTTCAAGAAACTGCTTTGAGACTTGGATGGTTGAGTAATCCGTCGCCTTGGATCAGCACGTCAAGCAAAGCACCGGTATAATCTCGTGGCTCCAGGCCTCCAGATTCGTCCTTTATCAATGTTGTTCTCCAAAAGACTTCCACCGCATCCCACACTCTTTTCACATGCCCGCAGTACGAGGCCAGCCACATCTTTTCGAACGTTCGTCTAAAATAGTTTTCTTCTTCTTTGGTCGATATCGCACAAGAAAACACGGCCAGTGGCCACCTAAAATCCGGGCTGAAATCCTCTGCGACCGGGCGGCTATTCAAAAGAGCAAATGCTTTTTCAAGAAATTGTCTTACTTGAGGCAGCCGCGACGTTGTTTCTGGCGCAAGAACTTTAAGACATAGTATCTGCCCCGCATATATATATAGTAGTGTTTGCTGAAGGCGATCAAGGTTGTACGGTTGATCTTTGAAGTCTACTATCTCGCCTCGCACTCTCTCTTCTTGCTCGTAAAGTTCGGAGCCCAAATCATGTGCACGTGTGTTCGCAGCTCCATCTATTGGAACGTGATGGCTAAGGCATGTGAGAGAAAGTATCGATCGGTACACTCTCCACTTTGAGCCAAAGAAGGGAGAGTTCCCAAGCACTCTCCCGCCGGGAACAGCCTCAACGTCTAAGAAGTGGGCTAATTCGTCCCATCTGATCGTCTCACCAATGATGTCGACACTCGCGTCAAAAAGAGCGGCGGTGGATAGGTTATAGACAAAGACTTCGGTCCCAATACAATCCCATACAGCATCCCAAGCGTTTCTTTGCTTGTCAGGGTTTTGCAAAGCCCTTGCGAGTCTCAACTTGATAATTCGGTGGGCTGCCTTCAAATGTGGAACCGCAGACGAAGCATGAATTGTGTTCCAACTCTAAATATAGCTAAAGTAAGCTTACTTAGACTTGCGTTAGCATTGGATTTACTTGCCTCGTATATATACATCAGGTTAATTATAGCCAATAGCCATATTTCGCTTCCATTGACCGAACCTTTTTCAATTGCCGTTCTCAGATTCGAGATAGCAAAGCCATAATATCTTATAGCTATTGTCTTGAGTCTAGGATCAGTTGAGGAGGCATGCATCGCAGCAAGTGCAAGCAATGTATTCTTTGCACAACTTGAGTGGGCGCCCAGGGCAATGAAGCGATTGGAGTCTTCGAAAGCTGGATGTTTCCTCTCTTTGTAGAGGAGCGGAACAAACCGCTGTCGGAAGTAGAGAGAAAGGTAATGCTCTAATGATGTTCTGAATCCTGGAGGGCCGTACTGGGTTAATGTAGGTCGAATTTGGCCAACTCTTGGCGCGTCGCTGGGCAAAGGTAATGAACCTTCGCTACCAATGTCCAGAATGGACGTATCTACTACTTCAAGAGGAATGGCATCGGTATCTTCGGCAAAGAGAGTTGGTGCAGGCCATACGCATTCTAAACTGTTTTTCTTGCATGCTGAACACCGTGGCTTCACTTCATCGCATTTCTTTCGCCGCCTTCGACACATGAAGCAGCCAGTCTTCGTTCGAAGCTTGGGTGCTGGTCTCCGGATGGCTAGTCCAGCCATTTTTGTGACAGGCACTTCGAAAACATCCCTATGCAGACTCCGACTATATCGAATTCCGATGTTGATGTTGATATCTGGTCATGAGGCTGAGGAGAGACAGAGGAAAGATATTCTGTAGGCCCAAGCCGGTGTTCTAATCATAGCGCACGGTCCCTATTGCTGCAGGCATCCAGCCCCTGGAGTTTCCCACCGGTTGGATGCCCCAAGCGATACTAGGGGGTAGAGGCATGCCTCGACATGCTATTTCAGCCTGTCAAGCCTCGATCTCCACCGTCCGAGCGTTGCGATAGTGGACACCATCGAGATTTTAGTGACATTTGTGGTGGACGGAACGGGCCACGGAAACTATCTAGTACATGGTTCAGATCCTCTTAGTGCTGACTGCTCTTCCTCTATCCTGTTTCCAGAACACCATTCTCACCTGATTCCAATAAGTACGTGCCACACTTTCCCATGGAAGATCTCCAGTGCATCACATGAAGTTCGAACGGTTTTCTTTGGTGCCTCTAAAAGTTCTAGCCTGTATTTGCTTTTACTTCCGCATCTGCCTTCTACATGACTTCGCCGTAGACTTGGCCAGCGTCACACTATAACTTCATCTTATATGATTTAGTGATCAAGCTTCTACTTCCTGACCAGCCGAGCGCCTAAGGGCGGATATATAATCTCTACTGTCCCGTCGTCATCTTCCAGGAACTGAACTCTATCCAACGCCCAGCCATTCTCGTCTGTGTATCTGATATGTCATTAATATCACCTTTCGCAAATCGTCGAGTAGGGAGACTCACCCATCGAAATCAAAATAGTCACACAGTGCTGCCTCAGCAAAGATTCTGAAATTCGCCCCTTCGCCTATGTCACTAGGAGCCAAGGCCGATCCGCTCGCCCCTGAAAAATACACAGACTGGTCATCCGGCGTCCAACCTAGCATGTCAAGCCTCAACAGCGCACTTGCATTCCCATAGACCAACTGTCTCAAATATAGGACATCGTTCTCTACCTCTACTAGTGCATGATTACTATCTAGGGAGCTAGAGTCTGCTAAGGAATAGTTTCCGGCATATTTTGAAGCCAGCAGAGACGAATACGCGGTCCGAAATGCAGGAATAAGAAGACTGATTGAGCTCGAAGCTATTGACTCAGGAAAGAGACGAGTAGAATTTGTCGAAGGGACTGTACCCTCGGTCGTTAGAACCACGAGCCCAAAGCCGAGGTTTGGCAGGGTGGAGATGTAAGAATGATATCCGCCACCGTCGCCCGATTTGCCATATGTGGAGTATCTTCTAAACTAAACATGTATCCCCTAAGTCAGGATGGATTCTCACTCACGTCGAATTTTCGGGGCCAGACGTCATTAAGGAGATCTCCCAGCCAAAGCCAAGTTGCTGTACGCCGTCTGGTAGAGATATTCTCGGCTGCAAGGCGGTACGTCGTTGTGTTGGAGTGATGAATTCAGGCGTTGGTTTAAGCCAAATGTTGTATAAATAGCTTACAAGGTCATTTGCAGAAGCCCACATTCCTGCAGCCGGATCGTAGCCAGCAGTAACGATCATGTCTGTCCACGTTGTGTAGTATGGTATTGTGATACTACTTGTCAATTCATTGGGGATGGGCCCGAAGAACGAATGAGACATATTGAGCGGCTGGAGCACCTCGCTAGTAGCGGCTTCTGTCCAAGTCAGACTGCTGTTTTTCAAACGGTTCCAATAATTAGCAACTCCATAAGCAAGGAGTGAAAATCCCGCGTTAGAATAGCTGGCTCGCTGACTGGGAGCATAAATGAGACCTTGTTCTGCAACATTTTGAATCACAGATTCAGTTGTTGCAGAAGCCCAAAGGTTGCCAATGAGAGCAGCACTTGCGCGAGAAAGGCCAGAGGTGTCATTGAAATCAGTTTGGTAGCCTTCTCTACATAATCCTGAGCTTTCGGTTCCCAGCATGGAAAGCGTGATGTCGCTGCCCCCGTTCTCCCAGTCACTTTGGGGGAGAGTGAATGACGGTAGGATATCTACCAAGGGGGTGTCCAATGTTAGCCGTGGCATGCTTGTTTGAACTTTGCTCTGATTGACTACGGCTAAAGCTAAAGCCGCAGTGATGCTTTTGGAGATGGAGTTGACCCGAAATATACTGTCAGCATCGATACTTGTACCCACACTCTCATTGAGACGCTGGCGGCCATAATTGAATGAGAATATGGTGTCCGGCGTCGATGCATGGATCTAATAATCTATTAGACGAGAGACTGAAGGTTTGAGTAGGCTTACAATGGCGAATGACAGGCCGTCTTGACTAGCTGCAGTGAGATATGCATTCAATGTATTCTGGACTTGCTGCAAGGCGTCTTTCACGGCGGAATGTTGTGGAATGCTTTCATCTGAGAGGAAAGATGCTGGTACATCTGGTATACAAAGCGAAGCGGCAGAGCAGAGCGAACTTAACACTAACAGGCTAAGGGTAACATAAGCGCAATATATGCCGTGAGACATTGTCTAAACAATTTATATGTCTTCTGTAGGAACTCTCTACGCTCTTCTCAACTAAATAGAGAAATTAGATTAATTGAAAACCTAAACTCTGCTTGGAGAGTATTTTCATCTTCGAGGAACAACCTAGCCGAAGTGGGGTGCATCTGCTTGCATACTGCATGAAGTCCAACCTAACCCGACTTTACTATATAGACCGAAAACACCGAAAGACAATAGATAAGAAACTACTTGAGTTCGATGATCTCTCATGCATTCTCACTACAGAGCTCGGGGAAACCCTTTTTCTGGAGCATTGCTGCAAGGCTACTGATAGTTTAGCCGCTCAGACGGAAGGTACAACTTGGCTCCTGCAGCAAATGATGGGCTTCCAGCAGGCTCGGGGAATGGGTCTTCTGACTCCTGGCGCATTATTGGAATACAACGGTCCACGAAGTTGATAATGCTATTTAGCATTCATAGGTTGCCCAGATGACGATTTCTGACTTGTTATGGCCTATGCTTTCCCGTGGGAGAAACTCTTTGGCTTGCCACTTTGGGGCCACAACCAAGTTGCTATATCGCATGTTTATCGCGATTGTTCCACATGACAGCATTAGACAGCGCAATAAAAGACCAACAATTGATTTGGCAATTATGCTGCTTCAACATACTTATTCATTGATTATTTAAGCAAGGAGAGTTCCGAACTCTCCACCAGCACCGGACTCCAACGCCCTTGTAATAGATGTACACCTCTATCCTGTATATACCACGCATGCAACAAATGATCGAGGTTCTAGTCCTTCCAGCGGTTTAAGAATCTCTGCATATCATCGGTCGGTTGAGATGCGGCGGCCGCCTTATTATATGTCAGCTGTATCTCACAAACATCTGGGCTAAGCATACCGTGTTTGCGTGGCTTGAAACGCTGAATGTTTGTGATTGAGTAAGGGTGGTTACTTGACTAGCAATTGGAAGGTACGTGGTCGCGAAAATGACAGCAGACGTGGGATTCTGAGGCGTAGTAGCCGTCTTCGTAATTGCAGTTGGAGGAACAGGCTGCATAGGAGCGTATTTCGTGAGGCCCGTCTGAAGACTGTACGCAATCCCCCAATTTCCTTCCGCTACAGTGCCACTGGCTCCCGCTGCTGCTCCTGCAAGATTATTCGCTGCTGCTGGCGGATCTGTGGATGTAACGGCAGCATTGGCAGCTATCACAGCAGCAGAAAATGTACCCGTCATGCCAGTGAGAGTGAAACGGCTCGAATAGGTGGTGATAGTTCCTCCTGCTGTTGCTGTCGACATAATGCCAAGGAAGCTACTCAGCACATTAGCATACAAACAGAGTCTGGTACTGCAATTCCTCACTATGCATTTTCGGTGCTTCCTCCAACGCCTACAGGTACGGTTAGAGACGTACTAAGGCCCGTAGAGAAGGAACTGGCTGTGCCGGCGTAAAGCTGGGCAGGTGAAGTGCCAGAGCCAGAGTACAGGAATATTTGGTATGTAGCCAGGTCTGCAATAGCTGGTGCACTTCCATCATCTGTCAAGGTAATCGTCATAGCTGTACCTCCAGGGACACTCGCGGCGGCAGCTGGGGATGATATCTGGGGTACGGCAGAGGCCAAAGGGGCTAACGTCGCCAGGGAAATGAGCGCTCCTGAAAGACGCATGCTGGCGGCTTTTGCTCTATGTGAGAAACGAGTGACTTATACGAAGATGCAGGATCCGGAGACAACGATCGTGGGAGTCGATTCTGGGTAGTTGTTCGATGAGGGTTGTGATGAAGAACATTCCACCGTCGTCAGAAACCTTGAATTGAGATTGTGGCGTCCTGAGGCTCCAGCGCTAAAATTAGTGGAGTGGCGGCCGCGTATGATATCAAGAAGGCTATTGTCTCTGGTATTCACCTCGTATCCATGGCCAAATGGTGTAAAACCTCGATTTCCTTGGAGAAAGATTAATCATACTTACAATAGAACATGTTTGTAAGATGCAAGAAGACTGAACTGATTTTCTTTGATTTTCCTCTCTTTTTTTGGATTCGTAACTAAATAAGCAGCGGTTGTTCCTGACTGCGAGTGCCCCTCCCGCGACTACCCCGCGGTTATTGACGGCCCATCTAATTCTTGCAAAAGAATCACGAAAAGTTGCGCCACGTCAAGCATTTTATCTCCTACTGGAATTACTTCTTCCCTCCGAGTCTCCTCCTCCTCTCTATAACCAGAACATACGCAGCCATGTCAACAATCAGCAAACCGGCGGTGCCGCCGGTGCGTGCCTTATCAGCTACAGAGCTGATCGGCAACACGCCGTTGGTACGACTGAATAAGATACCTCAAAGTCTGGGAATCGAAGCCGAAGTCTATGCCAAGGTGGAACTTTTTAGTGCTGGCGGAAGTGTAAAGGATCGCATTGCGTTGCGGATGATTGAGGAGGCAGAAAGGTCAGGGAGGATAAAGCCCGGAGACACGCTCATCGAGCCAACAAGCGGAAATACGTAAGTGCAAGTTACATAACTCCACAACCAGAATTTAACAGTATCTAGAGGCATTGGTCTTGCGCTCGTTGGCGCAATTAAAGGGTACAGAACCATCATCACCCTCCCTGAGAAGATGTCTCCAGAGAAGGTCGCTGTCCTCCGAGCATTGGGTGCTACAATCATCCGTACGCCGACTCAAGCTGCCTTCGACTCCCCCGAATCCCATATCGGTGTTGCCAAGCGTCTTCAAAAAGAAATCCCTAATTCTCATATTCTAGATCAGTATGCGAATGAGAACAATCCTTTAGCCCATGAAAAAGGGACGGCAGAGGAAATCTGGCAGCAGACCGATGGGAAGATTAAAGCTGTTGTGGCGGGTGCCGGAACTGGAGGGACGATCACTGGCCTGGCGCGTGGATTGAAGAGACACAATCCTGATATCAAGATCATTGCTGCGGATCCCTTTGGCTCTATCTTAGCACTGCCGGAAAGTCTGAACCAAGAGCACGCCAACGAAGCGTACAAGGTGGAAGGTATCGGGTATGATTTCATCCCTGATGTCCTGGACCAAAAGGCAGTGGATGTCTGGTACAAGACCGATGATCGAGAATCATTCGCCTACGCCAGACGATTGATCGCCGAAGAAGGCCTATTGGTTGGAGGTAGCAGTGGAAGTGCCATGGCGGCAATGGTCAGGGGGGTCCAAGATCTAGGCTTCAAAAAAGGAGACGTGGTAGTCGTCATTCTCCCCGATAGCATCCGCAGCTACCTCTCTAAGTTCGCCGACGATGACTGGCTGGCAGCCAACGATCTTCTACCTCCTACACCTCCCACTACCACTCCCCCCTCTCCTGCCCTCTCGTCTCCAACCACACAGTCCAAAAAGGACCCTTACGCCGGGGCTACACTTCGTTCCCTGCGCCTAAAACCAGTGACCACAGTCCTCGCCAATTCGTCCTGCTCCGAAGCTGTCGAAACTATGCGCGATAAAGGCTTCGACCAACTCCCGGTCCTCGCTCCTACGGGAGGGAAGCTTGTTGGCCTCGTTACTCTTGGTAATCTACTTAGCTGGATCAGCCGTGGGCGTGCGACGGGCAAGAGCCCTGTCTCAGACGTCATGTTCGATTTCTCCTCTATCCCTGAAGTCGTCACAGATCCCAAAGATCTTAGTAATCTATCTCATCCCCCTAAAACCAATGGTCTGGATAAGAATGGGAAGGGTGAAACAAAGCAGAAGACCCCGAAAAGGAAATATGCGGAAATTACAATAGATACGCCACTGAGTGCGCTGAGCAAATTCTTTGAATGGAATTCAGCTGCTATTGTGACGGAGAAGGGTGTAAATGGCAGTGATGGCTTACCTAAACCCATTGCTGTTGTCACAAAGGTCGATCTGTTGACTTGGATGGTGAAGCAGACCAAAATTTAAGCTGCATTAGATCGGCTGTCGATCTGAATACGAGATAGGTTGTGCTTCTTTTCGTTGTTTTGAAAATCTGGCAGGACGTTAGGGCGTTCTCTGGAGATTGGAGAATAGACAGCTTCAACATATGGGTATTAGCTTTATTTAGATGAGCTCTAGTCATGGCTCGGATACAAATTAGTATGCAAATACTGGAGATACAGGAACTGACAAATCATAGAAATAGCAAGCTATTCAACATTTCCCCATGTCTAAATAGGATATTAAAACACCCCCCAACGTTCATCGCTGATTATATGTGAGTGTCTTATCCATAGACTGCGCACCTGGTTCGGCTACCCTACGGGGTACCCGACCCATGGGTCCATAGGCGGTTCCTATCTCTCTTAAGGACCCATGGGGACCCATAAGTAGCTGTAAAGACTTATGGATTAGATAATCCCATACAAAATATTAGCATGTGTTTATTGAAATTAACTTATAGAGATCGATACTAGGATCTAACAAGGGTCTTAAGGACCCATAGGGCCCCATAAATCCTTATGGGTCGGGTCCAAGTTGTTAATGATACCCACGGGTCCCCATTAAGAACCAATGGGGACCCGATGTGCAGTCTACTTATCCATAATGTTGAGCACTCGATTCAAATCTTCTAGAAAAGTTTAAGTAATTTGGCAACATTGATCCCGCCTATGGTGTATTTTCTTCGATCAGATCGCCTTTCAATCAAATGGTTCCACACGTTGAATCATCATCAGAGATATTCACGGGTGGATCCAATCACAGCCGGTAATTCACAATGTACTCATGATATGAATCAGCTTTACCACGAGTCCAAGTATAAATACAATTACGAGAGGCCATCTACAGCCTCTGACTTCTGCTACATACACACATACGCAAACGCTGTCACTACTATCACATCACAACTCCTTCAAGCACATACAGCACGTACCCTTCGACATTTTAAGGCTTCAGCATAGTCAAAATGTGCACAGTCCATCCTCAGACATGTAAAGATGGCGACGAGATGACCGGAGTCAGAATTAAAATTTGCACTTTTGCAAATTATCCTCATCATTACGGCGTCAGATGTGACGATTTTAAGCCTGGGGCGACGGAAGTAGACCCTGATTGCCCGGAGAATTGTGGAAAATGCAAGGAGTGGTATTCAGCAGACGGGGAAGATTGGAGTGGAGGTGGGCAAAGCGACAGGGAGCAGGATAGGGATGGGGAAGAAGAATATCTCCATACTCCAGAATGATCTACATACTTCCAAATCTCATAATATTAAGCCAGTAATCTTAGCATATCTTCATGCAACTATATACTCCTTGCTCCCAAAATGATTCTAAGATTACTCCATACAGAACTTCTAAAGCTATGTCTTCAGTCTGCTTTGGCAATTCTCACGTCTCTCCTCTAATGACGTACCGTAAGCAATAAAGTAGGTCATTTCAACGTAAGACTTACGACGAGCAATGTTGAGCAGGGTGATCTCAGAAGATGTTAAGATATCATTAGTCCACCAATTTCTTTCATCTAAATAGACTAGTACTACCTTGTGAAGTCGTCTCTCTTCACGAGGCAGCTACAACCAAGCAAGTCAGCTTGCAGACCAAGGCTTTCTCCTATCTGCCACTCATTGGAGATTGCAAGTACAACAGCAGTTCATTAGTTTGGGTACTGATTGTAGATCGTACGGAAGCAAAACCCAACTGCATCTATAATATTTATGAGTTCATGGCACTATCATGTCAATGGAGGCTTAATATGCACTTTACCAGCTGACTATGTTTAGCGAAGTCGGTCCCGGACCTATATATATCATCGCTATGGTCGGGCCGTGAACTTCATTATTGTTATGTAATAACGCCTTCAAGTCTGTCCATGCTTACTCCACAACGTCGACGCTTTCGACAGAAAAATGATACCAAGATGGCTTAGTGACAAAGTAGCAAGACCGTGAACTATTTTCTTGCCTTTGGTAACACACCTTTATTGGGTGACACTTTGCTCAAGGCTGCCTACTAGGCTGCCACTACCCCCGGTCACTCGCCCTGTCGAAGGGTTCCTTAACTTCAAAGTTGCACGAACACAATTTTCTATTACATAGAATCAAACTGATATGGCATCTAACGATGGTAAAAAACTGACCGTTTTCGGTCTCGGATACCGGGAGCACCATACGCTCCATATGCAACAGCTCTTGCGGGGCTTCCACAGATTACCAGCCAACATTGGTGATCGAGGCGCACTCTTCGCTGCGACGTTTGCGCTGGCAAAAGAACTCCCCGAAGATCAAGTTCAGGCTATCCAAGCTTGGATGAAGGATGGGAGTGACTTTCCTTCGTGGATTTTGCTACAGGCTTATATTGTGGAGCAGAGCACGAATGCATCTGTACAAGACCACTTTGACAACGACGTTTCTGATGGTAATCAACAAGAATGGCAAAGGCAATATACCGGACGGCGACTGGCTAATACCTATGGAAATGGCCGGACTTTGGATGGAGGGTTTGAGATCAACCATGACGAGGCTGGTCCGTCTTCAGACACCAATAATAGGCGACTAGTTAGTCAGTATGGAGTGGGAAGATCCTTGGACCCAGACGTTGATATGGACGTGGACGTGGATGTCGACCAGATTCCTGAGTTTACAAGAGATAATGATGGTTTGGCTCAAGTTGGTGTGACGGATTCTGGTCTACATATATTTGAACATTTGGACCATCCTGGCCCAAGCACCTTGACAATACCACCGGATCATTCATCTCACCAGGCTCCAGTCAATAATGAGCTTCAAGAGAAATTGGAGCACGCATCTCGTCCCGACGACTCACCCTCAACAGATATTGAGTGTGGTATTTGCATGGAGTCTTTTCCTATCATAGACTTCCCACCGTCTGCTAAAATAACGGCAGACTGCAATCATGATCATGAAGGGCGAGTCTGCATGGCATGCCTGCAACAGAGTATCCAGACTGCCCTCGACGAAGGACTACTACATCGCATGAACTGTCCGTTCTGCCCTGAGATCCTATCCTACGATGACGTGAAGAAGTATGCAACTCCGGAAGCCTTCACTCGGTATGTCTAGAGATTCCCCCATATTCTGCCGATTCAAAGCTGATACTACTCTCTCAGATATGAATACCTCATTATGAAAGATTCTCCAGATGTAGTCATGTGTCTAGGACCCAAGTGCGGCCGAGGCCAGAGCCACACTAACTCCAATCCAATGATGACCTGCAACTCCTGCGGCTTCAAGACTTGTACAGCACACAAGCTTCCGTGGCACGAAGGTATGAGCTGCGATGAGTTCGACATGGACGAGTCCCAGATCGAACGATTGGAACAGGATGAAGCAACAGCGAAGTTGTTATCGAAGGAGCAGTCAAAAATATGCCCAAACTGTAATCAGGGAGTAACGAAGGCAATAGGATGTGACCATATGATGTGTAAGTACTCTGCAAGTCAATCTTGGCCGCTGGCTGATCGATTTGTCAGGTCGTTGTGGAAACGCCTGGTGCTTCGTCTGTATGGCGTCCTGGGAGAACATTATGCGGATTGGGCCTACGGCCCATTCTGTGACCTGCTCATACCATCCTAACAAGAAGCAATTGAGGCGAGACCAGTTGCAAGCCAGACAAGACCAGATGCAAGAATTGGTCCATGGGGGACAGGTCAGTGAAGCGCTCCGTCGAGCTCGTCAAGCACGTAACGAGAGGGTTAGGAAAGAGGTCATGCCGCTGGCAGCAGCTGCTGCAGAGCGTAGAGCGATGGATGCGGAGGCTGTTCAGAGGGAGTTGGCTGCGCAGAAAAGGGCGGCAGAGGCGAAGAGGATGGCTGAGGCTAGGGCATCTGGAGAGTCGATAAATGCTGCTAAGCCCCCGAGACGAAGACCTAAGTTACTTCCAGCATGGGAAGAAAGATAATTGGCCGGTAAAATTTGAGAAAACAGTGGTTTCAATCTGTCTACGATACTGTCGTGTTTGTGAGGTTAGCATTGGCGTTTGGTAATGCTGTATTGTTCATGGATCCGACTTCTCGTAAATTCATATCGAGGATGATATCTTGTCATTTTGAATTTGAATTGTTAGCTACTCTCAATTTTTTATCTCTACAGGTCTTACGCTCTCTACAAATGATGGCATGGGCCTTTGGAACCTATGAGTGCTTGCCGGGAGTAGGCTTGCCCTTGGATACCCAGCCAGAGCAGAAAGCTTCTAAACATTGATGCATAACATATACCTTGAAATGATAGGTAAAGAATCGATATGCTTGTATTGTGACACGGAAAATAAGTGGCTAGTTCTGAATATTTACTGAGCTGTACGTGGCCACTTACTCTCCAATAGACTAAGGTCTTATACTGCTGCTCCATAGCCGGAAAATTGCATAGGGAACTAGTGGCTGAACATGGGGTAGGAATGAGGAGTATACGTATTCTGGGGAAGCTAATTCCGATAGATGGTATTCGAGGTGTGGGGTGTAAATGACAGCTGATGCAGAAAACCTGCTGTGGGACTACCCAGGCTAATTCTCAAAACATAGGCCGTTGCCACGTCTTTTCAAAGAAGATAAATTTCCTGCTTAGGTTGGTTCCATATTCTCTTCCAGGCCCCCTTACCGTATTCACTTATTTCGGGATGGTACTCGAAAAACCCAATGCGCTTATAGCAGTTTGTGAGTAAAGGCGTCAGATTATGCCCGTGGTACGGCACAAGCACAAGCCCTACATACTCATATTGCTCGTCATACTTAATATAGCCCTCTCTTCTTTTCTCTTCCTCGGTGGAAACGACGTGCATACAATAGACGACGCTACCATCAGGGATATGATCATTGCCCGCCTTGTGGATCTGATAGTCTTCATGCATTCTGGTATCCCCGTCCTCAAATACTGGCGGACTAGCATTCAGGAAAGTAAGCCTCGCCTGAGATATGTCCTCATCGTCTTCCTTGTAGGCGGGCCAGGTGTGGTATTCTAGTTTTGCCTCTGCCATGGGCGCGAGGATCTTGAGATAACGTTTGGTTGATATGGTGCTTCCATGCCCAAGTTGCACCGATCCTGTGCCTAACAATGTGATGCAACTTACACCGCGGCTTCTCTCATCGTTTCCGACATCCTTCACAGAGGCCCAAGACCATGTCGGCACGAGAGCACTCCTTCGGCTACGCGCAGGATCTAAGGTAAACCAGAGGAGGTCATGCCATATGCTTTGTGCCCACAGACCATCGAAGTAGACGCCCTCCAAGCCCTGGCGCGGCACTGAGTTTGAGGTTTGCGTGCTTTTTATCTCACAGCTCTGACGTATGCGAGTTGCCAAACCTTGCATCCCGTACAGGCGGTCCTCCTCGTATGTAAGCGCGAGAGAGGAATATTCTTTGACCATCTCTCGCCACCTCCGTAGGAGTTCGGTCTGGTTCTGACGCTCAAGCGCACGCCTATGAGCTACCTTTGGCAGAATGTCAAGCGTATCTTCACTCGGTCCCTCAGAAGGAATGGGCGAGCATTCACACTTGCTATGCTGCATGCACTCCCACCAGAGCTCTGCTTGTGCGAAGTGAAGAATGCGGGGACACAGGAGACGTTCTTGATAGGTCCAGGCACGAGTTAGTAACGGCCATTCAGATTCATGATCGCGTCCTATGTGTGATGGATTCACATCCCAGTCTGAACAATGGGCAAGCTTTCGTCGCGCCCAAATCTCATAGTCCTGTCCAGAGTTTGATAAGAACTGAAAGGCATGAGCGCGGTAGGTAGGCTCAGACCGCCGAAAGCAGCCTCCGTCGCTGCCGGCAGAAGCGGTAGCTGCTATTGTTAGGTATGCATTTTCGTAAATTGAAGCCATATCAGCAGCTTCTCTCTCCCAATCCGCCAAGTCATCTTGGACTATACAAAGCGCATCAATCCACAAGAAGGAAAGGCCAAGTTTTCGCACGATCATTATCGCATCTTGAAAGGTTTTAGGAAGCGACAACCAGGGGATGTCTCGTTTTCGGTCCGCCAATGTATCTGTTGTGGTAGTGATTATATGCTTGCTGCCCCAGCAATGGCTCAGACATGCATAGCGTTCGCTTTGGAGGCTCGCCCCTCTTTCATGGAGCCGGATAGCAGGGGCTGTTGATGAATTGGTGTTGTCGATCTGAAGAATTCGAGACGGTAGCAATTTTGCTTTACCATCTCCACAATGGCTGTGCGAAGCAACACAATCTTGTATCCATTGCTCTGCTGTTCGAAAAGTGAGGCTCGACGAAGTCTCCCCCGGAAAAAGAGCTTTCTGCGGGAATGTCCACCTGGCTTCATCTTCGTTTGGTGTCACGGCTTCAGATCCAAAATCAGCTGCAGCAATTGTATAGAGATCTGACAAGCATGACAAGTATTTTAGGGAAAACAAGTGCGATGTGATGTCTTATATGGAATGACTGCCGAATGTATTGACGGCGAACTATGAAGTTCTAAAGAGCGAACCCTTGGTGCAAGCGAAATCGTGAAAACTCACACGTCAAAGCAAAGAACTCAATTTGGACTGCTTCGCCACTGGCATAAGTCCAAACCAAGTAGTAATAAGCTGGGTAGAATTCCACCTTTCCAGCCAACTGTTCCAGAGGCGTCCTTAGACATACTTCAAGCACGTCACAAATGAAGCAACAAGTCTCACAGCCTGATTCAGCGCCTTTCTTGATTCTATCGATCGTGAACGGCGTATCGTCATATAGCATTCGACGACTGTATAAATCATCCTGGTTCCAGATGATAGGCCCGGTGAAGTGGGCTCCTTCGTGCCTCCCTCTGACAACGCATAGCCTCACCGGTCTCGACTTTGCCTTGACTGCTTGCGATTTTGCCGCCGCTGCCAGCGATGCGTCTGCGATTTCTCGACAAAGCCCGTTCACCGTCCCCGTGTCCGAGTCCCTTCTGGAGATCTCCGTCTCTAACACGTCCTCAGCACCGTGGTTTGAATCGGTCTCGGATAATACATCATTTGTGTCTTCTCCTTTCGTGACAGATTTAGGCATTTTATGATTAATTGTGTAAAGCTTCGTGGAGGAATGCTTCACTTATGAAATGCATAAAGTGGATGTTAGAGGAAGAATGCCAAGGACAAACAGCACCTTACAGCCTAGGACCTGAGACATCTACAACCACGCTTGTTTCATTTGCTGTTATTGAGTATTTAGTACAACATTGCCTAAATTCTGTCAACATCAAAACTGTAGGTGAAGTTGAAGTACAGTAGCGTGCGAAGCGAGGCTGTACATGTAAAACCTACAAGCACCAGAAGCGAAAACGAAAGCGGGCATTTAACGAAGCTCCACCTCCACGCTCACTCGCGTTTGTTTACGAGGGCACATGAATAGTAAACATTACACCGGAATTCGTCTCGGGGTCGCGGGATGGGAATCTCACCCAGCCAATTGCTTGGCGGCGCGCAATGCATCCCGTTTTGGGGAGGCTCCACGCTCCAATACAGATAAATGTACGCGGGGGTGTTACTGGGTGACCTGGCTCAGCCCTAGAGATACAGCAGACACGCGATCGACACACGCAGAGGCGCAACGCAGAGGCGCAGCGCACGCCTCTCTCTTGGTGCTGAGGTAGCGAGAGCGAGCATCAGGTCTGGATGGGTGTGGCTCGGGGTTGTTTCTAACTTGTTGCGTGTGGGATTTTGGTGAGTTTGTCGAGAGCTTCGTGGCCTTGCCTCGTAAGCTGAAGACCGTCTCGTCCACTGCGTGCTCACTTGAAACGTCGCGCAGAATGGTTTTCGATCTGGAGTCAAACGCGAGGCACGAGGAGAGATGGAGGCGTAGCGGCGATAGGAAACAAGCACGGTTCTGATCGTGCTCTGCTCTTTGTTTAAAGATAGGTACGAGACGAGGACGAGGTACTGTACAAATAAGTCTAATGGCACGGCCATATCTTGCAAGGTAGGCTAGACCAGGTGAAATTTCGGGGCGTCGGTTCCAAGAGTTCCAAGAGTTCCAAAGGAGATACCTCTGCGGACGGGAGAGGCGCTTGCGTGGCGGGCCCCCTTTTTGGCTTTGATAGCAGGATCCGCAAGTCTCCCTCACCGGGCGAAAAAGCCAGCAAATTACCATCGCTACAAACCCTGACCGGTACAATCAGGCATTGGTGATGGTGATGTGGTTAGTGGTTACAGGTGCTTTCATGCTGGCGTCATCAAATACGACACCTGTAAGTACAGTACATGTACTGCAGTACAGTACAGTGCAGCACAGTGCAGCACATGGTAATATCCCACCCCACTCCCTTGCCTGCATGAACTGGGAACACGAACCACGACTTAAACCTCGAAGAAAAGTTATCGTTACACTTGTGGAGTTGTGCGACCAGAGCAACAAGTGCAAATCACTGCAACACGTAGACGGAGAAGATCACGGGCTTAACTTCAGTGAGAGCTCCGTTCTATGAGTAAAAATAAACAAGATTAAGCCTGACAGCCCCTTTCCGTTTCGTTTCCCTCCATCCGCATAATCAGAGACGGAGCCTCCACCAGCTCTTTTGCGCATCAAACGGTCGAGTCGTCGTAAGCTGGGACGCCTGGTCCAATCACGTCTCGCGGGCCCCAGTGCAAGATTGTCAAAGAATGTCTGTCTAGGTCGACCGCCACCGCTCCATCCACTCCCATCCACTCCCACCAGCTCCCTCAGGGCCCGGTGCTCCACACAAACCACCACTTCAAGTACACAACTGGCACACTGCTCGCAGAAAGAATGTCTTGGCAGACTACTAAGAAAAGACGCCCGCGCTGCGCTGATGATGATGATCTCAGATTTACTGCATGCCAAGACAGAACTGGATCCCGCCTTCCGGGTGATCCTGGCGGAGAATACTCAATGAAATGGCCTCTGGGCATTCTCCATGCTCCACCAGGTCGTGTGCTCCTGGCGCACGCGTTGCTCTTAATCCCTCTTCATCCCTTTCAGCCTCACTTGCCCTTTTTCTTAGTCTCTCCCTCCTCAAAATTCCTTTTTCTTGCTTCGGTACTTGTTGAAGAATTGTCTTTGTTGTTGCTGGCTATTGCTGTTCATTGTTCTCGTGCTTGTCGCATGGTGTGAACTGATACCTTGGCACTGAGCGGACAAGTGATCCCCGGTTTTGAAAAGGAGATTGGAGGCCCGGCAGAGAAAAAAAAGCAAGGGAAAACGCAACACAGAGAGGGACGACAGCAACCCGACGACCACCGACGTTCTTTTGATTAATTCTCCTTCTGGGTCGAAGGATATCCCTTTTAGTTCTTGGGGGAAAAAAGCCCTCTTTCGTCGGTTGCTTTGTTTTGTCCCAATCAGGAGCTCTTTCGCCAACCGAGCATTCCGGACTAGCCCGGTAGTCAAACGGCAGGCTTCCAAAGAAACGATAATAGATTTTTGGTGACTTGAAGAAAAAATGGCTATTAATATGACGGTTCCCTATGAGGAACCTCAGTGGAACAGTGAACCAGCCTGGGTTCTACCCAAATGGGCGGAACCACTTGTGAGAGCACCATATCCCAGCCCTCCCGCAGCTTGCTAACAAAGGGCTCAAGATGGTTGTGAGCATCTTGTTTGGCTCGATGATGATAACCAGAAGATGCAACTTCAAGATCTTCGATCGCAGGAGACACGATGGTCTCCTCGACGACGACTCGGACTATGGATCTGCGCGGTCATCGGATGACTTGCTATCAAGAGATTATATGGTCGCCTATGACGAAGACAGCGATAGTATAGACTCAATGAGCACGATGAAGAATCCACCAAAGAGAAGGAGATGTTGTGGGACAACGGTGTACACGCCTAATACTTCTCGATTCGCCGATCACTATCACAGCAGAATCTTACAGAAATTCCCCTTCCTAATCGAGATGTTTTATTGGATCATCACCTACGCCTTTTACCGATGTACCGGCGTTCTTTCCAACGCGATGTTTTCGAAGACAGGCATCTGGGATGTCGCCCAGGACCATGGGTTGGCAATCCTGGAGTTCGAGCAATTTTCTTGGTTGAGCTTCCTCTGGCCGGTGCATGAGCGGGACGTCCAGCAATGGTTCATGCATGGCCATCAGACATTTCTGACGGTACTGAACCGTTCATACGCCCTGATTCATATCCCTGGGACCGTTGGGTATGTCCGCCCCCTATTCTAGAGCCTCTAGGAGGAATTGCTCACACTTGCCAGTTTCATTGCATGGTACTACTATGCCGCTCCCTCTTTCAACACTTTCGCTATTGTCCGTCGCACAATGACTCTCACGAACCTGCTCGCTTTCATAATATTCATTTTCTATCCATGCATGCCACCGCGACTGCTGCCACCGGAATACGGCTTCCTCGACAGCGTCGGCCACAATAACGCCCAGAGCGTGTGGATGAGCGGTAAGTACGTCAATGCTCTGGCTGCTATGCCTTCCATGCATTTTGGGTACGCTTTCTGCATTGGCTGCACACTCATTCACCATTCTGGCTTATTTCGAAGAACGCTGGAGACGGGAGAAACCCGGAAGTCGAAGCCCTTGGCTCTGCTTTATGCGCTGCTCGCCATAGCTTACCCGGCCTGGATCCTGGTGACCATTGTTGCGACTGCCAACCACTACTATCTCGACGCTTGCGTGGCTCTTCTGGTGGCCATTGTCGGTTTTCTGTGTAACAGGGTATTTTTGGCGTTTTTGCCTCTTGAGGACCTCCTGCTCTGGTGTCTGAGGCTAGAGAAACCGGTACCAACTACCGGTGACAAACGAAGACGATCTTCGGGGATATAAGGATTCTGCATAGGGATTTTGGCGTTTTGTTCTCGAGTGCAAAGCATACCAGCTGTTTTAATTTTGTTTCGATATACCACTTAGGATCGTTCATAGGGCTTGCATGGGCACTGGCGTTTTGGAGAGCCAAAGAAGATTGGAAACTTCCAAAATGATGAATTGGTCGATATACCACAATCAGAAGAGAAAGCTTGTAGCAGAAACACAGGAGCGAAGACCGAAAATTTTGAAGTGACGTTGGAATCTGCCCTTTTTAAACTACTGTAGCACTAATTCCATAGCATGATGTCTCCCCGCATATCATTTGCTGTGCCCTGAATGAGGCTTGGATGGCAAAATATCGCCATCGCAAGCCTCCCACACGTGCCTGCTGAGCCTGTCCTGGCCTGGCTTTGCCTGGTACCTGGATCTAGCGAGGTCCGTCGCAGGGCCCTACAGTAGCTGCAGCTTCGCTTCCCCGGCTTCCTGACTAGAAGCTTAAGCTCTCCCCGCCACCATCTTCTTCTTCAATCGAGCACTGAACTCCCGTCGGAAGCTCCAATATCTTTTAACTGTCATTCAAAGACATTCTTTGACCTACTGGGGGACTCTCTTCTTCACTCAGCGCCGGGTTTCCGTATACAGAGCTTGCTCTCAAGCTCTAGGAGAGTCTAGGTAACGGTAGTGAACTCTTTACAAACACACACGCACGCACGCACACATTATTATGGCAGATTCCGGAGAATTCTTCGGAGATGTAGGAGCGGATGAAGGCGGGGACATCCCCATGACGGCCGAGACCCCGATAGTTGAGATTGGAGGCAGCGCAGCAGCAGCGGAGGAAGAAATAGATGACAGCGAGCTCCACTTCCCGGGGGAGGAATCAATGGATATAGGAGACGCCCCGCCACGAATCACCTACATCGACTACTTAAAGAGCCCCGTGATTGGATTATTAGTAGGGCAAGGCGATGAGCAGGCGCTCTTGACGGCACACCAAGGCTTGCTGGTAGCAAGTCCATGGTTCAAGGACGCATGCGATAAGTTCAGTAGCGACGTATCAGTGCGCAGTACCCCAAATATCCTCTCTCGCTCTACGAAAAGAAATAGAATCGTCCTTCTCTTTCGAAATGCAGCATAAAATACCGAGCCTAGGCTGACTCGAGCCGTGTTGCGGTACAAACAGGAGCGCAGGATCGACCTCATAGATGAAGACCTCGATGCCGTC
This sequence comes from Proliferodiscus dingleyae, assembly GCA_003988795.1. Classification (NCBI taxonomy): domain Eukaryota; kingdom Fungi; phylum Ascomycota; class Leotiomycetes; order Helotiales; family Lachnaceae; genus Proliferodiscus; species Proliferodiscus dingleyae. The sequence goes on from QYAK01000035.1 coordinate 176,602, forward strand.
GGCTGCTTCCTCGAATTCCTCTACACAGGCGACTACTTCCCGCGCAAGATCCCCGGCTCGCGAGACCTAGAGCGCGACCCCTCCGTGCCCGCTGTCGACGAGACGGGCGACCAGCTCCTCAAGCACGCCCGCGTCTACACGCTCGCGGACACGCTGGGCCTGCCCGCCCTCAAGTCCCTCGCCAGCTCCAAGATCCACTGCGTCAACAGCACGGCCAAGGGCGAGATTGCGTACGCGCGCTACGTGTACGCGCACTCCCAGAAGGACGACACGGCGATCCGGGCGCCGATTGCGAATTTCTGGGCGACGAGGAGCCATACGCTGCGGTCGGAGGCGGAGGAGGAGTTCAGGAGCATGTGCTTGGAGTTTCCGCAGTTCGGATACGATGTTCTTAGTAAGTCTTGCTTTTATTCTCTCTCTAGAACGGGGTGGGAGAGAGGGGAGGTCACACAGTCACCAGAGTCTTTGCTAACGAGAGGAAATATAGCCCGGGTGCTGGACGAGAAGCTCAAGAGGGAGAAGAACGAGAAGCTGCATCCCACGCCTGGCAGTTCGCGGAAGCGCGCACGAGGAATCTGAGCTTTTCATGTTTTGTAATACCAACCAATTTGGGGGGAAACATATATTTGCTCTCTTCCCAAGGTGCTAATAGCTTAATGAGGGAAAAAAGGGGCATCGTAGGTTCGTTCATATATGGAGTTGGCTTGTATCAATTAGTGAAAAAGGTGACGGAAGGGGTAAAAATAGTCCTAGCACTTAGGCATCAGATAGCTCTTGTGTAAGATAGATGGTCCGCTCGATTTGCACTATAGCATAGCATAGCATAGCATAGCATAGCATAGCATAATATAGCATGGGCGAAGGGAAAAAGGGTCTGACGAGGCCACTACTCCACAGGTGAGATCTTTATCCACATGAATGATATTTCTCACAATCGGCTTTTGCTCTCATGGTTTTCATAGATGTTCATTTTTTCGTTATAATAAAAAAAGGTGCAATTTGCGCCTCCTGCACCTGCCTTGTTTGTTCGCTTGTTCGCTTGCTTTGCCAAAATATTTCCCCCCCTTTCCCGAAGCGCGAAATGATTAGATTTTATACTTACGGTTTCGACGAGTTTCCCCCTGTGTCCCCTAGAGAACGAACCCCGGCATACCAAGAAAAGAGGACCTAAGTTTGACAAAGAAAATTATAGGTTTTAGTGCAAGAGAGAGAGAGAAAAAGAAATTCCTCCACTCCGTGACCCAAAGAAAATGCGTGGTCTGGTGGACATAATAACGTAGATCAGACACCCTAGCCAAAAAGGTATCGAGGCAAAAACGACCGCTTTTTATTTTCTCGACATGTTGGGGAGTTTTTTCTCTCTCGTCAAACGCAGGCTCTCTTCTCAATCTCATGTTCCCTTCGCTTTCTACATAAATATCAACGCTTGGGGAAGTGGTCGAATTGGTACTGTCCCCTCGGCTGTTCCTGTGCTTGGGGATGTTGTGGATGCTGCTGCTGTTGCTGCTGCTCAGCACTCATTGGTCTCTGCTCGGCGCCATTTAAAGACCCATTATTAATCCCGCCCTGTTGCATATGAGGCGATTCCTGCGTCGACCTCATCATGTTCATGCCACCGCCAGCTCCTCCCCCAACCATACTTCCGAACCTGGGGCCCGGCTGCCCGTGATTGACTGGGTGGTACAGCAACGCGCCGATGTTGTGCACGAATAGCGGGTACAGCATCTCTGTGATCTTTTCCTTGTTTGCGAACTCAAGGGCCTTCTCGAAGGGAATCCAGACGCCTTTGAGGTGCATGGGCCCGATCTTAACGACGTGCTTTTGCTTTTCGGCTTTTAGTATGCCGTCCCGGCGGCCGCGGGTCATGCCGGCGACATTGAGGAGTTTGGTGCCATTGATCATGTGGTTGTCTAGGAGGAGTGTTAGGGAGAGCTACCAGGCAATTATAGCAATAGAGGGAGGAGTAGATGGTGGGAAGGTAAATTTGTTGGAGATATAATAGGTATATAATGGAAATGAGAGATATACCTTCTCGGCGTGCAACACAAGTTCCCTTGACGTCTACTTGGAAGCATAATGTCCCTTCGTCCTCCCACAAAGTTGCTGTAACTCTGGGCTTCATTCCTGGTGGAGCAATCTGACCGGTTGTGTCCACGCTCATCTGCTCTCGTGGTGGCGGTAGGGGGGCGCCATAACCACCGGTATTGGGAGGCGGGAGGCCATTGGTTGACATGGAGGGAAGAGGAAGGCCCTGAGCCGGGTTGTATTGCTGATTATGATGTGCCGGAGGTGGCTGCTGCTGTTGTTCTTGCTGATGTTGTTGTTGCTGGTGCTGGTGCTGATGCTGCTGGGGAAACTTCAATTGAATGTCGTAGGCAGGGTAGTGCGGATAGTTGCTTGAGGCTTGAGCTTCTTGTGGCTCCGAGCCCGGTGGAGGAGGATAGTGGTGTTGGTGTTGGTGGTGCATGTTAGGGACAGCTGGTGGCCCGGGCTGGATTGGGGGCGATTGCGGGCCAGGCATCTGCGATGGATGGTGATACATGTTGGGTGAAAAGGCGTGTGAGGCAGACGAGAGGACAGGCTGAAGTGTGTTGTCTTTGTGGGCGAGAGGTGAAGGCTGTATGGCGATGGCAGAGAGACCTTGCGAGACCATCTCTCTTGGGCGGCGGACTGAGGAAGGGCAAACCGTGAGATACGGGGATGGAAGAGATGGTGGGGTGAAGAGACAGGGCCGGGCGAGGAGCAGAGCTCACATTGGCTGAAACGAAACACAGATGTTGGATTCACACTTTAGCCTAAGGATCCTGTGATGCACATAGGTGATCCTGATGGCAGCGTGGAAGGAGATAAGGAGGGAGGAGGGAGGAGGGAGGAGGAGCGGCGGAGGAGGACGATCGAGTAGGATGGGAGAAGGAGAAGGGGAGGCAGAAGAACAGCAACAACGATGAGAATCACGACGTTGCAGAGTGGCAGCGGCAGTAGCAGTAGCAGTAGCAGCAGCAATAGCAGCAGCACCGAAAAAGAGGAGAAAGATGTTTAATATGGAGGTGTAAGGTGTATGGCCAGCCTTGTCTTGTCCTGTCTAGACGCTGACGGGGAGGGGGAGGGGGGTTCGTGGAGTGCCGGCCGTGGGCTGCATGGTGTGGTGCATACATACAGGATTAGCGACGTATAAGCAGGTGAAGGTAATAGGGTAGGGTGGTGGAGGTGTAGGTTTAGGTGTGAACTGTACTTGTGAGGGCGTGTAGGTATCTACCAGCCCGGGGTGCGGTGGAGAGGTACATCTCAGTGGAGGAGGAGGTGGAGGTGGTGGTAGTAGTAGTAGGAGTGGTGTTGGTACAGTATAGTACAGTAGTGTAGTGTTGCTCTGGTGGCGGAAACTCGGGTGATAGTTCTTCGGTGGTGGTGCTTCTAGTGGAGGGGGCCCTGGTGGCCCTGGTGGCCCGCTGCGGATCTCCTGGATTATCGCCTGCCCCTTGTGGACCGCTGGGCAGCGGCTGTAATCGCCGGCCCGCTCTTGGTGATTGCTTGCCTGTGTCTGGTCTGGCCTTCCGAGGGGCATGGGCATGGACGTGGGACGGGGACGGGGACGCGGCGTCGGCGTGGGATACTTCGTGCTGGTGCTCCCCTCTCTGTTCTTTCGAACATTAGTAAGTGAACGTAGAGGAATGCAGACGAGCACGGAGACGGAGACGCAGACGGGGAACGGCTTCCATCTGCAGGTGCGGGAGGCTGCCAGACAGCGCAAATCAATTGCAGCTTCCACCACTGGCTTCTACCGCCAGCCTTCCACCAGTATTAGTACCAGCATCAGCATCAGCATCAGCATCAGCATCAGCAGGGGAGCGAGCGTTCGTGCTTGTACTGTACATTTACGAAGAGGCCGGCTTCGGTGAAGGTTTGGAGAGACTGCGAATAGAAGTCCTGTCCTGTACTGTGCTTACCTGGGTAAGGAAGCAAGCGGCGCAGTATAGAACTACCAGCACCACTACAATACCACTAGAAAACAGCAAAGCGCCAGGACCAGGGACAGGGAACCGCCAGACCAGGACGGGGATCAGGGACTCGATGCAGAACGCTTTCACTCAACGTCCGCGGCACGCCCAACGCTCCCCCTGTGCATGATGGCCAGAGCTTCATTCGAGTCCTCTGCACTCTGCCTAGGCTCTTCCAAATACCATCCCATCCCTTGTCCTCTCTCCCAAAAGCGATAACGATTAACAATCAACGAGCACAGGAACGATCAAACGACGAACAATGCACAGTCGGAGCAGGCACGCGAAACAGACAGCCCCGCCGCACAGCAGAGACATACAGTACAAGACAGGAGGAACACGAGGCAGGAAGTAGGAACAAGACACATGCAGCATGCGGTAATCTGTGATCTCTGATCTCTTGATCTCTCGATCTTGCAGCCGCTGAGGTGGGGAGGGCTTCGAGCATTTGGCACAAAAGGGGTAAGGATGACTTGCACGGACTTGTGCTGTGGTGGACAGACAGACAGACAGACAGACAGATAGTCAGTCAGTCAGCTAGAAAGTCAGTATCTCCGGGAGATGAGAGCAGACGAGCAGTCTCACGTCCTGTCCAGTCCTTCTTTCCACTCCATCCCTCCCCTCCCTCCATCGCTCCTCCCTTCTCCGGAACCCCGCCATTGCTTCACCCCATTGGCCCGCTTATGTCGCGGGGTTGTCGCTGCCTCTGCCCTTTGCGCACAACACAAACTCAGACCTCTTCACTGACCAAGTGCCCTGTGCTGTGCTGTGCTGCGCTGTGCTGCGCTGTGCTGCGCTGTTTGCTCTGCCCTGCACTGATTGCGCACAAAATTACCTGCAACCCCGCCAAAGCACATGACCATCTCCAGCTTCACTTTCTGAGCCTCCTGCCCAACCCCCGCCCCCCCTACAACTCCTAGACCCTAGATTACTATAACCCAGGAGGTGGTTGAGGCTCTCCAAGACTATGTGGCACGCGGTGTAGCTTCCCTGTGCACCGACGTTCAGACATCCGTTCGCCATCATGGCTTCAAACCCCACGGCAACCCTCACCTCCCTCCTCAAAACTTCCACCATCGAGGATCACGACGAGGTTCTCAAGGCCGCCAATGCAGTCCTCAAATCCTCCAAGACCAATCCAGATGCCCTACACACCCGAGTAGTAGCCCTACTGAAACTCGACCGCTTTCACGACGCGTTGCGTGCCATCGACGAGGGTGGGGACAGCCTTGCAGAACGTTGCACGTTGGAGAAGGCATATGCTCTATATAAGACAGGGCAACTCGAAGAAGCATATACTCTAGCCCACAAGGGCGGGAAAAGAGGTTTGAAGCATGTGGCCGCCCAAGCCGCCTACCGCGCCGAGAAGTTTGAGGAGGCCGCAAAGATCTACAAGGAACTGAGCTCTGAGTCTGCCAGTATCGAGGGCGAAGAGAATGACCTGCGCATCAATAGTTCTGCGGTAGATGCACAATTGGAGTGGCAGGGCAATGGAGACAAAGTCGAGAAGAGCAGGAAGAAGCCAGGTCGAGAAGATCTGGAGGCTTTTGAGACATCGTACAATGCGGCTTGTGGCTGTATCGCAAGGGGAGATTTGGCATCCGGAAGTGTGCTACTGAAGCGAGCACGGGACCTGTGTGAGGCACTGGATGAGTTGACCGACGAGGAGAAACGAGCAGAGGTTCTGCCAATAATGGTGCAACAAGCTTATGTTTTCACGAAGCTGGGCAAGTTAGAGGAGGCTGAAGCCCTGCAGAAGATGATCAACATCGCTGAGTATGGTCCAGAGTTCTATCTACTTATCACAAATGCTAAATTCCCAAAGTGTACCTGAGCCTCCCACAAGGGCTATCGCGCAGAACAACCAACTAGCAGCATCGTCGAGCGAGAATCCATACATGACGGAGCTTGTGTTCGACTCGGTGCCATCACTGGCGCATGGAGAGAAGCATTTCGAACACCAAGCCACTATCCTAGAGAAGAATAGATATAGCATTGATCTTCAAGCCTTGAAATATCCCGGCGTGGCTTATTCGACCGCATCTGCCATTGCCAAGTCGCCGAGTCCAACGACGTCTTCATCCATCAACACACTCTCTGTTCTCAATGCAGCGGCACATGCAAAATGCGAGGTGGGAAAGGCGGCCCTGAAGGAAATCCTGCCCCTTTTGGAAAAGAGACCAAATGATGTTGGGCTGGTTCTTGTGATCATCCAATTGTACATCCTAACCAACAACTCTGGACCAGCCATCAATCTTCTAGAAACCTTCCTCAAGCGTCTTGAAGAATCTACGACAGCAGCTGATCAAGATGTGCGGTTCGCTCCCGGGCTGGTGGCGCTTCTCGTATCGCTCTACCGGCTACAGGGCCGAAGAGCACCTATAAAAGTGGAACTAGGGAAGGCGGCGTCTTACTGGAGGCGGAAATCGAAACCATCAGTAGCATTATTTCAAGCTGCGGGCAGATCCCTCCTTGAATCCTCCGACCCGGAGGACTTATCCACAGCCGGCGAGATCTTCTCTACTCTCCGAACTCAAGATGCCAGTAATCAAACCGCGATTGCGGGCTACGTGGCATCCTACGCTACTACCGACCTCTCCAAAGTTTCTTCCGAAATAGAAAAACTCACCCCTGTCTCCCGTCTCATCTCCAACATCGATGCTGCCGCCCTCGAAGAAGCCGGCGTACCTGTCCTTCCCACACCGCCGTCGCAAATCGCCAGCAAGAAACGACAAGCAGAGTCTGCTGAGCAGAAAGCTGAGAAGAAGAGAAGGGTTAGGAAGAGCAAGCTGCCGAAGGATTTCGAGGAAGGCAAGAAGTTGGATCCGGAGAGGTGGTTACCCTTGAGGGATAGGAGCAGTTATCGGCCCAAGGGAAAGAAAGGGAAGAAGAAGGCGGCCGATCTGACGCAGGGAGGCGTGGTTCGAGAAGAGGGGGAGAGCTTGGAATTAGCAGGAGGAGCAGGGACCGTGAAGGTAGAGAAGGCTGCTGGAGGCGGAGGCGGCGGTGCAAAGAAGAATAAGAAGAAAGGAAAGAAATAGGTGTCTAGAAAACGTAGTCGGTGGCATGTTGGGAGCAGGTGTGCAAGTTTGCTAGGCACGAGAAGAAGATTTGGGCGCTCGAAAAAGTGCACAGCAAATGATTCTAAACCAAAATCATATCAAACAATATTGAGCTTCCTTGTGCGCCCACGATTTCTGTGTTTCACAGTCCCGAGACTGTAATACTGCGCTCAGAAGGTACTGTAGGTCTGTACCATCGACCCCGCCCCCTTTTCTCTAGCGATTTCGCCTCCCTTAAAGATGCCCCGCTCATGCCTGCCATCATATAGCCTGCTCCCAGCATCATGATCCACATACTATGCGTTACTTTTATCTGCCCCTCGTTAATCATAGTCCAAAATCGGATTGTATGATACGTACAGCTGATAGCTCACCCTGTTGTCTACGATATTTTGGATCGAAGCTGGAGAGGTTGCAATAGGTGGTGATTACGAATCTAGACTAGGCTTCCACGTCCTGCATCAAGCTTGGCTGCTATCTATAACCCGAGCCTCGTGCGGGACGTAGGACAGCGATGATAACAAGCTAACATTTCCAGATTTTTCAGATCAATCTGTGATCTCAAAAAGACTATCATTTCCAGTAACCCCATAACCCCCATTGAAGTTGCCTGGATTGAGACAAGACAACCCCTTGTCTTTGTCCCCTACACACAAGATATAAACCCGATCCATTCAACACGAACCCGGAATACAACCATATCATACCGTATCACATCACATCACATCATAACATATCATACCATGGTTCTTCACACCATCGACCCCAGCCCCATCCCCGACACCGACACCGACATCGACTCCTCCACCCTCTACACAGCCAGAACACCCCCCGAGACCATCGCAGACCTCGACTTCATCAACGACAACGACCCGCTCGCCGACTTCATCTCCAGCAAGTCCAGCGCCTCCTCCGTGCCCTGGCCCGGCTCAACCTTCATCATCCGCTCCCTCGACACCGGCCACGTGCTCACCCTCCACAACGGCCAAGTGATCCTCGCTCCCCCTTCTTCTTCTTCTTCTTCTTCTCCTACTATCGGCCCCAGCTCCAGCAGTTCGGTTCCCGGATCTGGCTCCATCCACTGGGCGTGCGTCGACACCAAGGGCTGGCTCGGCTTCAGGAACACCGTCTCGGGCCGCTTCCTGGGCCACGACAAGGACGGGAGGCTGTGCTGCTCGGCGGGCAGGCAGCAGGGGTGGGAGAACTTCGTGGCGAGGCTGAGGCCTGAGGGCGGGTACGTGCTGCTCATGACGCACTTCGAGCGGCTGTGGAATGTCGGGGTGAGGGGGGAGAGGGGAGGGGTGCAGAAGCTGCAGAAGACGGGGAAGGTAGAGGATGGTATTGTGTGGGAGTTTACTAAGGTTTAGGCGATGGTGTTTTTTTTGAACTTTTGAACTTTGGAGAAATTGGAAGATTTAGTATATGATGGGGGGGGTAGGTGTGTTCGGTTGGTGGGTTGAGTGAGTGATGTAGGCTGGAAGAAGTCTGTTATTGGTAGATGATTTTTTTCTTCTTCGATCTTTTTGGAGTTTTGGAGATCCGAGACCTTGATCAAGAGCTTGGGAATAAGGTATAACTCTATGAGACTGGGCTAGGCTAGGTTTAAGAATATCCTCCCGAAGTAGTCATACGCTACCACACCTACTCCGTTATGATAGCAAGTAAAGTACCTGACCTTTATCCGTTGTTCGATGTGGGTTAGGGCCTCTATATGATGGTATATATATATATATAAAGACGGCCAATCAAGTACAAGAACCCCAAACTCCAGAGACTGCTATAAGACGTAGTTTATGGGAATGATTCTCCTCACAGTCGAGGTTCTCTAGAAGGGCGATTAGTACACGAGTACCTCATGATGCATCCTGGAGAAGATTTTCTTCACATTATATTATCTTTAGACTCTATCGGTAGATCTCTCCCGAATGCTAGTAGTACAAAGATTATTCTCTGCGCCGGGTTGAACATAGATAAACGCCTTGACTGCTCATTTTTCCTCATCATACAGTTCTCCAGAATGCTCTTTGAGATGCTCGCTCTGAATGACAAAAATGCTCAAGACGTATCCATCAAGACGTATCACCAAACAAAGTAAACCAAAAACCTTGACTTTGAGTCACATCCTCGAGCCTTTCATCTCTACTCTGCCTGACTGACCTCCCTCGTCAGCGCTCTACTCCCTGTAGCATTCCTCCGCCTCGCGCTCCTCTCCTCGTCGGGCTTGATGAATCGATGCACTGTTCTATGGTCAAGCACCCTCTCCTCCGTGTCCCCTTTTCCCTCTCTATCAGTCTTCGGCCACATATACCCATACAACTTGCTGTGCCTTTCACACCTAGGGCACGAGGAACGTGTGAAATAGGCATCTTCTTGCACGAAGGGCTCTTCGCAAATCTTGCAGTTGATCCAGGCAGAGGCAGGATGTCCCAGAAGAGTGGGTGTTAGCACATAATCGCCGGGTATGCGGATGGCAGGGGCGAGATCTTTATCCATAATGGGTGTTGAGGCACGTCTCTTCCTCTTTTTCGTAGGTGATACTGACTCAGATGATTTTCGATTCTTGCTACTTCTCGTTTCTCTCGGTGTGACAGTAGCAGATGTTTTCCCGCGGTCACCATCTTCGAACACTTGACTTTCCACGTCTGAGAGTATGTATGCATCGTCTTCAACTGCAGGATGCTGTGAGGAGGTTGACTTGCCGACCAGGATAGTCTCGCCGGACTTGGCTTGCTCTAAAGGGTCTGGCTGCTTGCGCCCTCTTGGCTTCCTTGCCTTGGGTATGGCAGCAACGGGTTGAAGCCCAACTATAATGGTGTCTTCGTCGACCGAAGTGACATCCGTCTCGATTTGTTTATCGGTGCCTGACGTGGAAGGGCTTCTATGCCTTGATGTGCACGAGGAGCTGGTAGGTGAAGTTGCTAGATTGACTAAAGTTGCGTCGCATTCTTCTATCTTGACTATACTCGTGGCTCTAGCCTTCTTCTTGGCCGACCGAGAAGGCGTTGCGACATCCAATTCGTGACTGGACAATCGATTTTGTCCGAAAAGTTGGGCACTGTCAGGGGACTGCTTCTGTTCGATCATTTCCTCTGTGCTCTGACGCTTATACCGCCTTGATAGTGGGCTTGCATGTTCTGAGGTCTTGTCCATAAGGTCGGCCTCCACTGTTTGTTTGAGAGGGGATGGTGGGAGCTCCCTCTTACGCTTCATTGGGCTCAAGCTTGATTGGCGAGACTGGGAGTCGCTGAGAGGGGAGCTCTGTTGCTTGGATCTAGACAGTGACCTCGACGTTGTCTTCAAGACCTTTGGGCGGATGTCAATGTCAGGTGTCGTTGACTGGTTTCGAGAAGAATCATCTGCTGAGTCAAGTCGTGTTCTCGTTCGTCGAAATGCATAGCCCTCCCCATCACCCGCTGATTCCTCTATAGACAGAGTCGGGATGATCTTGTTCTCAGCATCTTCTGAGTGAGACCACCCATTTTGACATCTAATTTCGCAAGTGCTGCAAAGACATTCACAATTGTCTTCTCCAAAATAGTTCTCTCCTAGTGACAAGCATTAGTAGTGATTCGAGACGTTGAAAAGCGAAATACCATACCATAGCTAACAGTAATCTCATCCCCAATTTCAATGTCCCTTACAGCAATGATCTCCATCCCAGCACTCCCCGTAGTCATCAGCTTAGCGTTCGCTCCGCAATCATGATTCGCAAATCTCGCCGGTCCCAGAAACAGGGAGGCGGATTTGTTGCGACTCGAGACCACAATACTGAAATCACGTCTACTAGACTTGATATTCTCTTCCTCTTCCTCGGTCATGATGACCTGGATACCGCATAAGTACTTGACGACCTCGCCTTTCTTTATATATCTCCTAGCCGTAACCGCCGCTTCATGCGTAGAAACAGTATATCGGTTCGTACTCGCTACCTCGAAAGGACAATCTGGGAGATATATCGCAATATATCTCCTTAGGTGCCTCTTAAAGTCATCCTTCTCCTTCTCCGTCTTCAAGCTATCCAAGAATCTCTTTAAGCCAGGTAGCGCAAGCAGCTGGATCTCGGCTTTCGTTGGGTCTTTCTCGACGATTACTGCTTTCTGGAGGATTAACGTGACATCCTCTTCTCGAATGCCTCTCGACGCATGATATGCGCTCCTGTTCTTCCGGATCCTTGTCCAATAATAGACCTTCATAGCAAATATAAGCGCTTATTCCTCAAAAGATGGCGCATCCCAATATGGCTTACCTGATCCACCAGCGCATCCGTCAAGATATCGTCGTATGCTGCTAATTGAGCCAAGGTCAGGCGCTCCTTCTTCTGTACCACATACCTCGGCATCTTGACGCCAATTCGGGATCTATTGTACAGTCGCGATCCAAGAAGCTCTCTGCTGTAGAGAAGAGTGGTCTCTCGAAGACACAGGGGCCGGAAGAAGGGATTGGGAGGCGGATACAGGAGTGAATGTCCAACCAGCCACGTTATTTAGGAGTCATACAAGCGAAGAAAGCGATCCGATCATAAGGGCATCCTCGTCAAAGGTTTGACACTGCCTCCCTTACACATCAGCTCAGCACCAACGTGCAGAGAGCCGTCCTGAGGAGTCCAGCCAGGGGTCTCGACTATCAATAGACATGCGCCAAGTAAGGATGAGCAGATTTATGGTCTGGTAACAGAAAGAAAATCCGTCAATCAGCCAGATCCAGCGAAGGACTAGCAATATCAAGGGAGGCAAGATTATTACAGATAGCAAGAAGAATGGCAAATGCCACCCCAGGTTGTGCTGGCGTTGATTAAAGATGGCTGAACATCACGTGTACTTGCTGAACTAGACCAAAAATGGCGTGTTGCAGGATCCAGATGTCGAGGTGCAGCCCAGCTCCAAGATATTTTCGGAAGCCCCGACAGAGTCCAGACTGACATGTTCTCACGATGATACAATTAAAGGTATACTCGATCTGTTCATGTAGCCGGAGAAAATATTCTAACAATGTCCTAGACGATGCTTAACTGCATCGACAACTCTGGCGCTGCTATCGTCGAGTGCGCGCAAGTCATGAAAATGAAACGACACGCCAAGATTGGTACGTTCCCGTTCCGGACCTCTCCAACAATTTGTGACCGACTTCCTCTAGGCGATCGGATCATAGTAGTTGTGCAGAAGCAGCGAAATTTTGGCCCAGAATCCGGACCCGGCTCGAGCGTTTCGACGTCTGCCGCGAATAAGGTTAGGAGAGGGGATATTAGACACGCGGTGGTGGTGAGGACGAAGAAGAAGCTGCAGAGACCAGATGGTAGCGTGGTTAGATTTGATGACAATGCATGTGTGTTGATCAATAAGGGAGGGGAGCCACTTGGGACAAGAATAAACGGTATGTTTGGTGAGAATAAATAATGGACATGGGCTAACAGACGGATAGGTGTTGTTGGAACTGAATTAAGGAAGATGAAATGGTCGAAGATTTTGTCCTTAGCGCCGATGCATTTGTAGGAATAGAAGCACTAAATCACACGGATCGGAGATGTAGCATTGCAGAAGGCGTTTGATGAGCTTGCCATTTGGATATCAAGAACTTCCCCACTACCTGGAGTGTGCCTGATTGATTTTACCCAACTCCTTGATTGCCGTGTGCATTACATGCAGATTTCAAACTCCGTAGCCCGACAGACAAAACCCCCAAAATCATAACTTTCGATCAATATTAGGATATCATGAGAAGATGTGGCCGCAACCACAACACACGTAGAACAATTTCTGTGCCTGTATTTAGCAGACGCTTTCGCATGCAGTTCATGAGTTCTTACCATTCCAGTCTCCGCAGATCTCTGTTGAGACTGAAAGAACACTGCGTCCTCTGTCTTGCACTTCGGACATGCCTTGTTCGACCGAGGAAGCTAAAAGGGCCATACATCAGCAAGCAGTTCCCGAAAAGCAGATGTTTCAGCAGAAAGGGCATCTCCTAAACAAAATCCTGCTCTCCTCCCTCCGGCTGCCGCAACTTGTCGTACAAAGTCCTGCCCTCGCACATGATCACATCTCCGCACAAGAAACAAAGAGGTAAACCCACAGTTGGATCACTGCCCACATCCTGAGTGACGCCGGCCGTCTCGCCTACGGCATTGTTGAGTATATTGCGGAAGACGCATGATGAAGTAGCCTCTTCACTATATTGACAAGTACGGCAGGCAAATTGAAGTTTGTGAGAGTCCGGATCCTCTTTTGGATAGAGCATGTTCGAGCTACGTAGATAGTCAGCGAAGTTGTCCTCCGGAAAGAAGTAGAGGGATAGCGCGGAAGAAGGGGTGTAGGAGATGTGTAGAGCTACCATTCACTACAGAATCGGAAGGTGATCTGTTCCATCTTCTTCTGATCATCGCCAGAGCTGGACGCGGGTGAAGCCATGGCTGCTTTGTTGCGGGGGGTATTCGAGGTAGTTGCTTTGTTAAACTCTCTATCTGCTGGGTTGACCGGGCCGAAAGGTTTCAAATGAGCATGCCACGATGTACGAGCGGCTTCGTGCTTATGCTTAGAAATCTAGTCGCAAGATGTGATGCGCTTGTATTCCGTCTTCGGATTATTCTTGTTGCTAAGAGCCTCGAAGTTTTGGAGGCGAAAAGGCGGCGGCAGCGGATGAGATTCCCTGCGAATCGCTCGGCGGCTGCCCTGTCGACGCTAAACCAAAACCCCGCCAAAATGCTGTCAGCTGGGCGCAATGGTTCCTGCAGCAATGAAGTGTGACCCCCATCAGTACAAAAGCGTCTGTACAACCTCACCCATCCTGTCTGTCCCCCTTCTTCCCTCTGCCACCAGTTTCGCTCCTCTCAGATAGACAGACAAGCAAGCCTACTTAACCTCACAATATCTTCCTCAGGTCTCACAGAATGGCAAGTTTCACAAAGTCCTATGTTTACATATAGCTTGCTAACATTCGGGTAAGGCTGACACTGGTCTCCCTCCCGGCTGGGAAGTCCGACACTCGCAATCCAAGAACCTGCCGTACTATTTCAACGAGAGCCAGAAGTCCTCGCGCTGGGAGCCTCCGCAGGGTACCGACAGCGAGAAGCTAAAGAAGTACATGGCCGAGCACCACAGCGCGCCAGAAGTGCAGCCGGGCATGAATGGCAATGGCAAGATCAGGGCGAGCCATTTGTTAGTGAAGCATAGAGATAGCCGGAGACCCAGTAGTTGGCGCGAGGTATGGGTACTTCCTGGCTGGAATGCGATTGCGCTAATGAGTCCCCAATTGTAGGCAGAGATCACTCGCACGAAAGAAGAAGCTATGAATATTATCAAAGGATATGAAGCCCGTATCAAAAATGGTGAGAGGCTGGGAGAGCTCGCAAAATCGGAGAGCGACTGCAGCAGCGCTAGAAAGGAAGGTGATTTGGGGTATTTTGGAAGGGGCGACATGCAGAAGGAGTTTGAAGAGGCGGCGTTTCAATTGAATCCTGGAGATGTAAGTGGAGTTGTGGAGACTGCTTCAGGACTACACTTAATTCAAAGGGCATCATAAGGGCACATTCAGGTATGTCTTCTACCTTCTTGTACTTTTGTATCTCTGACATGCATAGTTGATGGACCAAAATGGTCTTATATGAGTATAGGAGTATAGTATTATGGCAAGGGGCAAACAGTGTGTTCAGGGACGGTTTCATTGTCACGTCTTTGGATCAGGATAAGTTTCATTTGCACGTCCGAAAAGCTTTTGAAGATAAAATATCAATGAGAGCCCGCGACATAGCAATACATCTCTATTTATGTCGCTACTATAGAGTTACTAAGGAATCGACCGCCTTTACTATTGGGGGAATTGAGGTCAAAATTAAAGTGATGATGCCGAACAGGCTCATACTCAAGCTCGACAGAGCAGCAGCTCGAGGATCAGACACGAGCAAGAGCGCGGTAGCAATAGCCGAGGAGTTTCCTCCCAAAGTAATCCCTCGCGTTACATAGTCATCTGGTACAAATGCGTGTTAGCTAGTCGCTGCAAGGTACGAGGTACGAACAATTAAAAGCACAGATCGTCACGTCACTTGACCCGTGGCCCCACCCCTCCATGAGAAAACGTGCTTTTTCCCAGACCAGGTACTCTCCTCAACAGGTCATGTTCCACTCCTACACCCTTTCAATCTTGATAAGAGAGAACCAACTGACCTTCCGGAATCTTCAACCACGCCAGGATTCGCTGCCCAACAAGTACACCTAATATCCCGCTCATGATCGCTAGCGCAGCATTGGCGTTTACATCTCCACCGAGATTTTTCGTAGCAGGTGTTGCCAACGCAAGTGTCAAGCTCCTTCCTGCAAAGGCAAGACTGCGTTTGGAAGAGATGCCAATGGCGTAACAAAGCGGAGGATACCCGAACAATGACGCGATAGAGATGGTCACGTTCGGAATGACAATGGTGAAGAAATGCCGTTTCAACTCTAATCTGTATGAGAACATGGGTAGGGCGAGTGCTACAATGGCGGCGTCAAGGACGCTGCCGAAAACGTCTCCCGCACCGGGCAGAGGGAGATGTTTCTCGCCGTGCCAGAGGTCCAGATAGTTGGACCCGGTCTTGTAGCTGCCGAGGGTGTGGTAGAAGTCTTCGCCGCGGATAAGGCCTAGGGTCCATGATCCAATGATCGTGATAGCTGATGAGACGAGGACTGGGTGGAGGAATTGCCGCCATTGGGTCGGGAGAGCGAGCGCACCGAAGTACGCTAGAACGTTGAATGTTAGTTGGGCTGGCATAGCATACCCTGTTGTGTAATATATAGGAACCCCAACAAATAGGAAGAGTGATGCGTAGGTGAGTCTGTCGAAGTTCAGATTTACAAAGGCCGCCCAACGCTGAGGGCGTGTCAGAGGGAGAGGTGTTTGCGATGGTGGGCTGTTCCTAGTTGCTTCCATTGCATTGTCATGCTCGGGTGGACCTCCCGTACCTCTGATAAGAGCCGGATTCTGAGTTCTTGAAGGAGGAACTGGATCGTTGTTCATGTCGTCCATTTGACTGGTTTCGGAAGTACCATTGACGGCGCCAGGATTACTTATACCACCTGGTAGGCTTATTTCAGATTCTTGTCCGCCGTGGCTTGTGTTAGCCAGTGGTATAGCATCTGATTCATGGCCCATCTCCTCCGCTCGTTCGGTTATGGCACGTTTAGAAGATCCCAGGATGAGCTGTAGGCCTCGTACTAGATAGGCAGTCACAGCTACCATGACGAAGAAGCCGCAAACTATTCAACTTTGAGTTATAATCTAACATTGGACTTCTGACTTACGGAACACCGCTATCATCTTGCATACTTCACCACCACCGATCGAAGGACTTAAGGGAAGAAGCACAAAGCTAGGAGATATTTCAGAAATAGACGGTAGCTCAAGAGGGTAGCACCTACGAGGGAGTGAAAAAAAGATTGATGTAACGAAGAGCCCATCCGGCCTAAGATAGTCAATGATGATCCATAACAGATCAAGAACAATACGTACCGGAACGTCAATGATACTCACAAGAGCCCTTGTCTTGCGATCTCCAAGTATCCAATCACATAGCATTAAGCTAAAGAACAGAAGAACTAGAAGAGCAACAGAAGCAGGAAAGGGGTTTGGAACAGCACTGAGCTCAATTAAAGAATTGATTCCAAAACATGCAAGAAGAATGATCAAAATTCCCACAGGCACGTAGAGCCATGCTGTCACGTTCCGCTGCCATGAAAGTCGCAAGACCTGGATTTTATTAGCCGCGTTGAATAATCATTCGACAATGAACATACCAAGTTCAAGGCCTCCTGCCCGTCCGAAAATAATGACCAAAGCCCTTGATGCTCAGCCATGACTCCAGGGTGATAGCATTTTTAAGGAGAGAACCAGAGTCTCTAATTTGAATGTGAGTAATTCTCAGCATCCCGACTTCGGAATGCATGGAAAGTCTGCCGAGGAAACCCGCATTTCGCGTCCTAAACCTCGACGCCAACTAAAATAAACAAGGCGAAACTTCAGCCTTACACTTTCAAAATGGCGGAAGACCTCTTCAATGAACTTACAAAAATACTCCGCGATCGGGACGTCTCGTATGATCGTGATGGCATCAAAGCCGCGCTGAATGATCCAGAAAGCCATACTGCTGTTCGAGAATGGATGGAAGAGTACCTCACGCCGGAAACTTTACTTACGAAAGACGAGGCTGCTCTGTGTGCACCTCCTCTACAAGCATATGTATTCTGCTAATGAGATCTAGGTATGCCCATCTTTCGAAATCAGGGGAGGCAGAAGTTCTCGCTGCACTAGACCTATCCTCAGTTCAAGGTCTCAACGATGCAGAGATCCAGGACGCAATTGAAGAACTTAAGCGATCGACAATTGCTATCGAGAAGCAAACCGAAACTCTACGGTCTCAACAAGATGCTATGAGTGCTTTGATGAAGACCAACAAGCGTGCAGGCCAGGCCAGGTCCCAGACAAATAAATCGCAATTGAACAAATGGGATATAGAGAAAGGCCAGGTCGATAAAGCGGTATGAATCTATTCAAGTATAATGGTGCAAGTGCTAATGAGATCAGATAGACGAATTGTCTTCAAATCTGAAGTTCCAATGCGCAGATCTAGAGCAACAATGCAAAACTTTAGAAACAACTACCAAGCAGACCGTGGACAGTATTCTACGCTCAGATGACAAGCTCCTCGCCAGCCTGCAGAAGCTTGCTAGTGATCTCGATCCCATAAAGGCTGATGACGATGACACGGCATCGCAGGTCAGAGAACTTTGTGCAAGGCGAGTAATCCTACGATGGTGACGGGCTCCTCATTTAACAGTCTTTAGACTGATCAAGCATACCGTCGAAGGAGTGAGAACCAAACTGGATCGTATCTACCTAGAAGCCCTCCAAGGTGCTACTACCACTGATGAGGCAGAAGGGCAGGAGACAAAAGATCTACAAGAGGAACTAGAGTCCCTTTATTCAGAAATCCTTCCAGTCGCTCAAATGTCCGCAGAGCAGCGATTCCTCCAGCCCGCTCTGAAAGCTATTGAAGAAACCGAGGGACAGGGTCAAGAGCGTGCTGTGAAAGCCATCAATTACGTACGTCCCCCTCTCCGTAGTCAGAAAGCGCCCCTCCTAACTCCGCCAGATCAATGAATGCATGGAATTTCTCGTCAAGAGAATCGAAACAATTCTAGAGCGCGTCCAAGAAGCCCAATCCCACAAAGTAGCTCTACAAACCATCCTGAACACCTTCCAAACAGAAATCTCTCGCGTCGACGAGAGCCCAGCTAGTATCACCGCGTCCAGCCCCGCCAAACCCAACATCCAGAGACGCCGGACCTCATCGACTCCTCACTCACCCACGGCGACAAGAAGGACACGACGGCGCTCCTCGGCTCCTGAGAACGAGGACATCGACGCAGCTCAATTACTCGCCCGCAATGTGGGCCTCACGGCCCCTTACAATCTGGAAAAGACGCTGTCTGAGCGTCGGGAGAAGCTGAAGATTCATTCCGCGGGTCTGCAGGATACCACTGAATCATCCATCTCTTCACACTTACTGGATGCGCAGTCGACACTACAGCTTTTACAAGATAGTCTATTAGCAGAGTCGACGGGGAAGAAGATCAGGTTGCTGGATCCGGATATCGATGCTTCTGTGGAGATGTTCGAAGCGGAGATTAATGGTCTGCAGCGGGATCTAGAGCGTATCGATCTTGGGCCTTTGAGCGGGAGGAATGTGAGAAGAGAACAGTTTGTTGAGCGGTGGTCACACTAGCAAAGATATGAAATTGAAGCTTTTACCGTCGATACTCATTTGAGCGCTTGTAGCAGCATCTCTTCTACACTACGTAAGCTCTCCAGCTGTGATGTTTGGCTTGCCATCAAATAGAGCACATTCCCCAATACTCTTGAATGGATTTTGAACTCAGGGGACCCCTGGAGCAACCTTTCCCGAAGGCCAATAGCTGCTGAGGAGTTATAGCCTAGGGGGATCTTGTCAATTCTAAAATTCTTGGGATAGGGAAATTCGTTAGGTACTTACCGGCATCAGCATCCTGCAGAGCAACTGCAAGGACGGAGCCAAGTGCTATCACACTCTCTACAGCTTTGCTATTGGAGATACGATGTACGAAGTCCCGGGACCACATACTCCAGACATCATCCTTTTGATACTTGACACCACAGTCCAATTCCCGCGGCTCTGGTCCAAGCCAATCCTGCTGAAAAGCCGCCCATTTTCCAGCCCGCTCCATTTCCAGATAAGTTTTTAAACTTGTGTTAGCAACATGGCACCCTACAGGATGTGCAGTATAGCTATGTCCATGCAGCAATGCATCTTTCTTCTCTGTGCTAAGGAAAGCATTGTATATACTTTCACTTGCCAAAGTGGTACAGAGTGGTACGAGGCCACCTGTCAGAAGTTTCGCGTGAACTGAGATGTCCGGGTGCGTTTGCAGGAATGAGGCTGCACTGAAGCGACCAAGCCGGTAAAGGCCAGTAAACACCTCGTCGAATATTATGGGAAGGCCGCTCCAGGCATTAGAATCGGATGGCGAGGATGTAGAGGTCTGGCTAAAGAGGGAAGACCCTTTGGAGCGGATGACAGAGATGAGAGTATGTTGGAAAAGAGGGTCGCTACTGAAGTCAGCTCGGTCTCACCATTGAAAGATCAGAGGCCTTACGCGAAGAGCATGCCTCCTGCTCCGAGTATGACAGGCTGGGACGAACTGTTGGCCAAATTTTCAACCAGCTAAAAGACAACATACCTCCATGATGAGAGCACCGAACTTCTTTCCTTCTTGCTTTACCAGTCTCTCAAGCGTGCTCTCGATGTAACCTCGATATATCTCACCAGCCGGAGATCTCGATCTCGTCTCAAGATCGAAAATATCACCTAGAGAATCAAATCGAGTCACGTCACCTAGCTCATTCTCCATCCCACTAGGTGGCTCTACGGTCCACTGCCCTTTCACCATCTTCACTTGCGGAAAATCGAACCAATATCCTCGTCCCTCGTACCAGTGCACCTTCTCATTATATGTGCACGGCTCAGAGCAATCCATTGCCCCAATTGTATCTCCATGATAACTACCTTTAAGGCCTAGTACACCGATATCTTCCTTCTCCCATCTATACCTCTCGGAGGAAGCAGTAAGTGCCATCTTTGTCGCTACTTCTATGCCGGTGCTGCCGTTATCAGAGAAGAAGCATTTTGTTAATCGAGGATTATCCAAACCATGGAGAAGACTTGTGGCGAGTCTGAGAGCCGGTTCGTGCATAGTGCTAGCGAACATGACATGCCCGTATCGTCCTGCTGCGTAAGCTGCTGCAAGCGACAGTTCAGGATTGCCATGTCCGAGGCCTTGTGTCCACCAGCTTGCGCTCCCGTCAAATGTTGGACTTAATACCTCTGTCTTCTTTTCGGCTCCCGCAGAATAAGTCTGGAAGAAATCGCCAGCTGCGGAGTCGATTGCCAGTATAGTCTTGGGAGAGATATCCATGTGTTGCGTAAATGGATACCAGACGGAGTCATACGCTTTTGTACTCATGTCCTCCAGCACCTCTATTCGCTTTGCGTGCTTTTCTTCCAGCGTATTCACCAGCTGTTCCACGTTTCCACCTCCAGCAACGCTCTCATAATATCTCTCCATCATCTCTGCGTCCTCCTTCTCCTCAATGACCCTCTCCGGAGGTCGCTCAATGGTAAGCAGATCTACTCCCTGTTTCTCAAAGAAATTTCTCAAATAAATATAATTTTGATACTCCTCATCCTGAAATATACAAACAGCATCTAGGTCATATCCTCTAATGTGCAAGGACTCAAATGCAGAAATTGTGCCCGAGATGCCGCCCAAGCGATGGTCTGCCACAAGGCATACAGGAAGGCGCAACGGTCGATAGGCATCTGCTTGTGAGGAGCCAGAAGGGGTAGGTGAATGGACCCCACCAGCTGTCTCGAGGAGGAAGGTTCCCCCTTCTGCTGCACATGATGAGACATGAGCTTTTATGCCTTTAAGTATTGCCTCATCTGATGGTGGAGATGAGCTTCTGGCAGCGATGTGAGGGCTCACAGCTTGGCCGAATTGGTACAGGCATGCTGTCTTGGTGGTTGGAGCGAACCGCGATACATGGCTATCGTCGGCTTCGTTATCTGGGCCTGTAGACACTGGCTTCAGGTAAAATGACTTTTGCTTGGGCCGATAATGAGTGTGAGCGCGGAGAAGCAATGTAGAGAAGATCGTCTTCCCGACTGAGGTGTTGGAAGCGTAGATTTGGTGGATATTGAGGTTGCGGAGAAGTGAGGATGCCATTTTGAATTTTAGTTCTTAATGTAGAATCTGGAACCTAGAATCCGCATCTTAGCAATAAAATCTCTTGGAGACATTACATCTCAACTATCACTTTGAGAGGTTCAAGTCACCTGTGTACAGTCCTCCTTTCATCTGACCTCTGACCCCTTATTCGTCAGACCAAAGCCCCCTGAGTGTTTACCGAGAGATGCATCCGACGACCGGCCAGAGCTCAAGCTTGATCGCCAGCTCAATTGCATTCATAGGAGCTCGCTGCGAAGACCTCTGACAACTACCAAGCGTTAGACAGCATAAATCACTTTCGAAGACCCAATTACAGGTGCGCTCCAGCTACAATGCTCAAGAAATTACTGACTGTCCCAGGAGCACCAGTGTAGAGAGGCGAGTCTTGTGTGCCGAGGGGCAGTTTCTCTCTCTCTCTCTCTCTCTCTCTTTAGCGGGAATTATCCACCCCAGCCCCAGCCCCAGCCCCTCAACAAACCGATTTCTAGCGGGAAGGAGCCCCCCCAAGCCCCGCTATCCAATGGCAAGACGCCTATTATCGTGCTGCCCTGCTGCACGACAGTACACGCTGTTGCCCCGCTCCACTCACCCCTCCTTGTTTTCATCCTGATCTATATTCCCAAGCGCCGCCTGTTCTTTCAAGTGAGTCAATCGGTTCACTGATTACTGATTCAAGATGCGTGGTCAGTCTCATCTATTGAGGACTGCCTGTAGAGCTCTGCTCCAAGATGGGATCTCTCGGCCTGCCATGCGACAATACGGGACCGTCTCCCCAGTTCCAACTCAGATCAATGCGACCCCACCCTCAGCTTTCCAAAATGCCCTGGACGCCAGCGCTCCCAGGAACAACTGGACGAGAGAGGAGATCAAGGAGATCTATGATAAGCCGTTGATGGAATTGGCTTTCGCAGCAGCAAGTACTACCAGTGCTTCATTCAGAGCATGAAGCTGACCTGCAGACCAGGGCACTATCCATCGCAAATTCCATAATCCCTCCTCGATACAAATGTGCACCCTCATGAACATCAAAACCGGCGGCTGCAGTGAAGACTGCTCCTACTGCGCCCAAAGCTCTCGCTACAAAACTGGCTTACAAGCCACCAAGATGGTGACGGTCGACTCCGTCCTCGACGCTGCTCGAATCGCAAAGGATAATGGTAGTACGAGGTTCTGCATGGGCGCTGCGTGGAGAGATATGCGAGGACGTAAATCAGGCCTGAAGAACATCAAGGCAATGGTAAATGGAGTGCGAGACATGGGCATGGAAGTCTGTGTCACGCTGGGGATGATCGATCTTGAGCAAGCGAAGGAGCTAAAGGAGGCGGGTCTCACAGCGTATAATCACAATGTGGATACGTCGAGAGAGTTCTACCCATCTGTTATCTCAACAAGGACGTACGATGAGCGGTTACAGACTATTCAGAACGTGCGGGACGCAGGACTAAATGTCTGTACTGGAGGAATTTTGGGACTTGGAGAGAAGGCCAAGGACCATGTTGGACTCATCTATACTGTTTCTACGCTGCCAGCACACCCGGAGTCATTTCCCGTCAACACGCTTGTCCCTATTAAGGGGACACCTCTGGGAGAAAACGAGCCTACTTCTTTTGCCACTACCTTACGGACAATCTCAACGGCTAGAATGGTGATGCCAAGGACGATCATTCGATTAGCAGCCGGCCGGACAACATTAAGCGAAGAGCAGCAGGTGCTGTGCTTCATGGCTGGCGCAAATGCTGTGTTCACAGGTGAGAAAATGCTGACTACAAAAGGTGTTGAATGGGATGAGGATAGAGTAGTATTCGACAAATGGGGTTTACGACCTATGGAAAGCTTCGAGGTTGAGGCGCTGAGAGAATTGATGGGCTCCTCAGCACCACCACCGCCGACACCTGATGTACAAGAGAAGCAGCCTGTAGCAGCGGCAGCTTGATGATAAATGGCTTTTTGATTCTTAGTATATATGGTATCTCTAGATGAATTGCTGCATTGCTATGAGCAATGTTTCTTCTACTCGTGTTAGAGTGTCACCTTCTCCTCTTTTCTGGACTGATAGACAATTCTGTGCTTCCAAGCCCTCTTCATACGCATGAGCTAGTCATCCTCTTGACTCTCGGCATGCCGATTTCTATGGTTGGCCGACTCCATGCCCTCCTCATTGACGATATGTTCCCAAGTCATCACAGAGACGCCTTCATCAACCCAGCTTCACTCGCCTTACCTCGACTAGCTCTCATAATTTCCAACCACTCACCGATTCGCGTCACTAGCTTCTCCACATCTTCAAAACTATTGCCAGCGTGCAAACAGACCCTCACCCGCTGGGTCCCTTCCGGAACCGTAGGCGGCACGATAGGCCTCACCATGAACCCACCATCCTGACAGAACCTCGCCAGACCTCTCGGATCAGGCGTAAGGAGCGCGAAGATAGGTGATTGAGGCAGCAGAGATGGTATGTAGAGGAGCTGTTTCTTTGTGTGGGCGTGTCTAGTAAATGGTAAGAGGGTACATATTTGGTTGTAGAAATGTGTTGTTAGTGTTTGTAAGTGGTTTAGGAGCTGAGTTATGCTGTCAGCAAAAGAAAGCGAATGACTGAAGCTGGCACATACTGGTTCTGTAGCTCCATTCTTCATAAGGTCATATACAACTTTGATTGCTGCTAGGGAGGGGAAGGACATCGATGTTGAATAAATAAATGGCTTGGCGTAGTTGATGAGATATGACCTGGTCAGTTCTGAGCAGAGAATTGCAGCTGGATCCTTCAGCATCAGCACATGATCATTCTGTGAAAAGAAGTTGAGGACATCACTACCTCCGTTACAAGCCAGGCCCTTTCCAAATGTGTGCAGTCTTGCAAAAATTCGGTCTTCCAACCCAAGGCTACTCACAAGTCCACGCCCCCTCTCCCCATAAACACCATTCGAGTGCGCCTCGTCTACAACCACATACCCCGTCTCACCACACACGCTCTCCACGACCTCTACAATCTCTCTCAGCGGCGCAAGGTCGCCATCCATACTATACAAACTTTCCACCGCGACGAAAACATTCCCTCCTATCCTTGCTTTCGCTTCCTTTAATCTCCCCTCCAAGCCTTTCACACAGTTGTGCTTGAAAGAGACACATGATTCAGCCCGCGACAGCTTCATCCCCTCTCGAGCAGACGCATGCACAAACTCATCATAGATAACTACGTCGCCCGGTTGCGGCACACAGGCGAAGAAGCCAGAGTTGGCGTCGAAGCCGCTGTTGAATAACAGTGCCGCTCCTGAGCCATGGAAATCTGCAATTGATCTCTCCAGTTCTTCTGCATAGGGTGAATTCCCATCCAGGAGGCGTGAGCCGCCTGAGCCTGTAGGATTGTCAGATGATAGAAACTAGAGACTTGACAAGGACGCTTCTTATTCCTTTCCCCTTCTTTTTCTCAAAATAAAAATAAAATCAGAACAGGGGGTTAAAAATTTATGTACCTATGCGGAAGTGAGGAGAGGCTGTGAGTTCCTTTATATATGCCGAGCGTAGGAGAGGCGATTTGGAGAGTGAGAGGAAGTCATTGGATGAAAAATCTATGCTTGAGGAAGGGGTGGTTGTAAGAGTGCGGAGGGAGGAATTTTGACGGCGATGTGACAGAGCATCTTGCATGGATCTCGAGAGAGGGTTTGAGGGTGACATGTCTACAAGAGACCGAGGGAGGGATAACGGATTCCAAGTCGGTCACGAGAAGAACAATTCCCAATCGATAGGGAGGGGCGCGACAAGGTAACGAGTTGGCTCACTTAGTGGGTGAGGTACTGTACATCTCTCAACAAACCAAAGTAAGAGCGGGCATTATTTTCAGACCCACTTTTTTGCCCGCTATCGAAGAGCTCACCAAATGAATTCTCTCTGTTCTATGTAGGTCAATAAACAAAAATATACAAGTTCCTTTTCACTATATTCGGGCTCAGAAGATGATCCCGATGTCATCAATAGCAAGAAGGTTTAGTAGAGCGGTGCAGAGTCGACCTCCTCGCTTCATTTTGAAGACCCGCCCATCTTTCTAGTATGTGGATGTTAGGGCAGATTGAGACCTTACTTGTCGTTTGGTAAGACGTTTACATTATGATTTATGTCAGTTTATGATGGCCTGAATTTAGTAAAGGATCCTATGATTTATAGCATTACAAAACCTGTAATGCTTATCATGAGATGTCTGTGCCTTTTGATAGAAGACTTTATGACAACCCTAAACAGGTATCTTTGAATATACTGCGGTCCTTGCTATTGTACTATTTTTGGTAGGTTCACCACACCATATCCATAATCTCGGATCTGCAGGCCTGGCATTCTCACGTAGTTCTGGCGTCGCTTCGTTCAGAGACCCCAATCATGTCGAAGCTCCTCCGCATTAAGCTTCAAGCTACTCAACGCTAGCCGCATTGTGAGTAAGCGACGTGCAGCTAATAGGCGTAGATTACTTTGCCTATCTCTCTCTTCTTATTTCACGCTGCCCCGTGTGGGTCGGCCTTCTCTTCTTTGATATGTATATCTCGCTGTAGACTTGAGGCAAGTGAATGGGTGTCACAATGTTCAAGGCGAAGCTGCACACCAGGAATCCATATCCCAGAGCTCATGAAAACCGCATCTCTGTCCGCTCCAAGGCCGCCAAACCAATCCGCAAAGCTTTCCTCAAAGCTGCATTAATAAACTTCCTTCTCCTCCAGCTACTTTTTCTCGGCCTATTTTCATACATCTTTGGCGCCTTGTACCAGCAGAGCGGTCACACTCATAACCTTGATATTCTCTATGTTGATTATGATGGTGGGCTGATCGGACAGTCAGTAAGGGAGGCATACAAAACCCTACAGAGCGATGGCTATCCAACTATCGTTGAAGGGTCGCCGAGTCAATTTCTGATCGGAGACTTGAAAGAAGAGGTTTGCAACACGAACTATTGGGCTGTATTATACAGTACTTCAGGTGCTTCGGACAGGCTCGATGCTGCGCTGCATGGATCAACCGCTTCACAATACAACCGCTCGAATGCACTGACTTTCATCTGGAACGAAGCTCGATACTCCGCGATTCTGGACTCATCTATAGAGGCGAACCTACAGACCCTATCACAAGTCTCTCGAGTGATGTACTCCACAACAAACGGGACCATCCAAGGACTAGCTAGTAGCAATCCCGGTGCCGTTGCCATATATGCAAATCCTTGGACACTTTCAGACATAAACATTCAACCGACATCTCAAGGCTCCCGCTTGATCTACAACACTTTAGTGATCATCCTGATTCTCATCCAGGAGTTCTTCTACCTGGGTACCATCAACGGTCTCTACGCCAACTTCAAGATCTACAATAAATTCCCTCCACACCGCATCATTATATTTCGCAATGCTATCTCCCTTGCCTACACCTTTGTCGGCTCTCTCTGTGTAGCAGGTGCCATCTGGGCTTTCCGTGCGAGCTGGAAGGTAAATTCTAACCAGTTCGCTCTAACCTGGGCTATCCTCTGGCTCTTCGCACACACCAACTTCCTAATCTTAGACGTCTTCACCATCTGGTTGACGCCACCGTTCGTGCCGATGGCGCTCGTGACTTGGCTGATCTTCAATGTGACATCCATTCTATTGCCTTTCGAGCTGAGTTCGAGATTCTACAGGTGGAGTTATGCCATGCCGGCGCACGAGGTGTATCAGGTATTGACGGATATCTGGTCTGGAGGGTGTAATCCCCAGCTGTACTATGCGCTACCTATACTTTTCGTATATGAAATCATAGGCGTCGTTTTCAGCGGGCTAGGTGTGTATCGACGGTGCCACTATGCTGTGATCAGCGAGGAAGCGGCAGAGAGTGCCTTTAATGCGAGGATCGATGCTGCTGTGGCTTTTGAGAGGAAGAGGCAGGAGAAGGAGAGGGAAGAGGAGGATAGAGCTAGACAGGAGGCAGCGGCGGAATCTGGAGAGACTGAGGAGGGTGAGATGGAGGAGAGAGAGGGCCTTAGGGAGGTGATTGAGAACCAAGAGGCATTGGAGAAGAAGAACACGAAGGCCAGTCGTGCTTGTGGGTTTGGACCTTCTTTTGGTCTGGCGTATCAAGATGAATAGTGCATTCACTCTTTTGGCCCATTTCGGATTGAATAGGCGGTGTCGTCGCGTTACTATACCGTGTTCCGCACCTTCCTCGTTGCCTAGTGCCAAATCATATTGCGTAGTGTTTATTTAATCGTCAGTCTCGGTTCCTTCTTTTCCTCTTCTCTTCAAATCATCACCAAAGATGGAAGCTCTCTCGACTTGCTCGTTCAGCCCAACTGGGCTACAATATTTTGTGTGTGCGACTAGTCTCTTCGCTGCTTTTCTCTACGCTGTCTACTCTTTGTTACACATCTACGCCTTTTTCCGACCGAACTCCTTCCTCGGAAGACGTCTGTATCCTCCCCCGGTGGATCTCGACACAGAGTTGCGAGAAATCTGCGACAAATTGGAGAAGTTGGAGAAGGGTCTGTCTGACGTTCGAAGGCAGACACGAGAACATAGATTTCGGCTCAACGATCCCCCTGTGATGGGGTTACGACCTCGGAGAGGTCGAGGCTGACAGTGATCTATAGAAGGTCTGGGCATCGCCTTAATGGTGCCTGGTCTTGATGACGGAAGATTCTCGAGAGGCCATGGCGCCAAAGTGCGCAAAGAGAGACTGCGAGGCGGACGCTGCGATGTACCAAGCGTTTCTTGATCACGGATGGGACATCAACACCTTTGACCGCATCCCGGTTCTACAGTACGTACAACGCCCATGTGACATATCGAGGAACGAACATGAAAAAAGAACTAAAGTCGTTTCTTCTAGCTCGGCAACCAAGTCCCTGGCTTTGACTGCGTGGTTCCTTGCGCATGGCGCCGACCCAAACCTGATCAGCGCGGACGGCCACACGGCGCTCAACTTCACGGCCACGCAGCCCACGCCCGACGCAACGAGTGTCATCACGGAGCTCTTGTCCGCGGGTGCACGCCTAGCATGCAGCAACACGCTGCACAACGCGCTCATCACCATCCTAGCCGACGACGCCTGCATCGCGAGGATGGAGTTTCTCCTTGCGCGCGGCGTGGACGTCAACGCGCTGTCATTTGCCAACCAGCCCGCTTTCCAGGCCTGGAATCCGAGCACGGCCTTGCATTGGGCGGTCAGGAAGCATCAGGCGAAGAGAGGGAAGAGGAATATGCTGGTGAAGATCACGTGGCTGCTGGAACGTGGTGCAGATGTGCAGAAGAGAGATTCGAAGGGGAAGAGGCCTGGAGATGGGGCGGTCGATGAGGCTTTGATTGCGCTTTTAAATGCCTGATTTGGCTCATAGAGCAAAGCACAGGGACACTGCCAGATAATTTCAGCCGAAAGGTTGCAATATGCAATGCGCTGCTCGAAGTATTACGTCTTGTTTGAAGCCACCACAGAGCAGTGAGAGGCCCTTTCAGATCTGGCTCAAGGCGCAGAAACATACACGGTAGTAAAGCTGCTGAGATCCGCAAACAAAAGGTTACCTTTTGGTGTTTATATGTACTTGTTTTTCATGGGCATGACGTTTAACAGACGTCGTGACTCTTCGAGACATCCAGCATGGGTATTCAGGCGACCAGTGGTCAAATTCCAACATAGGGCATCCTTCAAGTCCGCTTCAGTAAGAAGTGAGAGTCTCACGCGTGCCCATATAACGCGGGGGCTACCGAAAACAAGAGAGAACTGGGCATGTCTCCTCAGTCTAGTCAAATAGCGTCAGCTCAGTCCGGGTTCAAAAGTTGATTTCTAGATCGGAAGAACAAAAATTCTATCGGCACTTATTCAAGATCCGATTCTGGTAATATGTCCAACCCCCGCCATTCGATATCAAACCTATTTTGCTAGAGGGGCACGCATTGTAGACAGTACGAGAAGAATGGTGTAATAGTACGCTGAGGTTCAGCAGCTATATCGCTAAGATTTCAGGGTATTTCTCGCTAAATGTTAGGCCTTATTCGCTGGAAGCTGTGCTCTGCTAGGTACTTAATATAGGTGCGATCTGCGCCTTCCCTTCCTCCTTCGTTTTCGTCCGTGCTTCAGAAAAGTGATGTATATAGGTTGTAATTAGTACATTGCTGTCACATACGACCACAGACTGAGGAATACTGGGCATCCCGTCCGCTCTGCCATACATAAGCCTCTGATCGACGGATTAGTAGTTGGGTGGGTGACCTTTTCCTTCCTTTTTTTTGGAAGGAATATCTACCCATCCTTTAACTTACCTTGACTTTCCAGCAAGTGTCACGAAACTGTGAATAGTGGTAGTCCAACAGCTGGTTTTTATCATGGTCTTGGTATTGACGCGAAGTTCCTAGCGCTAAGAATACCCATGCAATCACTGTAACCCGCCCCCGCCCCCGCCCTTCTAATCTTTTATTAAATACTCATTACACAAATGCATGAATTCAATCGCCTGTATGTCTGGTTACGAACCTGATCAATAGTATACCGTGAAGAGTGCCACGGCAGCTGCTCCTCAGATCTTCACGCATGGGCAACATAGATATTTTGGTTACCTGATCTAACATTCAGTTTTATATCTAACTATAGATCTAAAGCTTCATATCGTAGTACATTTCCATACCCTCATACAGTACCAGGAACTATGGTATCTAGCTCATCACTCCGCAGTAGTCGTGCCTTTTTTCCCCATGGGGTTCATCCACGCAAATGCGCTTGCACCACCGATTGGGTTCTCACTCCTAGAAACACTCCCAGAGCCGCTGCTTTTGCTCTCCCGTCGCCGCGGCAGGTTCTCCGCTTGGCTTCTTCGACTCAGCTCGCCTGAAGTTCGCGCCAGCGCATTTGTGCTTGCGGCGGATGTAGACTGGGTGGTGGGTTTAGAGGAAGGCTTGAGAATTTTCATGCTCCGTCCACCACGAATCGCGCGCTGGTAGCCGCTGGCTGTCTCCATCTCGTGAGTGCCATTTGTGGAGGATTGGCGCCAAGATCCCCAGACACCGCTGGATGATCCACGGCGGTTGGAGTCCGAGGAGGTTCTCGATTCTGGGTCCGGCTCTGCTCGGTGGGGTTTCTCAGCAATAGACCTGTCGCTGTTGGTGGTTGAAGCCCCGGCTTTCACACTCGGGCCTTTGTCCACACTATTGAATTCCGATGTAGAATTAGGAGTAATAGGCGATTGTGGCTCATTGGTGGAGCCCGATCGAGGATCATACTTAGGTCTTGTCTTGATTGTCTGTATCTTATCTGACAATGCAGAAGCGAGTACGTCAGGAGCAAGTTCTGTCTTGGGTTTTGACTCTGTTGGCGTGAAGACAGCTGCTGTTGCTTTGAGCTCATTCCTCTCCGGCGTCATGTTGGATGTTGACAAGTTTTTAAATGCAGCATCATCTTCTGGTCTGACGAAGGGGACGGAGAGCTTATTTCGATCGTCGCCGTAGAGTGTCATCATATTTTGCGAAAAGAGGATGTCGGCGTTGTGAGATCGAAGCGTTTCACTTCCAATGAAGACTCGTATGGCTTTCGCACGATCGGAACTGCTTCGTTGGCTGAGTCCAACAATATCAAAGTCTGCAGTGAGCGTGGGTAGCTGCGGCACTGGACTGGTTGATCTTGAAGTGGGTTGAGTTATGACCGCTTCTGGAAGATAGATTGATAATCTGATGGTCTGATGACCGTCTGGATCTTTCTGAATTTGATCCGCGAGTCCAAGTTCTTTGACGAGACTAAGATCAAGGGAGGACTTCTGCGATCCAGTACAGATATCGGCATAGAGGAGTGCATTATGTGAGAAATTAGTCGTTAACCAACATCTAATAATTGAAGGCACGGAACCGAGAACAAACAGTCCCGGTGGAGGGTCAGAGATGTCGAGAGGGGAGTCGTCTCCGTGATCGCCAATCATGAAATTTGTATCAAGGCCAAGACTGCTTGTTCTTCCAGAATGCACTGAATGGCCTGTAGAGCTATGGCGTCCATCCGACTTGTGCGAGAGAGAGCGCTCCGTCATGGGATGACTACCAAAGCCGCTATTAGGTCGAACAGGACCGAACTCCCCAGAATTTCTAGACCCTTGCGTCCAATTAGACCCTTGTATAGCACTGACATCGAACCTGACACTGTTGGCACGGGATGCTCCTCGGCGAACAGGTTCTTCGTCTGCCTCTAGTTGTAGACTCTCAAGGATGTTCTGTCCTTGTTCATCGTCAAAGTCATCAAAGACATTGGTAGAAGGATTCTGTGTCGGACCTACTCAAGAGGACAATGCTATTAGGGTCGGTATCTCAATAATCTAGAAATAGCTTACCTTGCTGAGGAGTACCACTCAAAACACCGGGAAAAGGAGAGCCGGTGCCCCAAACAGATTTAAGTGCGGCATCATCCGCCTGCCGTTTCTCCAATCGCAAGAGTCGGTCCCCATGATTGATTTGTACGGAATGTACATGCTTGATGTCCATCTGAACATGATATAATTCTTCTCGGGTGGCGGTAAACTGCGAATCCATACCCGAACCAAGATCTCTTGTAGTCCAGATGTAGAGTCACTTTCTGGTGATGAATTACTTGTCTTTGCCAAGGCAGAATCAGAGGCCGGCCTTTGAACGATGAGAGGGCAGGATGTCGTAGTCCACCGCAATATAGCCCGGATTTGAAAAAAGGAGCAGACGAAGACACAATTACCACCCTATCTGCACCGCGGCCGGGTCAGACAGTGAACCTATCTCGAAACCCCACCAATGATTCATTCCATAGGACGGGATGCGCAATCAGCTTGGTGACTGTGTCACAGCTGGTAGGCTAGCAGATTCCACCACCAAGCCTCTGTCTCAAAGCGCAGAATAGCCCTAGCCCTGCTGCAAGACGCCGTGCGTTTGTAGTATTCACAGTATCCACCACCACCTCCACCACATCAACCTACGGCCGCCTGTAAGTGCGCGCGTATGCGAACACTAGAAGCGGGTGGGGTGATCCCTGGCGAGTGATGGTGGAGGTATTTTGATGCGATTCGAAGTAGCTTCTTATCAAGTGCAGGTATGTCGCAAACACCAGTCGCGAAATGGCTCAATCAGATTTTGTAAACCAGACAGATTGCGGAATAGGAGATTTTTCGAGTCGTAGATGATAGAAAGCGGTTTGTAACGGAAGTAGTTGTCACTGGGGCCAGATGACTGGTAATTAGATTCTGGAGGTTCAGATGTTACAAGTATTCTTATGAGCCGCGTACGAGAGATGTAAGTGGTAGAATCGGCCGTCGAAATCGTATATCACAGCGTTATAAGTAGGGGAGGTCGCTCTGCGATGGTCGCGAATGAAGATTACGGTCGGATTATGACAGGTAGATGAAGGAATTAGAGCGACGTTGTCATCGGAGGAGATGATATGGAATGCTCCACTAGTCACGACGTTAAAGCGAACTAACTCTAAACCCCGGATATGCAGGGGTGAGAGTGTGTGACGCGATGCAACAGCCACCCCTGGCCTGGCTACTTTATTATGTTCTCGAAATACAAGCTAAGAAGCTATCGGGACCTATGTATATAAATATCATTAATTTGATCGTTTAAGTCGGGAACTCCTCAATCGCTGACGTACCTAGGTAGCTGGATTGCGAGCTTAGCGAATGATCTCATCTCCTATCTTGAAGTTCATTGCGCAACTTAGCACATTGCTATTATTAAAAGAATTGCCGCTATCAATTTTACTGCCGTTGTGGTTTTGTGATTGAATCTTTTTGCTCCATTTCGGGGTATAAGTTTCTTTGGGCTTCTTCTAATTCTAGTATCGCGGTAGCTTTTGGCTATAGTGAGGCCCTCATCGAGCTTCCATGGCTAAGTTCGCAAACAGTCCTTCTCGTCTCTTGCAGCAGGGTTCCAACTTGTTATACACAGTCACATCCGGATCCATCATCCCCCATGAATCAATCCGTTCTCGGAGCAATAGACCAGTGGCTGTGATTCGTTAGCCTTTTGCTATCTTGAGAAGATAGTAACTTACGGAAATATCCATGAAGGCGCATTTAGTGGCTCATCTGCCCATTCTTTGCCAACATGTGACAGCACCGCATCCAGAAAGACTTTATAGCCTGCACCAGTAAGATGAAGACCATCCACTAGCATCTCTCGTAGACCTTCGTGGTCACTATCCTTCCTAGTACCCAATAGACCCCCATCTCCCTCGACGTGGCCGGAAGTCAAGCTTGCAGCTTCCTTCATCATGGCTGCCCAAAGATCAACCAAAACTACGCCGCTATCCCCATACTCTCGTGCAACTTCTCTCACGGCATTGGCGTATTCCATGGTGACTGATTGATGCCGAGTGAGAGCTGCATAACCTTTCTTCAGATCTTCAGCCTCGAGATGGACCTCGTTGATTGGAGGTGGAGTCACAAGAAGAATCTTTGGGCTGTGGGCTTTGATGGCTGGGTGGTTGATGATGGCGTGCAGATTCCTCCGGTACTCATCCAACGGTACATGCTGTTTCGTTGGACTGTCAGGAAGACAGGCATCATTGGAGCCAAAGAGAAGCAACATATAGTCGACTTTGGCGCAAGCAGTTGGTGGAACGAGTTGGTCGAGAATGACCATTGCATTGCTCGTCGTGTACCCGCTCAAACCTCTGGAGATTGTTAGCTGGTCTGGAAGATGGCCCTTGGATAAACGGAACTCCTGAGAGCACCAAGTGATGCAACGGGGGAAGGTGACTTGACGGATAGTATAGTAAAAGTTGGACACACCTATTCATGACATCTAGCCTTCTCTGAACATGTTCTGATAGCCCCGCCCCAAAACAGAAGCCATCCTTGGTGAAACTTGTGTACTGAATGATAGAGTCTCCCACCAAGAGAAATTGGGGATAGCGCTTTGACGCCATTTAGGAAGGTATGCTGGAAGCAGAAATCTTTGGGAACACCCGCGTTCGCTTCTTTGCTCTCTCCTTCACCCAAATAGTTGCGGCTCAATTGGAGGAAAAGGAAGTGCTCTCTACCGTCTACGCCTATTGGACACTGTGACTTCGCATGCAGCCAGCCTATTTTAGCTTGGACCCTGGTTTTCAGATCAGATATGACGAACATGTTCACGCTTCGAGGGATGGTGCAAGATTCTGCACGTAACAATTAAATCTACAAATTGATTTTTTAAAGGTGCCTTATGGAGAGCCTCGCGAAGATCTCGATGCTTGCGGCGGGTCTAAGTAAGGCAGGAAGCTATTCCGAGGCGTGAGCGTAACGACCTAGGGTTATCATACTGTACAGTACGCGTGCAATCCACTTCTGGGCGGGGTTGTGAGGGGGGAACAACTCGTGACAGAAAGAAGAGACACACAAGCCACACAACAACCCCCCCACTAGAGGAGCGATTTGACCCGTGATGGTCTATGGTCTACTGTCTATCACAATCATGAGACTTTTGATCAGCACCAGCCGGATAACTCGTCAGACTCGGGTGTAGAAAATGGACTCGGGGAGTACTGTACAAGCACAGCATGACAGCAGCATATGCGCGGGTCAGTATCATCTCTACCGACAGGCTGCGAGCGCCACATCCGGGCGGTGGTAACCCGACGGCTGCATCTGCCAACTGCCCCTGCTGCTCTTCCTGTACAATGCAGATATAGATACAGATATAGATACAGATACAGTACTTCCACATCCCACTATCTACACCTCCCCCCAGCTGCCCAGTGTGTTCCTGAGTCTGCGGTCTCTTGTCAGGCTCAAGGCTTAGACAAAAGGCACAGGTTTGTTGATGAAGCTGGGAGGTCCGCCGGTCTACCAGCGACTGAGCATGTGTCCTCTACCGCGGCGTGTTGTTGTTGTACCTGTGACCTCTTGCGCCACACTCACAATCCGAACAATACAAACGAGCTGATGAGCTGCACTTCTGCCTCCCCTTGTCCCTCCCCGCAAGCATATGTGTCTCCGTCGTCGGCGAATGCTGCAAATCGTGCAGAGCAGACTGCATGAACCGCTCTTATTGCCCTCTGTCCCCCCCGGCCCTCGATGTCTTCCTCTCCCCTCAACCGGAGGAGACACAAGATATGGAGCGGCCTCAGCATGACTCCTGCTCTGCCCAACGCTGACTCCGCTGAGTCCTCGAATCCAGCCTCACCAGCACCCAACTTCTCCCGGACCCAGAGCGCTCTGAGCGCAGATGAGAGAACTCCTCTCATCAGCAGCAAGGGCAGCCGTTCGCCGTCCGCTCCCGAGGGGCTTAATAAGAGAGGGAATAGTAACAGCAACAGCACCAGCAACCTTCAGCTCCCAAAGCAATCAAGCGGTGGTAGTAAGTCCATTTCTAATTTTCGCTACTATTGGCATGATTTGCTCTTAAGCAGCCTCTTCCACTTGGCTTGACCCGATTCAGAAGCTCCCTAGCTAACAACATTCTCCTTCTCAGGCAGCCTTCGAAGAATAAAAAGTCGCGAGCGTAACCACAGCCGTACAAATTCATGGGCCGGGCTCCTAGGTTCATTTAGCAGAAAACAGTCCTTTCTGGAATTGGAATCCTCCTTCCACTCGAACGAACGAGTCTGGTACGATCAGTTCACCTCGACCGACTGGGTGCACGATAGCATTGCCGATGCCTACCGGGTCAAAGCTCTCCGAAGCCGGAAAGATGTACGCGGACGCATACTGGCAGCCTTTGATGGTGCACAGGGATGGATTCTGAGTGCGTTGGTTGGCTTCTTGACTGCATGTATGGCATATGTTATAGATATATCGGAGGCTCCCTTCTTCGACTGGAAGAATGGATATTGCTCACAAGGCCTTTTCATCTCGGAGAGCGTAAGTAGAACCGCATTCTCACCATTGCTCTTCCAACGTGGGATATACTCCCTTCGGCCGTCTAAAGGAAGCTCGGAAAAGGGAGGACAGTTCGCGAGTGCAGGATTGTCAATCATGCTCACCGCACTACCCATGATCCTTATTATACACTGAATAATCCTTTGAACGGTGGATTCTCTCTGCCTGCGCCCACGGCTAATTTGTCTACTAGAAATGCTGTCCTAATGGATACTCTTGCTCTTCCTGGCAACCCTGGTCAAACTACATCCAGATTCCTGGCGTCAGCTCAGACATCGTGGAGTATGTGATCTACATGATCCTGGTAGTTGGATTTTCAACTCTAGCCTGCCTAGCCACGCTCTTGACCAAGACCGTAGTACCCTCAAGTTACCAAATCTCCACCCTTGATGAGAACCTGGGTGCCGTGGCTAGGAAAGTTCTGAAAGAAGAGGACGTAGATGGAGCTACTAGTCCGAAAACGACTCAAGATGCGGATGTCATTGCTCCAATGATCTATTATTCGGCTGCCGGCAGCGGTGTTGCCGAGGTGAGGGTCATCCTCAGTGGTTTCGTCTTACACGGTTTTCTTGGTGTAAAGACCTTGATTATAAAGTCTCTCGCTCTCGTTTTGAGCGTCGCTTCAGGGCTAGCCGTGGGTAAGGAAGGCCCTTATGTCCATATTGCAACTTGTATAGGTAATATCGCATGTCGAATGTTCAACAAGTACGATCGAAATGATGGGAAACGTAGAGAGGCACTTTCTGCTGCAGCTGCAGCAGGAGTAGCTGTTGCTTTCGGAGCCCCCATCGGCGGTGTTCTCTTCTGTCTGGAAGAAGTAGCATATTTCTTTCCCGCAAAGACCCTTTTCAGAACATTCTTTTGCTGCATTACAGCAGCGCTTTCGCTCAAATTTCTCAATCCGTACGGCACGAACAAGATCGTTATGTTTGAGGTCCGGTATCTGACTGACTGGCACTTTTTCGAGCTCCTGGGCTTCGCTATAGTTGGAGTGTTGTGTGGAGCAGTTGGCGCCATCTTCATCAAGGCATCTCGAGCATGGGCTAAGACCTTTCGGAAGATCCGAATCATCAAGCAGTATCCTCTTGTTGAGGTGATGTTAGTTGCTTTGATCACAGGGATTGTCAGCTATTGGAACCCATACACCAACGTTCCAGTTGTGAAGTTGCTTTTCAACCTGGCTAGTCCTTGTGAAATACCCAAGGCAGACGAAATGGGACTTTGCCCGCAATTCGCAGACGAGATCGGCCCGGTTATCTTAAATCTCGCAATTGCTTTCCTCATCAAGGGAATTCTCACAATAATTACATTTGGCATAGTAAGTTTCCGCCCCTGGTTGCATATATTAGCTTCTCAACTCCCTCTATATATGGTCTGACGTGCGTCATAGAAAGTGCCATCAGGTATATATGTGCCATCCATGATTGTTGGTGGCCTATTGGGCCGACTCCTCGGTCATTTTATGCAATGGATAGTCCTACGATTTTCGCATTTCGCAGTATTTCAAGAATGTGCTGCTCATACCAGTGGTGCATCTTGCATCATTCCCGGTGTCTACGCTCTCATCGCCGCTGGCTCTACAATGTGTGGAGTCACACGACTGTCCGTGACGCTCGTAGTAATACTCTTCGAGCTGACAGGAAGCCTTGATTACGTACTACCGTTCTCTCTCTCCATTCTCATCTCGAAGTGGACTGCTGATTTCATGGAGCCTCTGAGTATTTACGTAGGTTCATATTTTCTCGAATAAAGTTCTGTATCTGACGCACAAGTAGGATCTGTTAACGAACTTGAACGCATACCCGTTCCTCAATAACAAACACAAGCCGATATTCACCTCCGATCTCGGAGACATCGTGCCTCGTGTACGACGAGAGCGGTCAATAGATATTTCCAATTCGCCCCTAGTTTCAGCAAGTAGTCTCCGTGCCAAGCTAGATATGCTCCATCAAGCAGGAGAAATAGATGGTGGTCTCCCCATCATCAGAGAAGATATACTTGTCGGCTTAATCCCAGCACCGGATTTGGAATTTGCGCTTGACAATCTTGATGACGAATCTGGCAGCCTGTGCCTTATGGCGAAGGTCCAAAGATTGGACGATTCAGATGATGAGGAGGACGAGGACCCTACTGACTTTACACCATACATTGATCCGGTAAGTCAATGCGAGTATCCAGACTAATTTTGATCGCTAACCCACTTCCAGGCGCCATTGGCACTCGATATTCACTCGCCGATGGATCTTGTCTATGAGTGTTTCGTGAAACTTGGCTTACGCTATATTTGTGTGACTCGGGAAGGGCGGTTTGCTGGAGTGGTAAGTAGTCTCTCTCCATCTTATCTATTTTTCCACAATCTAACAGCCTTCTCAGACTCATAAGAAGACTTTCGTAAAGTATATGAGAGAATTAGAAGAGGAGGAAGGCAACTTAAGACATTAAAACCCGGCGCGATTGAGGTTTAGC
Organism: Proliferodiscus dingleyae; assembly: GCA_003988795.1. NCBI lineage: Eukaryota > Fungi > Ascomycota > Leotiomycetes > Helotiales > Lachnaceae > Proliferodiscus > Proliferodiscus dingleyae. The sequence continues at coordinate 215,210 of QYAK01000035.1, forward strand.
ATTTAGCACAGTATTCTGCATCACTGCATGGGAGGTTTTCTGAGCATTCATACTTGTTTATAGCATAGCATAGCATTGCATTATCGGCGCTACTTCAGATCGGAAAGGAAGGTAGCATTTTAGAAGATGAATGATTACTATTTGTATTGGTGTACAGCTAGAAATATTAAGCCTTCGGTGTGATGTGACTTCAAAGATGTCTTTATGACTTGTAGCTGGAGCTTGAGGCTAAGTAGCAGAGCGGTCTTAGCTGCTCAGTGTGGTAATGCTATGCCAAGTATCATCAGGATGATCAGGAAGTCATAACAGACAACATGCAAAGATAGTAAGAGACAAGTGGAAGCCATATATCCAAGAGAGGAACGGCGCAGATTCATCGCCGAACAAGGACACTCTATTAATTCATTGTATCCCAATATTCCCCGTTCTCAACCTTGACCAAAGTGGTGATTTTTACACGCCAGTTATCTTTCCAGTGGGGCTCATTAGCAACTTTTGTTGTTTAAAGCCGCAGCTTTCAGCCGTACACATAATGTACAATCAAATCCCTTTTTTTCCCCCATCTTCTGATGTCATATTCGTACAATACGTTCAGACCCGGTGGGCCTAGAACAACCCACCGCCACCAGGACCCTTCACCTGCTCCTCCTGTATCCGCGCAATATACTGTCTAGACACGGTGTTCCAAGCTGCGAAGTACTTCTCCATGCATTGTGTAAAACATTGCGTCTCGCCGGACGAGAGGGAGGAGCCGGGTTTGGGGACGCATTTCTCGAAGCAGTGTTGGTTTACTTTCTACATTGGAGGTTAGCTGCTGTTGCAAACTGGTGTATAACGCTTCTGGAGGTATGTTTTAGGTTTTCCGGGGAGAAAAAAGGAATAGGTACCTCGATAAGCTGTCTGGCATTTGTCATGGCAGCCTCTTGTCGTACTTGATTCATAAGAGCGTTCTTCGTGTCGGCTGAGCCGCCCAATATGGGAGAAGAATTCATGCTGTCGATATTTGCGTCCTATTCCTCCAATCTCCGGCGTTCCAACTCGTTGACAGAAAAGAAGGATTCTCTTAAGGTCGTTTGCTGGCTTAACTTTTACTTGTGGTCTTAGAATGTACTTTCTACATCAAGCTTCAGCGGAATAAAGATGTTCCACTCAAGACTAGACTTTAGCAACGCCAACGCCTCCCGCGAAAAAAACTGCAGGGGTATACGCCCCCGGATTAACTTCCTGGTCACGCAAAGGCCAGCTATGGATTAACTGCTGCAGACAGTAAACTTCAGCCTCTTCGTTTCGGCCGTGCAAGCATTCTTTCTTTTTTTATATGTTTTTTCTTCAAGCGCGCAGTGTAGCTACGACGTTGGGAAACTCTGTAGTAACTGTCTAGGAAGGATTGGCATCATGGGCATATCCACACTGCTGTCGGCCTTGGGGCTGGCAGCATGTGCCTTTGCTGGAGTTCACGACCAGACGACGACGGATGCGGATGGGATGAGAAGGATACCGGTTCGTTCTTATAGATATTGATTCAGAGGAATTTTTGGCACTGACAGGCTTGTAGCTTCGAACGCATACACTGACACAGGTTCGTTAACGAAACACCTACAGCGCTGAAGTAAGGGGAGAACTTGGCTGACACAAGGCACTGCGATTATAGCCCTATTTGGACTCAGATATGCAAAGTCGATGGTTTGACTTTGGTGGAAATACCATAGTGAGAGCAGACCAGTACGCACTTCCTCCAAGCTCGACCTCGCGCAGAGCAAAATAAGATCTTTAACACATATCCCACAGATATATCCGGCTCACCTCCGACCGCCCCTCTCAAGAAGGATGGATATTCTCGCGCGTGCCCCTCACAGCCACAAACTGGGAGATCGAATTCGAGTTCAAGATCCACGGCACCAACACCCTCCACGGCGACGGCTTCGCCATGTGGCTCACCAAGCAGCGCGCCTCCCCCGGCACCGTCTTCGGCCACGTAGACCGTTTCGAAGGCCTGGGCATCTTCTTCGACACCTACAAGAACAACCGCCCGGGCACCGTCTTCCCCTACGTCATGGCCATGGTGGGCGACGGCAACACCGTCTACGACAAGGGGAACGACGGCAAGGATCAGGAGTTCATGGGGTGTTCAGCGCGCGGGATCCGCAATGCGGGCGTGCCGAGCAAGGCGCGCCTGACGTACTTCCAGGACAAGAGTCTGAAGCTCGAGCTCCAGTATAAGGCCGAGAATCAGTGGGAGCTGTGCTTTGAGACGAACGAGCCGCCTACTATTCCCAGCGTGGCGTATCTCGGCTTCAGTGCCGAGACGGGCGAGCTGAGCGACTTCCACGATATCATCAGCGTGGGCACGAAGAACTTGTATGATACCAAGGGGCGTGCTGATGGGAGTGCTGGGTCGAATAAGGCGAGCCCCGGGGGAAGGGGAAAGGGCGATGCGAAGGTGAAGAAGGAGGGTGGGAGCTGGACTTGGTTCTTCTTCAAGGTCTTTGCGTTCTTTGGGCTTATTGGGGGAGGGTATGTGGGATATACGACGTGGCGTACGCAGCAGAGGAGGGCGCATCGATTCTGAGCCAGTGAGTCGTGGGGGAGATGTCGATAACATCTGTATTGGTGATCAAAAGAGTGGGCTGAGGTCGAAGGACATGGTGGAATCAGTGCGAAAAGGTGGTGGACGAAGATATTAGCATTTTCAGGCCTCTGAGCGTGTATACCATAAAACAATCAACTGCACAAAAGTTTTCCCAGTCAGTACTTTTACACATGCGCTTTCCTTCAATATGCATGCAAATCTGGTCAAGAGAGCAGTATCTTTTCGAGTTTTTTTTGGCAGAAGGATTTTGAATTAATACACGGTCATCTGATCCCAATTCAAGTCCCCGTCCGGTAACGCTATCCAGTCTTGTTCCTATGTTCACGCCTAACGCCAACGCTACCGTGATCATATGTAAACATTGCTATCCATGCAAACACCCATCTAGAATCTTCATGATCTTCCCCTATGGCTACGAGCGCCAGGCGACTGACTTCTGATCGGAGGCGTCTAAGAAGTAAGCGCATTACTCATCCCCATGATTGCCATGCCAATAAAGCCAAACGCAATACACAAGTTCTGATTATGATTTAGACTTAAACTCTCCACGAAGAGTTGTAGTGCAACCGATGTCATGATACCAGCAGTGATAGCAAACATGCACCCATATACAGCTTCGTCAGGCGTGTGGCCCTCATGGCCCGCGATCTTGAACCAAGCAGCAGCAATGCCTGCTCCAAGTGGTTGGCTTATTCCTCCTAGCAAAGATGCCCATAGCATGGCCCGGGCCCGGGAATGAAGAGCAAGGAAGAGCGGGAGAGCCATGGCGAAGCCTTCGGTTATGTTGTGGATGAAAAGTGCCATGAAGACAGAGAAGCCAAGCGACGGATTTGCGTGGTTGGTGGCGTAAGTAATGAAACCTTCGGGGAGCTTGTGGAGGGCAATTGCAATTGAGGTTTGTAGTCCAATAGACATAAAGGCATTTTCGGGGACATGATGGTGGTGCTGTGCTTCCAAATCCTCAGATTCAGATTCAGAATCGCAGGCTTCATTTATGGTTTCTCGGGAATGAGCGCGGGTGATCCGGGGAGAAATGGAGGCTCTTGAGCGACTGTTGAGGTAGTCTTCAGGTTCTTCCTCCAACAACGGGGAGGCCTGGGGAAAGAAAGTCCCTGTTGCCGTACGGAGAAATGTGGGGTGTTGTGAACTAGAGGCGCTCTTTGAAGTAAGATGTTTGAAGCATTCTTGGCCGCATGGGTCTGTGTAGCCGAAGCAAGGTCCACTGGAGTCGCAATTTGTCTTCGTATCTTTCACAAACGAAAGGACTCGTCTTTGTACTTCAATCATAGAAGGTCTTCTGGGGGCAGACTCAGTTGCTCGTCGAGGATTCGGAAGTCGATTATTGCTGAAGGTAATATGCTCAGGCAGCGGCTGAGTATGAATGCCGTTAGAAGCTTCTTCGGAAGGCAATAGGGGTGTGGACTCGGTAGGCCGACCGTTTGATGGCTTGCCACTATGGCTTTGGTGTAAGGAATGTGCGCTATCTGGCCCATGACTTCCGTGTGAATGTGTTCTGCTATGAGCGTGGGAGTGGTGACGAGATTCCTCTTCGTGGTTGTGGTCACAATCCACAACATGCGAAGGGATGTAATGGTGTAAAAACCTCGAGACAATCTGAATACCAACGAAGCCAACCATGAACATAGCGAGCAACAGCCATGCTGCTGCTGACGGTGTGTAGCCGCTTTTCGTGAGGTAGCTCTTGGAGGACGGAAGCATGCTATATAGGGCAGAGAATAGCTGGAAGCAGTGAGCAGTCGTAGATGACAAATCCATGGCGGGACTTACCATGACACCAAAGCTCAAGCTCAACGAGGACGCGAGGAACACACCGCTGTCTTGTATCCTGAAATCTCTCTTGCTAGGTATCAAACGGACGAGCACATCCACGCAGATAATGCTGGCCCCAGCAACACAAGCTATCAGAGGGTTAGCAAGAGGTCGTCAAAACACAATCCTGTCACCTACCAATACCACTAACTGCAGACATAACCCAGCCCCGGGTATCATTGTCCATCATGGCCTCCATAATAGCAAGTAATGTTCCGGGAGGCACTCTAATGCTCTTTTCTGGTTCGCCTCACGGCCCTCTAGAGCAGAGCAGGTCGAGTCGCGCAGAACTTGGGTCTGGGTGACGGAGGCAGGAGCCCTTTGTCCAGCCCAGTTGATGAGAATAATTATATATAAGGAATGAGAGCTGACATTGCGAGGAGACACGGTGAGGTAGGTGGAGGGTACGAGGCAGAGGTGAGGTGAGGCGTCTGTGTTGCAGAGATCCCTTTGTCTGGTGGTAATGGTGGTGGGCGGTGACGGTGACGGTGACGATGCGAATCCGCTTTCTGCTGCTGCTGCCATCAAGGTACCCGCTGCGGGCGTCCGCCGCCTAGATTTTAGCGTCTGGCCAGCCCAGCTCCTGCGAGTCAGCGGGCGCTGATTACTGTAGGGAGTAGCAGAATACTCACCCGCCCTCTGATTGGCGCTTCCCCTTCACCCTCAGTCTAATGCTGACGAGAGAAGACTTCTTCCATTATCTTGCTCTCGCCTCTTCTCTCGACCTTTCTCAATCGAACAGTATTCGCAGATTGTCAATAAAATGTCTTTTTTGTCAAAGAAAAATAATAGACCCAAAAAGAATTGAGGAAGGTTGCGGATAGGGTTGTGTTGCTGTCGACAATACGGAGAATTTGTATGATGTGTCGTACACCAAGTTGCGACGTACATATCGAGCAGATTGACGGAATGAACTGCTGATGCATAATAGCGCAATTCTTCTCCACAGATCATTAGGTTGATGTCACTTCAGAAATTATCATTCTCATGCTTTGGAAGGAAAGTCTCTATTTGTTGATAACTATGTCCGTCTATAATCAATACTTTAGGAAGTCTAGTTGAAGGTAGCAGCCCAATGAGAGAGATCTGTTTGATTTCAGTGCCAGTCACCGCTGAGTCCATCAGGGTACGGACACCAACTAATGGTCCTCATCCTCCTCCTCCTCCTCCTCGCCCAGCCATATCAAGTTTGCGAATGGACCTTCGTCCCCGTCGTCAGAGTCTTGACCTGGTATGGCCTTTCCTTTGCCTTTCCGGTCCACCTTCGAAGCACTTTGTTTGGCTTTTTTAAGTTCCGCACCTAGCTGCTGCAGCCTATTGATGTCGTTGAGGTAGACTCTCTCCACGTCTCTTGCCTCGATGTCACGGCCGTGCTCCCATTTAGCAAGCAGATTCCCCATCTTCTCAGAAGTAGCAAGTGTTCGCTCGAGGCTCTTAGCCAATGCTGTATCAGATGATTTGACCAGGTCGATCGCTTTGGTAAATTGCCATTTTGAGATTTGTGCTTCGGGCTTGGAAGCTGCTTTCGCTGTAAGAGTCTTGGCCGATGGCTTTGGCTGACGCGTGCTACGGCGACGCGGCGTCTGCAAATTGTCAGTTGGTGGTGGTCCAGGGCTCGCAGTGTTCATTCCTACCTCTTCCTCTTGCCCCTTCAAATCTGTGAGCCCAGCTTTAGATAGACCTGTTTGCATTGGGATTGTTGCTAAATGCTCTGGATTGAGAAGTCAGCTCTCCGCGCTCTTTCATGGTACACTTCAGGACTGCGTGTTTTCTCACCAAATGAGTCCATTTGTTTCTTTTGCTGGACCGCATTCCAATGGCTCGCCACCATAGTCCGAACTTCAATGAGACGATCCACAGACCAGCCATCCTTGGAAATACCATTCTCTCGCCCATATGCGTCCACGAAAGCCTTGAAACGCTCCGCTACCGAACCTTCTTTTGCAACTTGACTTTCCGGACTGTCCTCAAAGCGATCCAGAGCACCATGTGCTGCCAAAGAGACCCATCGGTGGGCTATCAGAATAATCTCATTCAATTTTCTCTCCCTCTCTTTGACCATGGGTTTGGTGTCCCGTTTCGATGCATGGTCCACCTCAAAGACTGTCTCCATCGTATCTCCCATGGCACGGTAGAACTGAAGCTCAGCCTGAACTCTGTCGTAGACGATATTCTTGGCCTTCATGTAGTCATCCCAAACGTCGCCGGTGTAGTCCTGATCAGCGCTGCCCAGGTAATCATGAATCTTGGTCGCTTGAATGATTTGCTCGCGCTTCTCAACACGGCCTATCTCCCCTTCAAGATTCTCCAGTTCTGACTTCACCTCCAGTTTGGCTTCTTTGGCTCGTTTTGGAGGCATGGTGTCGTCTTGCAAAGGTGGGATGCTCTGTCCGATTAGCAGGGTTAACTCAGGATGGAGGCACATATATCCACATGTGGTCTTTCTATGAAGTTCCGCAAACATACCCGGACTTTCTGGTTGAGTCATTAGAGCTTTTGAAATTTCCCTTTTCTTTCACATACGACCACTTTCACACAGACGCCAAACATCGCTAACATTTGTTCATTCATTCAAGACATGCAAATAGCATCCCTTCCAATGGCCATTCTCGTCCGCAGCACCTTTCTTTGCATTTTAATCCATCTTTCACACGGTACTTTGAAAGAAGTCGCTGGGGCTTCGTGAACAGCCAGTTATGAACTTGCCGAAACACAAACAATTCTATCTCCTTGTTGTCACAAATATAGACGAGCAAATAGCTGTCGGGTATCCAAGCGCTTTGAGTAATTACTTTTTGATGAATGAGTCTTCGAGCTTTGTCAAACAAATCAAGTTATAGGAAATGAGTCCTTGAAAGCTTCGTGAAGTGACGTGTTTAGGCGAAAGCTTTTGACGGACTGGACAACTACGACGCGGTCATATGAGCCAGTCGCTGCTACAGCAAGCATTTGCTCACAAGAACATTTGAAGGTCCTCCTGCAGAAAGCTTCTAGCATCATCTGAGAAAGTGTTCAAAGAAACTAAGCTTTGCGAATGGTTTGCCAGGATTGTTCACCTATAGAGCCCTAAGACATCCAACTCAGTCAAAGACGTCTAAGAGAAAGGCTTGCTTGCAATGGCAAACGGCCAACACTCCACTTTAAAACTCACTAGAGTGAAGGGGCCTATTTGTGTTGCTGCCTTGACAATACGCACATCCCGAATGCACAAGTATACTGTACTCGTTCCTGATTCACATTTCGGTAAACTCTGCAAACCACTAGCCCTTGTGGCGAGCAAAAAATGGTCAAATGGTTCGGCTTTCTACTAGCTGCAAACGACTTTCAAAGAGTCAGCAATCTCACTCAAGACTGATATTACTCATAAGCGCTGTGCCTGTAGTAGTCGAAAAATATGAGAGTTTCAATGTACAAACGGCCAGATGAGGTCGTAGTAGAGACTGCGCTAGTCTTTACAGGGACGATGGACGATGCCCCACCTTGATAGAACCCCGCCGTCATTCGTCGACGAAATATAATTTTTCGGGACGCAACCAACATCCAGCAGGCATTTTCAACCCCTGTTCACTGTTCTCTAACATGTTTTATTCGCATCTCAATCCACATACATGAACAAGTAGATGCCATAAATTACTAACTCAATTCATTGGTTCTCCCTCCATTGCGCATCATTGGTTCAATCTCCTCCGGCATGATGCAAGCATCTCCAAGGGTCGGCGTGCTCGGCGGCGGGCAGCTGGGAAGGATGCTCATGGAATCTGCGAATCGATTGAACATCCAGATGAGTATTCTTGATGTAGAGAACGCCCCTGCAAAACAAATCTGCGCACATGATGATCACGTCACGGGATCTTTCAACGATGTACAATCTGTACGACAACTTGCGGAAAGCTGCGACATTTTAACTACAGAGATTGAACATGTCAACACGAAGGCCCTTGAAGAAGTCGCAGATAAGGTCAGAATCGAACCTAGCTGGAAAACAATCCGAACTATTCAGGATAAATTCCAGCAAAAGGAGTATTTATCAAAGTTTGGGATTCCACAGGCAGAATATCGTGAGCTACGGGAAAATAGTTTCGACGAATTGAGTAGAATTGGAAAAGAGCTCGGGTTTCCTCTGATGCTGAAATCCAAGACGCAGGCGTATGATGGCAGAGGTGAGAAGCCTGCACTTGGTGCAAAAGTTCAGTACTTACAACTCCTCTTCAAGGAAATTATGCCATCAAGACACAAGCGGACATACCGTCTGGTCTCAAATTTCTAGAAGGTCGACCTCTATACGCAGAGAAATGGGCCAAATTCAGAATGGTGGGCAAGAAATTTGTTCTTGGACGAAGCTTTGCTGACAATCGTGTAGGAGGTAGCTGTTATGGTCATAAAGACTAAAGACGGTGTTCTCTCATACCCGACCGTTGAAACAGTCCAAGAAAATTCTATTTGCAAGCTAGTCTATGCACCAGCACGCAACATTTCAGATACACTTAATAAGCAGGCTCAGGAGCTCGCCAAAAAGACTGTAGCAGCCTTCGAAGGGCAGGGCGCCTACGGTGTTGAAATGTTCCTCTTACAAGACGATTCTCTCATCCTCTGTGAAGTAGCATGCCGCATTCATAACTCAGGTCATTACACTATTGAGGCCTGTGCACTTTCCCAGTTTGACGCACACCTGCGCGCCATTCTAGACTTACCCATACCCCAGAAGAGCCTTGAGCTCCGGGAGCCAGCAATCATGCTCAATATCCTCGGTGGCTCTGCACCTGACTCACATCTCAAGATAGCTGAACGTGCTCTCTCAGTACCAGGGGCGAGTATTCACCTATATAGCAAAGGTGCAGGTCGGCCAGGCCGAAAAATGGGACACATCACCGTCACCGCGCGTACCATGGCTGAAGCGGAATCCACAATCCAACCTCTCATCACTTTCACCTCTCCGACTAGTCCTACTAGCATTCTTTACACGCAGCCTAGTCCTTCAACTACAACTGCCCACCCTACGATAGGAGTGATAATGGGCTCCGATAGCGACCTCAAGACTCTAGTACCCGGACTGAAACTTCTGAAAGACTACTTCAAAGTCGAGCCAGAAGTCAGTATAGTCTCAGCTCACCGTACACCGGACTATATGGCGCAATATGCCTCTTCTGCCGCTTCCAGAGGTATTAAAGTCATCATCGCAGCCGCCGGCGGTGCTGCTCACCTACCTGGCATGGTTGCAGCACATACTTCTTTACCCGTGATAGGCCTGCCAGTGAGAGGAAGTGTGTTGGATGGCGTTGATAGCTTGCACAGTATTGTGCAGATGCCGCGGGGCGTGCCTGTTGCAACGGTGGGAATTGGAAATAGTATCAACGCGGCGCTCTTAGCCGTGAGATTCTTGGGCGCATTCGACAAGAATTTGCAGGGAAAGGTAGCAAAGTACGCGCGGGAAGCAAAGGAGGAGAATTTAAATATCAAAGGTGTTAGGATGAGAGAAGTAGGCTGGGAGGCGTATCATGAGGAAATGGAGAGGAAGAAATAGATGCATATATAGAGTGTTACTTCAAGCTGGCTGACCATTTTCATCTGGCTCAGAGACCCGTGACCAGGGGTTATGTGGGCCTTTAGATGTCCAGATAATCAGAAGTGAAGGAGTAGAAAGTATAAAGACAGGTGACAGAGTACGAGAAAATGCAGAAACAGTTTCAAACCCTATCTGACGAGACTTTCTGATCCAGCTTACAGAACAACTACCTGCCAAAGACAAGCCATTCTGTGCATGACTGTAAATGCCTACACGCTTTGTTGAAAGCCCATCTTGTGGATAAGCCAGGCCAGCCACAGTTGCGGACTTCGCCTCATCTATTCTCGGAGCCATTCGCAGGCAGCATCAACAGACGTCGGAAGTGACTTCTCCATGAGCATGAGCCTCGAGGACCCCTGGCGCAGAGACCCCGTGCTTGCAGTAGCGTAGCCGGCGAGCGCCCACTGGTGGCCCTTTTTTTCGTCTGACTTGCAGCCGGGCCGTGATTGGTCTCCTGCCATCTCCAGTCAACATCAGGTCAACATCAGCACCCTCACTTCACGCGCGGCTACATTTTCCTATTTCCTCTATCGTGACCTCTCCCTCCCAGCTGCTCACCCTCACTCCTCCCTCCGCTCAGCCCGCCCCGACCCAAATAAATACGTCGCCGCCTAGAGCGCGCCCACGACTCCACGATGTCCAAAGCAACTATAGCTATCATAGCCGCTGTCAGCGCTGCAACTGGAGCAGGCATCACGGCAAGCATGATGTCTACCCGCTCAGAGAAGAAAGTCAAAGCAGTGGCATCCTCAACGTCAGTCTCGGCAACATCAACAACATCATCTGTTCCAGCTCCGTTACCAGGAGCTATCCCGGCAGCAACGACAAAAGACTTCATCTCCCCCGTCGATCCAGCAGGTCTCTTCCAATATGGCTTCCCAGGCCCAGTCGCAGACTTAGCAACTCGACACTCTCTAGTCTCCTCCTTCGACCGTCGCCTGCGTAACCCCTCATGGGTGGCAGAACATATCACCCCTGCCTCCATTGCTCTCCAAAACGGCGACCGCAAACACAGCTACTTCGCGGAAGACCCTTCCGTGCCCGAAAAGTTTCGCGGAAAACTAAAAGACTACTTTCGTAGCGGCTACGACAGAGGCCACCAAGTGCCCGCCGCAGACGCGAAATGGAGCCAGGAGGCCATGAACGACACCTTCTACCTGACAAACATGTGTCCGCAGGTTGGCGAGGGCTTCAACCGCGACTACTGGGCGCACTTTGAAGACTTCTGCCGCCGCCTCACAAATCGGTACCCTTCTGTGCGCATCGTCACTGGCCCCCTGTACCTACCCAAGCGAGACGAGAATGGGAAGTGGAAGGTCTCGTACGAAGTCATCGGCAACCCGCCGAACATCGCGGTCCCTACACATTTCTACAAGGTCATCTTCGCGGAAGACGGCACGACGACGGGAAACGTGGCGCTGGGTGCGTTCGTGCTGCCGAACGCGGTCATACCGAACGAGAAGCCGATTACCGACTTCGAGGTCCCTGTCGAGGCCGTGGAGAGGGCGTCGGGCTTGGAGTTTGCGAGCAAGCTGCCTGTTGGGCGGAGGAAGAGGCTGTGCGCCGATACGGTGTGTGCGTTGGTCATCAGGGAGTTTGACGAGTCGCGGAAGAAGGTCATCAAGGAGAAGGTGGTCATGCCGCCCACAAGGAGCAGCCCGAGGAATAATCCTGCGAGCTCGAATTTGTGATGAGATGGAGGGGAGAACATAAGGGTTAGAGAAACACATTTGCTCGCGAGGGCGCTCTTTTGCTTACTTTTTCTACATTGTTGGGTTGAGCATATGGCGGCTTTGAATTTCTGCATGGCGAGGGTTGCATTCACACTAGGGCATGGGACGGTGTTTTGTCTTTTATTATCGAAATTTGTAGTTTTGGGATACCCCTTACACCAAGTCATGTATGTAGTCATATTCGAATCATAACATATAGAACGATATCATAACAATTAAAAATAACACTCCGTCTCCAAAATGCTTTTGCTCAATATTTGAACTAAGAAGCTCCAGAGCTTGCCTATTGCATAAGCTTCCATGTTATTTTCTCGCCTTAGCCAACCTAGCTATTTTACATGATTACGTTCCCAGTTGTCTCTATCTAGCACGAGTATACTTCCCCTGCCTCTGCTCCATTTTCAGACTCTCTTCCTGACTCGGTAATGGCCCTCTCCTCCTTACACTTGCACCTCCAGCATCATTACTCATCCCTCCAATGCCGGTCTCAGTATTTTGAGCTTGTCCCATTCCCATACCAGGGATGCCAGCAAAAAGAGGCGCACCAACACCAGGAGGCGGCGGTGGGAAGCTGGATAATATCCCAGGAGGTGGTAGAAGTCCTGGAGGTAGCATACCAGGCGGAGGAGGCGGAGGCGGGAATTGGCCGCCGGGAGGTGGGGGTGGTAAGCCAGCCTTCTTCATCATCTCCGCAAGCTTTGCAAAATCCGGACCCTTGCTGGGATCTAGACCGGGCAAAGGAGGGGGAGGAGCAGTGATACCAAAAGGTAAAGAAGGTGCGGCTCCCATGCCCGGTATGGGAATCTTAGGCTGCGCACCTCCCATGCTCGTCCCATCTTTCCCAAACTGCGGGAGCGGCAAGCCTGGAATGCCGGGAAACGAAGGCATCTTACTCGGCATCTTCTGGTCGACAAGTCCCTCCATCTCATCTTCCATCTCCTGTTCCTCTTCCTCTTGTCTCTGCTTCCGGTTCCCACGCCTGTCCCATGTTCCTTGTGCCTCGGCGGCGGACTCACCGATATGGTACCGGTCGTTGAAGAGTTCCGTGTCGCCGGGCCTCGCGCGCGTCCAGAAGCGCGTCACACGATCGTTGGAGCCGGAGGCAAGGATGTGACCTAGGGGATGCCAATCCAGTGACCATATTGGGAAATCATGTGCGTATTGCACTTTGTGTGCTGGAAATATCGTCTGTGCGGGAGCTGTTACAGGATCGGGGCTGTCATAAGGAGAGAGCGAAGGCGCTGTGCCTTGGGGTGTGTTGGGTTCGTCGAGGAGATAGTGCAGCATGGAGCCGTCGCCGCCACCAGTGGAGAGGAGTGAGGAGTGTATTGGGTGCCAGGCTATGGTGGAGATCTCTTTTTCGTGCCCTTTCAGGAGACAAATGTCACGCATCATGCGAAGATCGAAGACGCGGGCTGTCTGATCACGTGCGGATGTTGCAAGGCATTGGCCTTTGACTCTTTCGAAAAGAGTCTTTGTGATTGTGTTTTTATGTCCGTGGAGAGTCGTCAGACAGCGACCAGTACGGGGGTCCCATAATTTGACTAGATGGTCTTTGGAGCCGGATACGAGGAGTCCCTTGGTAGGATGCCAGTCAACACTTTTGGCATCCCAGCCATGACCCGTCAGGGTGGATTCTTCAACTCCGCCTGCAAAATCGAAGATCTTTAGCGACGAGTCATCAGAGGCCGTGACAAACTTTGCGTCGTTCGGACTGAACGCAAGATCTCTTATGGGATCGTTGTGTCCCTGAATGACTTTGACGTTGTTGAAGTTCGGTTGCCAGTACTTGATCAGTCCGTCGTGATCAGCTGATAAGAGCCAGTCATCACTATGAGAATAAGACAGGGCTCTAATGGCTACATCATGTGCTTGCATGATGGTTTCGAAGTTAAAACCAGTTCCATTCCACAGGGTGAACTCGCCACTGCTTGAGGCAGTGAGCAATCTTCGACCTTCAGGCGTCCATCTAACCACGTTCACAGGATGCTTGATCTTGTTCAGCGAGGAATGAAGATGTCGAGCAGGTATGGAGTCAGCAGGATTCTGAAGCCTGGCTAAAGGTGGCAGCATCTATAACATGTTAGCACCCCTCGAGTAAGCTTTCCGACAAATCCTACATCTACGATGTAACTTGGACTAGGCCTTTCAAATTCTCCTTGATAGCCCCCTTTGAATCTTGGTTGCCGGTTCCGCATCCAGTGGACCATAGTTGAGCCATAATCAGTTATGGCACCTTCAGAGTATGAGTGTTAGCCATTAGATCTTCCAAAAGGGTTTCATATAATCTGCTTTAAGTGCTGGAAGAGGGACATTGCTTTAATGCATAAAGAGCCCCAGAACATAACTCTTACGGATCCATATGATCAGGGTCTGGAAACCCCTTCCAAACCAGGAACGTATTCAACTTTGCTAGATGGTCCACGAAGATCGAGCCTCATTCTTGGGAAAATCTTTGAGACGCTGGAACATATAATTGAACAAAACTCACGTCTGCCCCTCCCTCTGCCAAAGCCAGGCTCAAAGCCTCCTCCTCCTCCTCCTCCTGCGCCGCCGCCTTGAGCCGCGGCATTGTCACGCTGTTCGTATGCCATTCTCCCTACCGTGTCATTCTCGGCGGTGGACTCCTGTCATATGGAAGAGCCCGGGTCGGTGACCTCCGATGGAAATGATAGCTTTGACTCAAGGGAGTTGTCACAAGGAAATCGGCGTTGAATGACTTCGAAGACGAAAAGTCAGCTGCTCCGTATCACGTTTCCCGTCGCATGCGACGCGAGGGCACCGCAATGCGGATGCAATATCAAAAGCCGGAAGATCTGTTTCTCCTAGCGCCCGAGGCCGTATGAGATCCCTGTCAGAGAAAGGTTCCGCTGTCCGGTTTCCCCAACGTAAAGCTGCGATTGAGCCTGGGAGTGTCAACCACCAGAATCTACCCAATTGGATCAAAAAGAGGGATCTTGTCTGTCTTGTCTGTCTTGTCTATATTTCCAGATGTTATAGTAATCCGAAGTAAGGATCCCTCTACTCTACCCCTCTCTCAACATCCAACAATTGGCTTCCGTATCATGGCTCTAGGTGCCCCGCTAGAACTAGAACTAGACACTACAAACTGCACCCCGCCGCGATCCTTCCCTGTTCTCTCCCCCATGTCATTGTCATTCCTCTAATCTGAGCTCAGCCCAGCCACAGCACCGCCCAAGCTTCTTGATCTTTCATAACAAACAGTTTTATCTGCTTCACGTCCACCTCAATGATATCTGCGCAGTTGCTCACATCATGGCCACGACCATGGGTACTGCAAAGGTAACGGGCGCCGACGTTGCAGCAGATCAGCCAACCAAGCGACCAGCCCATTCACATGTCAACGGCTTCGGACAGGTGCCACAGCCCCTCGCGCCAATCCGACCGTCGATTGTGAAAAAGAAGTATCGCCATGTAGCAGCTGTGCACTCGAAGCCGCGTACTTCATGTCTCAGCCATGATTCTGAAAACTCAGCTTCGTTTCTTGGCTTTAGGAATTTAATGGTCCTCGTCCTGGGTATGTCGGCGAGGCTGGATGGAAGTTGAACTGGCTGGCTGATATTTTACAAGTCGTCATGAACCTGCGATTGATAATTGAGAACTTTCAAAAAGTCAGTTGTGTCAAAATTTACAGGTCATTCATCTAACTAGGCTATAGTATGGTGTCTTGATTTGTATTCGGTAGGCAACACACACTCGATTTATTACCAAGGAAGTAATGCTCACTCCAAGGTCTTGGCAAGTTGCCATGATTATCGTCGACAGGACCTTTTGCTGGGTGCAGTGCTGTACTTCATCATACCGTGCCATCTTTTTTTAGCTTACATCGTCGAATTGGCAGCCGCTCAGCAAGCTCGAGCATCTTTAAGAGGCGGCAGAAAGAGGAGCGGTACATCAACGCCAGGAGGAAGCTATCTTGCTTCCGATGAGGATCGTCTCAAGTTCCAATCGACATGGAAACTCATAGCTTGGGTTCATGCATTGAACATAACTTTCTGCCTAGGCATTACTTCCATAATCGTCTACTTCTTCATCCACCATCCACTTATTGGTACCGTCTCCGAAGTACACGCCATAATCGTATGGCTCAAGACTGCATCCTACGCTCTCACAAATCGCGATCTACGACATGCTTACCTTCATCCTTCAAGCCGAGAGGAAGATATGTTGCCTGAGATATACTCACAGTGCACCTACCCACAAAATATAACATTCAGCAATCTCACTTATTTCTGGTGGGCCCCCACATTGGTTTACCAACCCGTGTATCCGCGAACACCGAAAGTCCGCTGGCATTTCGTCCTCAAGCGCATGGCCGAAGTGTTCGGACTCAGCGCATTTATGTGGATCGCGAGCGCCCAGTATGCTGCCCCACTTCTACAGAACTCTTTAAATACAATCTCGTCCCTCGATATACCCGCGATTCTCGAACGCCTAATGAAGTTTTCCACCATATCATTGGTCATATGGCTGGCTGGCTTCTTTGCGTTGTTCCAGAGCTTCTTGAACGGACTGGCGGAAGTGATGAGGTTTGGCGACCGCGAGTTTTATACAGATTGGTGGAATAGTCCCAGCGTAGGCGTTTACTGGCGCACGTGGAATAAGCCTGTTTATACATTCATGAAACGACACGTCTTCTCGCCTTTGCTTGGACGGGGTTGGAGCCCAGTGTCTGCGAGTGCTGCTGTCTTCTTATTTTCTGCTGTACTTCATGAAATACTGGTCGGCGTGCCTACGCATAACATTATCGGTCAGTGGAAGCATCGCCAGACTTGTTCCTCGTAGGGAGGCTAACTGAAAACAGGAGTTGCATTTTTAGGCATGATTGCCCAATTGCCACTTATTGCTATCACGGCACCGTTAGAGAAAATGCAGGGTCTCAACGGGCGTGTCATAGGGAATTGTATTTTCTGGGTATCTTTCACGCTGATCGGACAGCCGCTGGCAGCACTATTGTATTTCTTTGCGTGGCAGGCTAAATACGGAACTGTCAGCAAGCTGCCTGTGGCTGTAAAATAGATTTCACTTGTACATCTTTTGGCATATAGTACAGAAGCCATATACTTTTCGCGACTCATCATTTTTGGTATTTTATTGGGGACATTATGAGACTCTATCATTTTCTGCACTCAACAATTGTGTCACCAAACCCCCCTTATCCCTACGCCTCGCATCCTCCTCCAACTTCCCACTCACGAACTTACTGATCTCTCGCACTTTCACCAACGCCACTTGTACGCAATTCAGCAGCACGACAGCATCTACTTCCACCCCTCCCAGCTTCGCAATCTGGCACACCTCACCATGTCGATTGATTCCTATCGTGGCCGCCGCCTCCCTCAACTGCTCCTCCAACAACGTTGCATCAAGCAAGCAAACAGTATCCGCATCCGCCTCACCCACATCAAGCGGCGTATAAAACGAAAACGTAACACAGTACGGCTGATGCAATATACTCAACGGCACCGACTCCCTCTCCGCCGTCGTATATACCGTGACCCTCTCGCCCTCACTGCTCGTATCCGGCTTCCTGAAATGCTGCAGCGCAGCAATGACACATATGCACGCTGCATCCGTCAGATTCCCGTCGTGCGAAAGTACGTGCACGTCTGCTCTTACCGACCAGCATTTCGAGCCGGCGATCAGGCAGAGGGATTCGGTGTCTAGGGCGTGGGAGCGGCGGATGGTCTTCTCGAGGAGGCGCGAGAGGAGGATCTCGGTTTCTGAGGGTCGGGAGACTTCGAAGGAGGGCGAGGACATGGGGGAGAGCTCGGTGGTGAGGGTGAAGATGCCGTCGAAGGGGCGGTCGGGGGTAGGGGCTGCTACTTCAGCTGTTATGTGGGTTTGGATTCTGGGGGAAGTTTATTAGTTAGTTGGATATATGATTAAACTGAAATGTAGAATCCATGTGGTGAGGATATAGGAGTCGTAGCGAAAGAAGGGTATAAATAAAGCTTGAGCTTGTTGGTAGGCAGTGCATACCTCGTCTTCCCTAACCTGACATCGCAGACCCCATACTCGTCCCCAAATTCCAGCTCCAGAGCTCGGAATTGGTCGAATGAACGGCCATCTATGCGTAGATTTTCCTGTAAGGCTTTGGCAAAGAATTGCCTCTCATTTAGAGAAGGTTCCACTTCTCGTGGCATTCTTTTCCAATGTGGATTAGAAAATTAGAAGAGCTGCCGTAAAATGCGGGATGTTTGGGGAGCAAATATTTGGAGTGGCAGAATAAGCTGTTTTGAGTCGGCGGTGAACAAGGTGTGGAGCTAGCGCGGAATCTGGGGATGGATTTCGAGATGCGATTTCAGCAGCCGGAATTTGTACGCGAAGCATCAACCACGTTTTCCTTTCAACACCGCGAAGATGACGACTGGTATGTTCTATGATGCTTCAATATTCTATTTATATACTGACTCTTGCTAGCCCATAGACCCACCTTCGATCCAGCACGGGGAAAGGACGCACAGAGGGGACCAGCATACCATCAGCGTCTTCTACCAGCTCATACCCAACTCAAAATCAGGTATAGCGCTTTGAAGATCTACGAGAATGAGGCGCTGAAGTTTATAGGAAACCAGGACAAGGCGGAGACGCCGATAACCAACCTCGCGACCTGCGCGCCGAATTACTGCAAGCTGAGGCTGCACATTTTGCCAAAGTCAAGGGAACACCGCTTCCAGCTGCAGATGAGCCAGAGTCTGCTACCAATACATCCAAGAGGCAGCTAGAGAATGGTGATGGTGAAGAGGAAGAGGACCCTGAGGCGAAGAGGCGGCGGATATTAGAGGAGACAAGGGACATAGACGCAGATTCCGAAGATGATGAAGAGGACGACAGCAGCGAGGATGATAGGTCAGTCACAATACTTGGCTGCTCAAGTCTTTTTCTGACTATCCCAGCGACGATGACGAAGACGAGACAGCAGAGCTACAACGAGAACTCGAGAAGATCAAGCGAGAGCGGGCGGAGAAGAGGGAACAAGAGGTCAGAACAAGCTTTACCCTACCAACCAGTCTTGTATGACTGACAGGAGCCAGGAACGAGAAAAGGCGGCTGCCGAGGAGGCTGAGCGGGAACACGACATAGCTCTCGGCAATCCTCTGCTGAACCCCAAGTCCGACTTTAATGTCAAACGCAGGTACGTCTTTAGGATGGATCGGGCCGTGGACTGGATCTCACTGACGCGAAATAGATGGGATGACGACGTTATCTTCAAGAATCAAGCTCGTGGTACCGAGGACAAGGGCAAGAAGAAGGAATTTGTCAATGTGAGTTTTACGCATTCGGAGACGATTCATTTACGGATAATGTGCTCTAACCTGCTATTTCAGGATCTGCTGCGATCAGACTTCCATAAACGATTCATGAGGTGGGTTGAATCAAGCTTTTCCTTTTGGACCCGAGTCCATCACCGACTGTGAAGCTGATTATGGTTTAGCAAATATGTGAGATGACGGGTGATATTTTTTTTAGGAAGCCCTGGTTGCTCCCAAGGAAGTTGTTTAGGGCTGCAACCAAGAGCTCCATTGGGGAAGGGGCGGTTCGGCCTTCGCCCTTAGCTCCTGATATAGTACCAGTTTACAGGTGAGCAGGGATCGAAAGGTGCAAGATGCAAGACGCAAGGTTCAAGGTGCAAGTTCAGCCGGACAGGAGAGTTTTGACCATGCAATGCATACAGATTTCCTGCTACATCAGCTGAAAGCGTGTTCGAGACCGCTTCTCACTCCAAATATCACAATTGCTGCGCATTTCAAATTCAGTGCTACCAGATCAGTTGTGTTGGTGGTCTGCATCAAGTGCTGCAGATATCCGAGTCCGAGGTGTCCGGTGCAGCACAGAGGACGATTCCCCTCTCTGATTGGCGTCAAGCGAAGCCACAGCTGAGCCACAACCGAGTCAAGAATCACGAGTCAAGAATCACGATCCACGATCTCCCGAGGCGCCGATCTGATGACGAGGCTGGTATTTCTTGCATCATTTTTTTATATCCCTCAGAATTGAGCTGCAGGTGGGCAGAAAAGCGGACGCGGTGGAGAGAGCCAGAGCCCCATCCCCCTGCAAAAGCCTCAATTGCCCTGCTGGTGTTAGACGAGGGAAAAAGCAAGCTGAGAGCCCGCTAAGTTGCTACATCGCTGAGGCGCGGATGGTGCGATCAGTTCAGCGACAGGGCCCCTCCTCCGTTTCCTTGGTTTGGGATCGTGGCATCCATGATCGGTGCAGTGTGCTCCATCCATCCATCCATCCATCCACTCATCCAACCAACCAAACACCGGGTCTCTCCTTCTCTCCTTCTCTCTGCTCCTTCCCGCTGCGGGGTTTCTTTTGGCGAGACCTGCAGCTCCAATTGCCTCTTTCTGTCCAACGCCCCAATATCCAACACGATGAGAGCATCTGCTAGCTTGGTGACGGCGCCTGTCTCAGGTGATGATGGCAATTGGCGCAATGCATTCCATCCAGGTTTTGAATGGAGGTGGCGGAGGGGTCCGCGGATGACGCACTGGGTGGTACTGGTACTGAAGCTGTACCATGGCGAGCTACCTACCTCCACTACCCAGCTGGAGTACCCCCCAGGTGAATCGAAGAAGCCACCAATATATAAGAAACTTCCCGTCCCTCCTCAATCTTCTAGTTTCCAATCTCATCAACCACATCGATCTTATCAATCTTATCAATCTACAACAAATCTCACATCACATAATCACTCAATCAGCAATCATGTCTAACTACGACGATAACTCTGTAAGTCTTCCTTGACAACATATAGCAGGTCATCGTCAATTGCATTCACTAACACCGTCGCTCTAGGGCTCCGGAGGCTATGGCGGCAATGACAGCTACGGCTCGTCTGGCAACACCGGCAATACTGGCTCAGACTCCTACGGCTCATCTGGCCGCACAGGAGGCACCAGCTCCGGAAACGTTGACTCCTACGGCTCCTCAGCCAACACTGGCGGCTTCAGCGCAGGAAGCAACACCGGCTCAGATTCATACGGCTCATCCGGCCGTGGAAATGACACCTCCAACACCGGCTCTGGTGGCTATGGAGGCTCGTCAGGCAATGACAGCTACGGCTCATCCGGCAACACCGGCTCAGACTCCTACGGTTCCTCTGGCCGCACAGGAGGCGACACCTTCAGCTCCTCTAACACGGGCTCAGGAGGCTTCGGCGGCTCTTCAGGAAACGACAGCTACGGTTCGTCAGGCAACACTACCAACACTACCTCCGGAGGCTATGGCGGATCATCTGGCAATGACAGCTATGGTTCATCTACCAACACTGGCTCAGGAGGCTACGGAGGCTCATCGGGCAACGATTCCTATGGCTCTTCTGGAAACAACAACTCCGGAAACAGCAAGGGCGACAGCACTGCTGGCAAGCTGCTAGAGAAGGCAGGCGGCTTGTTCAAGAACGATAATCTGGTCGAGAAGGGCCAGCAGAAGAGATCCGACGCGGGCAATGATCAGTACGGAAGCGGAAATAATAACTACTAAGCTCTCCCGGCACAGCTACTTTTCTTAATCAAAATAAAAGAAAAACGCTGCTGAGCATGGTTTCAAATGGGAAATTCTGTGGAGTTAGGTTAGGGGGAAAGCGGACATAAGCGGATTAACGATATTCTACTACCTTGCTAAGGTTTAATGAGAAAATACATTCTTACAATCCAATCATCTTCCAAATATGTATATGATTTTCCCCCCCCTCCTTTCCCCATGTGCATGAAAAACTTCTACCTGGTAATTGGGTTTTCACCCCCCTTTTCCGTGGTTCTGGGAATCTCTCCCAAGGGGCGATCGAGATCTTGAGCAGGGCAGGGCAATGATGAGCAGCGCAGAGCAGCGCAGCGTAGGAGGAAGAAGGCAAGAGAGCTACCCCGCACACACATCGGGTCCGCGCGCCCATGGTGGTGGGATGACGAGGGACGGAGGAGCTAAGCTTGGCAGGGCCCTTGTTTCTTTGTATCCTTGCTTAGCGCCTTAGTGCGTAGTGCGGATGCGCCCCGTGCAGGGGATTTGTTCGTCTACGTCATTCTCTTTTTTGAGTCGGTGGTCGGTTCGTAGCCGAGTTGATTTCGTCTGGAAGGGGAGGGGACGGAGACGGAGGACTGTATTGGGTAGGTAGGTTGGGGAGTTGGTGAGGTAGAAGTGGAAGTGACAAAATGAGATTCCCATGTGGGTTGTGACTGGGTAGTGTAAGGTGAGGAATCGAGTTGAGACTAGGATCCCTTCGTTATGGAATTCGATTGAATTAGATGTTTTCCTTCTTGTTTTTTTTGGGGCGGTTTTATAGGTTCTGGTGTTTTGGTTCCAATTACTATATAAGATTCTTTTTTAGAGCTAATCGCTCATTTGTGGTTACTATTTCTTCATAGATATTTGAAAAAAGTGAAAAGTGAGAGGGAAGGCAGCTCGAAGGCGGCTGGGTGTAATTTGTAACAACACATATGGTAGAGGCATGAGGTACTTGAGTATTACCTCGCCTAGGTGTATGGATTCACCGTGTCTACCTAATCTTTGCTCTTGATACGGTAGTTGCCGTCGTTCTGCAAACTTTTCTTTTGTCCTGTTTTGTCCCATGTCGTTTCAATTGGCTTGTGAGTGTATGTTTGATGTGGCTCATTTATGTAGTTCGACTCTGCCTGGCGGGCGCAATGCAACCTCGTGAGGCTAAGTGCATAAGACGCCTCTGCAAAGTAGCAATCATATCTTTTCCTATTTATTTACTCCCTCAGTCTTTGCTTTCTAGCTTTCTTCGCTCAACTCGCCTGTTCGTGTGCCAACGATAGACCTGTGGGCGACATCATGACGCATCATGTGGGCGACTTGCGCGCCCAAATCTCATGTGTGAACAGTATCCTGGAGGAATACATCCACGCACCGAACCAGTTCAAGGCTGTCTTGGATGAGTATGCTGCTCAAACAAGTATTGAGTTATTGTTAAAATATGTACACCAGATTTCCAATTCTCCCGGCCATACTTCAAAGCGCCGATATTACCTTTCTGAACCAAGAGCTTGAAGACAAACAGAAAAAGCTTTTGGTAGATATCAAGAGAGGTTGCCAATATATCTAACACACGTCTGGGAGGGAATACGCCGAAATAGCGTATTGAATTCAGAAAGTGAAAATACCGGAAGTAGCGTTGAAAGACTCTGGAAGAAATTTGACTGGAAGCCAGGAGACGTTGAAGAGCTTCAGATCCTTATAAGTACAACACTTGATGCACTCAATGTCCTAATAGATGCCGTTGACAGGCAACCTATGCGGGACAATACATTGAAGTCAAACCAGCGCCAATGGATTGGTGACCCTGAAAGCGCAACTTACAGGATAGATCGTGAGACTCAGCAACTTGAAAATCTGGTGCTTTCGAGGTCATCATCCGGGGTGACATATAAAGAAACGCTTAATAGATACGGAGGATATAAGACCCTCAAGCCGCTAGACATCCTGGATCCAAGAAGTCTGGAGCGTGCATTATATATGGGTACTTTCAGAATCAGTTATTCAACGGGCATAATGCCGAGAACAATCGTGGTAGAGGAGCCGCTCTGTGCGTACCTTACAATGGATATGCAAATCATAACAGCTACTCGAAAATTTGGCAACCTTACTGGCCCATCGGGTGTCTTACAAACCAAAGTCTCAGAAGGCCTTCAAGATATCGTGCACCCGGCCGATCGTGGAAAGATCCAACGACTCCAGAGGATTTTTGAGAAATTACAACGAAAGGAAGAAGTAGTTCGTCCTTCAAGTATGGTCTCTAGATTTGATCAGATCATAGTAATTCGGTCAATGGGATTCGGGCCAGAAATAATGGCACAGTTACAGCTGGATCACCAGGAAATGATAACGTTTCTCGGTGCCAAAGGACGAACTTTTCAGGCTCAATTCGGCTTATGCAATAGAAGTTCGACATATTTTATCGTGGTAAAAATTGAAGTACCGAAGCTAATAATATCGGAAACGCCTGGCAAGCTTTCACTCGCTCACGACCAGGAGAATGCCCCTATCAGTTCCACTGCCTCTAGATCACCTGGAGGGACAAAAGATCCAGTGGTTATTAGTACAGCCACCACAGAATCCTTACGACCAGATATCGGCGATAACCGAAAATATGTGGCGCTATGCGTTGACACAGGTCAGTATCAAAAGACGTACGATGAGATCGACATATCTACTATTTCAAAGAACACTCAGACGTTTCACGAATTCAAAAAGGCATATGAAGAATGTGTTGGTTCACGTAAAAACCCACTCAGGAGATGGCTTACAAAGCCCGTAGACATCAAGTTTATCCAATTCGCGGTAGAAGGTCTCAAGCGTGTATACCCTATTCCGGGCTCCCCGGATTGTACGATATGTGCACACGCAGAGAATAAAGATGAACTTGTCACCGCGCGCAAGTACGAGCTTCATATGAATACTGTAGCTCTGACCCATCCACCTATCCCTCCAGATCTATTCTTTCACTTGTGGGAGTGTCCGGCCCAGATAACTCCTACAGTGCAGCAGATGTGGCTGAATCGTCTCCCGAAAAGGCTTGATGAAAAGCTGGAAAATACGTGTTTGGGGACGCGGACAGATGGTGAGTTAATTCTTGGATGGGGCGTATTTGTGATTGAGGGTCTGCATAAGCGGAGGATATCACGATTAACGATTACGATTGTGGCGTTGAGTATATTCATCTCAGTAGCTTATTCGGCTAGCATGAGAGATGTGTCTAGCGGGTTTGCTGTTGGTGCTCTTCTTGTTGGACGTTGGACACTCTTTATAACAGCGCTATACTTTGAATGGGTGGCAGCATAAAGATAGACTCGAAGATACTTACATGCAGTATTGTTATAATGAGCACTGATAAAGTTCAGAATGCGCATGTGACAGCAAAGGACAGTGAACTAATATAGCTATAGCAATACTGACTTATGACTTTGGAGATGAAATCATAAATGGGCTGGCTAGCAGCACAGACACTTATCACTTGGTGGAGGTCGAGTAAATGATGCTGTGCACCTTCATGAGATTTATTAGATATTTTGCTAATTTTGTCGTCGTATCAAAATTTCCCTCAAGGGCAAGAGTAGCTCTATTGCAAATTCGCTCAACTCCTATCACAGTGGTTGGCGCTCATAATGCTGTTACAGTTCGGTTATCTCCTTCTCTTCCTCCTTTATCATAATCTACTCTCCCTGCCAGGCTCCAACGCACCACTCATGACCACCTCTTCTCTGTGTCTCTGCCCAAACAAGACTCTCTCTCGTCCCTCCTTAGTGCTCCACCACGCAACGCACACAGCGCTCCTCTCAACATCCATCTCTCCACTCTCTAGTGCCTCCCAGAATCTAGCTCGACAATGCTCCCGCATCCGCGTCTCTGGTACCGCATCCAGCAGGTCCGCGGCTAAAGGTAGCCATTCCTCTAGTATTCTGACGGGAAGATGGGCTAGTGCATCCAGGAGAGTGAGCAGCAAGACAGCTTGTTCGGATAACGGAACGGAGGGCTGAGACTGTGCATCTGCATCGCTCTTAACTGCTAGCGAAGGCGGTAGCGGAGTCGTCGGCGCATGCAAAGCTCTGTGATAGAGCAGCTCCAACAGCGTCTCCGCGAGCAGTGGCTCGGACGCCGCAAGCTGGTTAGGAGGAGTAGTGACTTGCATCAGTGCTTTGAAGGCGAAGCGAAATTGGCGCGGTGAAAGGTTTGTGGGGAAGGAGTTGAAGAGGGACTCCACGTAGAAGGGCAGGATTTTTGCTGTTAGTGGGCCGTTCTGTGGTGCTGCCAGGGCAGCTAGCATGGCGCTGTGGGCGGCTTCGAAAATCTCAAGGAGATGGACATTTGCGGTTGGGTTGAGGTAGGGGGATACGGGGGTGACGACTAGAGTTTCTGTGGTGTTGGGATACATTATTAGGGTGAAGTGTTCGACGGTGTTGAAGTAGAAGAGGTCATGATTTCGTTGGAGTGGATGTGCTGGTATCTGACCGACATGGGAGGGTACTATAGATCGTAGGAAGTCCCCTGATTGAACCGGAAAACGTGAGAGGATATCGATGGAGGTAAGATTGACGAATGTATATGCTGAGAAGGCACCGGAACCCATTCGGGATGATATGAAGTGGATGTTCCTTAGAGTAGTAAGAGTCTTGGAGGCGATGCCTGGAGCAATCTCGTTTGCCGATAGGTAAGGAGTGATGAGAGTCTTTCCAATGATCGACCGTAAAACGACAACTATTGCGAACATAGCTGTCTTCAGAACCTGCCAAAGCAGCGGGACAGTCACTCGAATTGAGTCCGGTGTGAGGAAGGTAGCCTCTTCGGAAGGATCAATTTCAGATAGCTTATTCCTCTCCCAGGCTGCCAGCAGTTTGTCAGAAAAGCCAACCAGGTGATCCAGAGTTTCCAAAAGCCGATTTGGCATGCTCAGATTCTCGACAGCATGAGCAGTAAGTCTTGATAATGGTCCCATCGAAGATACAAGTGGCTTGGAAGAAAGTTCCTGCAGCTGGACAAACGACGGAGACTTCGCCGGCCAGTCAAACTTGCTTCCAGAGACCTGTCTGACATCACTATCCATAACTTCCAGGAACATCGCATCTTGGTAACCTTCCACGTAGGTGATAGCCCTGACCAAAGGGAGCAGCAAAGCATCATAATCCAGTAATTGCCTTACATGGTCAGACAAAAGCGGGAATGCATGATTCAATGCCAGAATCATAGACTCTAAACCAAATAGCCCAGCTCTTGCTTGGTCCTGCAAGGTCAAGTTCGCAGCTGTGACTAAGGCGGTCTCGAGCTTCCCTCTAAGCCCGGCAGATAGTCCTCGTCTTTCTTGCCCTTCCATGCCCAGCAGAATGCCTGTTAGAACTAGAGCATGCTCCCATCTTGACGATCGTTCATCCAGTCCCTTTACCACAGCCGTGGCCCAGTCATCACATTCTATGCCTCCACCTCGTCTTGGTTGATACGCATCGAACGGTGGACTGGCACCGCCTTCGAGCTGGTGCTTGTGTACAGTGATCGCAGCTGTGTTGTATACGCTAATGATTCGTAGACTTGTTCGTAAGCCATCATTTCCATTCCATATCGCTGGCGATATTAGGAGCTGAGAGGTAAGGAGAGTGACGTTCAGTGGATTCGAGAGGGTCGTAAAGAGTGAGGTCGTGCTGGATAAGATTCTATTGTTTTCTGCTGGATCGGGAGCACCTTGATAGGCACGAAGTACCGTAGTGAGGAGTCTGTCTGCAGGCATATCTTTCTGTTCTACCAGCTGCAGGAAGTCTCATGGTGATGTCTATTGTTGAAGGGTGTAAGTTCCACGAGCACGCCCGTAGCCGAGGCACTTCAGCCTTTCGCGCCCCAGTTCCCACCAGCCTTCCTCCAACACCAAACAGCCGCAAGGCTGAAAGTACGGAGATTCATCACAATGGTGTCCACAAAGTCTGTATTAACGATAATTGGCTCTTGAAACATATTACTGACATGGAGATAGTCTGGCGGTTCATGATCCCACTCCTCTTGACTACGCCACTCCGCCTTTCCCGTCGCTGTATTGGCCGTACAAAGCCAAGCCAGGAGTCGCGAATTATCTTTACTATGCCAGTGACATCTGGCGTTATACCTTATATTGGACACTCATCATATTTGCTGTGTTTCATCTAGCTGTCGCTGGCTTTGCAGTCTTGATGCAGCTTGGCAAGGGGAAGAATGCCTGGCGGTATGTGTGGATTATACCGCTGTTTTACACTGTAGTTGCCGGAGTGGAGGCTTTGCTTGCAGGGAGTATTGTAGGCCTAATGTAAGTTTTCTTTCAATTTATGCTTAATTACAACAGTTCTTGTGCTTGACGCTGATACTGTTCGATAGCCTAGGAGCTGTATATAACGCAGGTTATTTCAGGATGTCGACGTGGATACCCTTCATTTGGTCTTTCATCAATGTCCTTGTCTTGAATATCTCTTCATTCTCTTTCCAAGGAGGCTTATGAAGATCATAAAATATCACTACTCTCTTGGATAAGATAAGGACGGTTGTTACGCTTCAATTACATCGCCTAAGTCAGCATACCTAAAAAAAAAACCCGTGAAAGCTATCTCCGATACCAGGAGGATGCGGATTGTGATAGATATGGCCTGCCTCTAGGACCCTGAACTTATTCCATACAACATCCAAGTCAACTACGGGACATCTTTGGGCGAGACCAATAAGTATCGCTTCGGAAGGTCTAGTCCACCGTTATATGAGTGCAGTGTCGGATTCGCAAAAATCAGCTTTGCGCGTCGATTATGTTCTGGCACATACACCAAAATCCAAGACACTGTTATGGCAGATTCAATAGGTTTAAGTGCCAATGAAAAACTTTCTAAGGTAGTGAAGCAGCCGTCACTGAGGTAAGCTTGCAGTGGCTCACGGAGTTTTTCAACAAAAACGATCAGATCAATCTCTGAAATGAGCATTTGAGAGAAAGGAGGAGAGGAGGACACTTCACACCATTTACTTTCACAAGCAACTATTCAACTGATAGCGATGACAAGGGCTCCAGTGGAAAGGGTTTCCTAGCTACGTCTGGGGGTTCTTATACAAAGACATGGGTAGCGCTCACGCTCATGAGACTATTTGGCTGCTGGGTGTAACGCACCATAGACTGGCGGACATCAATTTTTAGACACAAAAACAAGTCTCGTAAATTGCTATTAGATCAGAAACGAGCCTAAGACGCATTAGCTTGAGCTTAAGCTTAAGCTTGTCAGAATATCATCACTGCCTTTTATTACTTACTGAACATGAAGGTCTCAACCATATCATTCAACCAATGCCTGAAGTTCACAACATCAGCCTTGCTGGAGAGTAATATGAGGCTGCTGATTGGGGTGACCTTATTTTATAGCTCCTGTTATAGTGAGGAACTACTTCCAGCCACCCTCTCATAGGTAGGTATTTATCTAGCCAGCCTCGCACGTGCTATTGCAGCTCAGCCTCGCCAGATTTTGAGACATCGCGTCACAAGTCCTTTGACGACTCCACATACTTGGGACTACAATACCAACGCTTTGTCTTTGTTTGAAGATGCCGCAGATGACTCCTCATTTGAAAAGGCCCCTAGATGACTTTTGGCGATGATATTAGCTTGATATACATAGGAACAGGAGGAGCACGATTTATACACAATGGCATCGACTTATTCCGACACGGCTGGAGGAAATGACCCCAATGAACTCTTTCTTGGCAGCAGCACGAATTCTTTTCTTGGCGACGAGAATGGAGATATAGCTTTGGGTATATATGGATCCGCAGCTCACGATCATCATGACGACAGTGCATCATCACATTGGGTACAGGGACAGAATGGGACGGCAAATGGACAGACCAGCGCAAATGGACTGGCAGCTGGATCTCAAGTTCGAGCACGGCGGAATATATGGAATGAAGCAGCCGGTATAGTCAACGCTGGTGGCTTAGGACAGGCACGACCCTCCATCAGTCTTCCTCCACCAACATCAGAAGAGATCTCTTCTGCACTCGCAGCCTACGAACGAGCCTTCCTTCCCCATCAGCCCAAATCTCTCTCCGGAATCGCTCTCCGCTCATTCCTCCTGGGTCTTGTGCTCTCCGGCGCCTCGACACTATCAGTCTACCTTGCCTATAAGCAAATCGCCCTCTGGAGAGTCCCCTTCTTCCTCTGCTCCCTGAGCCTCTTCCACTTCCTTGAATTCTACACTACAGCCCTATCCAACACGGCTTCCGCAAAAGTCTCCTCGTTCCTCCTGGCAAGCAACGGCTCCGCCTACACCATCGCCCACACCGCCGCCTTCCTCGAATGCATCATCTCACATCTCCTCTCCCCCTCCCAACTACTGCCCAACAACGTCCACAACATCCTTCTGGTGACCGGCTTCGCTTTGATCATACTGGGCCAGACGATCCGCGCAACAGCCATGCTGCAAGCCGGCGCCAACTTCTCGCACGTCGTGGCGCACACCAAGCGGCAGGAGCACACCCTCGTCACGAACGGCTTGTACAGCGTGCTCAGACATCCCAGCTACTTTGGCTACTTCTGGTGGGCTATTGGCACGCAGCTGGTGATTGGGAATGCGCTGTGTCTTGTGGCGTACGCGGTCGTGCTCTATAGGTTCTTTGAGAGGAGGATCGGTGGGGAGGAGGAGTTGCTCGTGCGGTTCTTTGGGCGGGAATATGTAAAGTATCGGGAGAAGACCTGGGTTGGAATACCGGGAATCAGGTGATGCGTTTGTTGCATTTGGGTGGGGGTATGGATTGATGGGACTTATGAAGCTGGCACCTTTCGTACGCGAGGCATTTGGGCGAGTGATTGCAAGTCAGTAATGAGAAGTCATGGCGTGGTCTAGTATGCTTCTTCGTTGTTGGTTTCTATCGTATGAGCTGTACTGAAATGATCGCATTGGGTGCATTTTGGTCAATATGGACGCTTGAATCTTGGCGTCCTCGCTGCGATTTAAATCAACATCTCTGTTAGAGACCGCATTTTGTTGAAGGAGTCACTTATTAATGTTTACGTTAGCATGGACATCTGTTGGAGCTTGTGGTCGATACAGAAGTCTCGGATCTCTCTTATTAATAAATAGTGCAAGTCTGGATGGAATAATTTAGTAGTCTCTATTAAGTGTGGTTTTATAGTATCTAATCCATATTGGGTTCGGATTGTTCAATTCGAGCACCACCACACTATATGTATGGCTAGCTAGTACAGAGGCTTTGTAGCAATGTGCGTATGGTAGATCCCTTGGGACATCATGCTTTTCACTCATCTAACTCATTGAACTGCGAGACCTGTGTCGTATGACCGATAGTGCCACACAGAGCTCCTGCATAGCTCAGATACCCCTCCTTGGCTCTCAGAGTGGGATGTCCCATCTATCTTTTGACGAAATGGTAACCATAGTTTGAGCTTGTGCTCGTGGGAGTCTTGGCGCTGGCTGACTATGTCTTAAGGACATGAATCTAGACGTGGACAGTCAATCTCATAATTCTCGTGCTCCGAATATATGATGACCAGAGCCTCAAGGCACCTCGCCCCGTTTCTTGGCCTCTTCGGCTTCTTTCTTTCTTGCAAGGTATCGCTCCTTGGCACTCATAATGTCACCCTCAGTCTTCCGACTCTTAGAGGCCCGTTCGATTTTCTCGCGCTCTTCCTCCTCTTCCTCTAGAGCCCGCTTTGTAGCTTGCTCGAGCTGCGCTTCCATCATGCGCGATTGCCGTTCCCGCATGGCCTGCTTGCCACCGCCAGCACCGCCAGGTCCAGAGCCTCTGTTGGCCGTCGATACAGGGGCACTGCTACGCGAGGGGTTTGCTGAAGCTGTGCTTTTGGTTTTGGGGATCACGTTCAAGCCGCCCTTGAGTAGCTGTCTCTTATCGACCACCTGACCTTCGTCATTGACCGCAATATTCGCCCCCGTCTTCTCACTAATCTCCTTGGCGATCTCCGCGTCGGACTTCTGCTTCTGCTCCTCTTCTGTCTTCGCTGGTCCCTCCTTCACAGCGTCCTCTGCGGCCTTCACCATCTCTGCATGCCTCTGCTCTCCTTGCTCAAGCATATTCTTGAAGAAATTCGTCATTCCTTTGCCCTTGTTCTTCTTCTGTTCCGCCTCCTCTCGTAGACGTTCTTCCTCTTCGACCCGCCGATTCTCCTCCTGTTGCTTCTTATATGCTGACGTGACGAACTTCTCCTTATCTGCGAACTCTTCACCTTCTGCCTCCCTCTCCCGTGCCAGCTTCTTCTCTTCCGCTATGGTGGCATCACGTTTTCGCACCGCTGCTGCGGCGAGCAGGCTCATCATGTATTTGGGCTTGTCGTCTTGGTCTTCTTGTGAGATCTTCTTCTTAGGTTTCAGAGAATCGTAGACGGCATCGTAGTCGTAGATACTTGGATCTAATTCCTCTGCTGTGTCGGCATTCTTCTTGGACGTGAATGAGGCGGAAAGATCACCGTACATGCTAATAGGAGCTTTTTGGGGGCCGCCATTCTGCTTCGATTTTGACACAATACCGCCAGACTGGGTCGGTTTCGTGTTTTCTGAAAGTCCGTTAATCTCCCCGATCTCCTCTACTCCTCCTTCATTGTCATTTTCGCCGTCCGAATCGTCTGGCTCGCCGAAGATGGGCTTCCGCTTTGCGGGTAGGGGTCTGCTCCCTGCGGCCGTCTTTTTCTTGATATTCAGTCCGTAGGACAAACCGGCGTTAGACATTCTGGGAAATTTAAGAGGAAACCTGATGTGACCCTCAATGTTATATTGGAGGAACCAAGCCAGGGAATTGTGAAGCTTGGACCAGGCTGGGGAATTTTGAAGCACGAGGCCGCTAGCCTCGATCAAAAGGCTGCAACCACCAGAACCTTGCTCGTGCCCTGTGTGCTTGTGACCCCCACCATGAACCACCTGGACTCAACTCACTTCATGTGAACCTTCACATGCATTCCACCATTCTACAGATGAGGGCCATCAACAACCCGCAAAGTTCTAGCAAGTCGCAGCGACGATGACCTCCTCAAATCCAGACGAACCCGTCGCAATGGCTGGCAACTTCTACCAAGACAAAGATGAGGACGAGCGCACAACATCTCGCCCCTCGAAGTTCAGATTCAAGGGCAAACACGACCGAGACGATCGCCACAGAAGCTCGTCCAGACACGATGACAGCGAGAGATATCACCGCCACCACAGACACCACCACCGCCGAAAGCGACGTCGGCTGTCCCCCTTCTCCAAAGACGGCAAGCCTCAAGAAGAAGGAGAAGAAGTGGAAGCAAATGAGCCCACCTCCACCACTTATGATGACCCTCAACCTCTCGACCCAGACGTCGCGTTCCGCGAATCCCTCTTCGACGCCATGGCCGACGACGAAGGCGCCGCGTTCTGGGAGGGCGTCTACGGCCAGCCGATCCACACGTATCCGGACGTGAAGGCCGGGCCGACGGGGGAGCTGGAGCGGATGAGCGACGAGGAGTACACGGCGCATGTGCGTGCGAAGATGTACGAGAAGACGCACCAGCATCTGCTGGAGGAGAAGAAGCGGCGGGAGGAGGCGAAGCGGGAAAGGGAGCGGCTGGAGAGGGAGGGGAGGAGGGAGGAGGAAGAAGCGAGGAGGTTTAGGAGAAGGGTGGAGGAGAGTCTGAGGAGGGGGGAGGAGAGGAGGGATCGGAAGGTGTGGGAGGAGAGATGGGAGGGGTATCTGGGTAGGTGGGAGGAGCTGGGGGGCCAGAGGGCTGGGGAGGGGGTTGTGCGTGTCAATGCTATGCCTTGGCCTGTGGAGAGCGGGAAGAGGAAGGATCTGGGGTTGAAGGAGGTCGAGAGGTTCTTCCTCTATGCGCCCAGCGGGGGACAGCCGACCGAGACGCAGCTGAGCAAGGTGTTGAAGCTGGAGAGGGTGAGGTGGCATCCCGACAAGATCCAGCAGAAGCTGGGAGGACAGGGTGTCGGGGAGGATGTCCTGCAGGCTGTGACGGAGGTCTTTCAGTTCGTTGATCGGATCTGGTCTGAGATCAGGGACCGGAAGTAGCGAGGGCGTTTTGGTGGTGTTCTTTGATTTTATGCATGTAGCGATGGCGTTTTGAGAGGAGGGCATATCTACGAGTCATGACGCTGGCAAGAGATGAATTATTCGACTGCTACGGGAGTTGAGGCGAACAGGTAGAGGAGACATGTTTCAGGCCGGCAGGGTCTCGATCTTGATACCTTTGGTTACACTATAATAGGAGGATCAGATAGAGATAAGTGAGGTAGTATCTGACTTACTCTTGCAGAGTAGGACAAATGCATAGAGTAACATTTAAGTCGATGACGACAAGATTCCTGACTATTGTAGACCCCAGAGTACTTCGTTTCTGAGTATTTGGTGAGGAATATAATCGAGAGATGATATTGATTCTGCCCATATTGTTTCGCGAGTCGATAGTATTTCACGTAAGCTCTCTACTGGCCTTACCCCCCCAACTCCCACTAGAAATGATTCAAGTCCGTATTGATAGTGACGCAAAGAGTTTTATCTCCTCCATACTACCTCCAGATGATACGATTGTCCCCGGAAAGTTGCATGTCCTTTGGTCAAGCTCGAATCAATGGCCTCCTGAACGGACCTCTGGCCCGGGCATCTCGACTCTTCGATAAAGCTTCCGCGTGGGTAGTATGAGGGTGAGTCCTCACCAACAAGCTCCATTCTCGATTCTTCTGGTGCGCCTCATGACATTACTTATGTGTCTCACCTTTTTGATCTGCGACCTGCCCTACTTGCAAATTGTCTCATCACACAAATTCGGTATTGAAGAAGTATCGTCGCCAAGCTTGGGAAAGTTTGGGCTATCTCAAGAAGCAGAGAGATATAGATTTTTCATTGGTCGTGTTGTTGTAAAGTTTATTGTATACCATCAGCAAGAAGAAGAAGAAGAAGGGCTCCTTTGCAGGACTTTTGAGCGAAAAATACACCGGAGATGGTGTTGCAACCTCGACCTTGGAAAAAGCAAGTTCTGTGGTGGTTTTCTTTTTCTTTTTCCTTTTTGGTGTTTCCAACGCTGCTTCTGTTTCAATTGGCCAATCACCAGCATAGACCAACTTTGGATGTATCGTCATCATCGCCATTATTATCATCATCATCCAAGGAAGATATGTCTTTCCGTTGTCCCAGCGGGAGTCGAATCGTTTGAGGCAGAAATGATAAAATTCATGAATAGATGTCTCGTTGAAATAAATAAGGAAGAGAATCTGCTGAAAGAGCAAAAGAGCGTCATGTTGTGATCAGATCAGATCAGATCAACCCTGCATCCATGCTCGAGCTCGAGCTATACTTGCACCTGTATTGTTTCGTGTTATATATGTGTGTATATATATCTCTCTCATGTCATCCCATGCCATCCCATGCCATCCCACGCGAAGCCCCCGCCCTTTCCGCCCCGCCATTTGCACCGGAGCCGGCCTAGCGTCCACTAGTGCCCCCTCCGCTACCAGGTTCCGCTACCAGGTTCCGCCCCCCCCTCTACCAGACCCAGACCCAGACTCTCTCTCTCCTACCCCACCACGAGAGAGGCCCAGCAAAGAGAGGCCCAGCACCTACTGTACCGTCTGCTGTAAATCCTCCTCCTAGTCCTAGTCTTCCACCCTTCCACCCTTCCACCCTTCCACCCTCCCCATCCCTCCCCCATTCGAATCCCATCGCGACCTCCGAATTCCCACCATCTCCCCACTTACTCACTCACTCACGCACTCACTCACTCACCCTCTACATCCTCTCTTCTCCTCTTCTCCTCTTCTCCTCTTCTCCTCTCCCCTCCACATCCACATTATTACATCTCCCTACTTTCTCATCCCTACATCTTCCTACGTATCATATCTCTTTGTGCTGTACCACCCCCAGTCGCTCCCCAATTCCAACTCTGGGTGGTGGTGGTTCGTGCATCAGTCCTCTCCTCGTCCTCGTCCTCGTCCTCGTCCTGCTTCCTTGGGCCATCAATTGAACCGAGCACTCAGTCCTCCTCCTCCTCCTCCTTCGCGCTTCCACCACGGCCAGCTCTCTCTCTCTGCATTGCCGACGATTGGATTGGATTGGATCTCCTCCAGCCTCATCCCAGCGCCCCTCCTCCGGCCAATCCGCCCCCCGGCCGACAGGGAAGGCATTCCGTGGACTCTTTGCGACTGCAGCAAGCCGCATTCCTCTGGGGCACAATCCGCTCGCCAAGTCCCCAAGTCGCATTGCAGAGAAGAGACTTCCGTCCATCAAATACCTCGAGTCTCAGAATTTCATGTTCATGTCCAGCCACTCGCTTTTCCTCATTGTTGCTGCTTCGCCTAGAACTCTCACTGCTACCGCTCCACGCTCGGCTGACCATCAGCCCCTCTCGAGCTCCTGGCTATAGCGTCACTATCAGCTATCGATTACCCACCCCCCCTCCCATCTGCGCTCCCGCCGCTCGCCGCCTCTTCATCCAGAGCTTTCCGCCTAGTCGATCGTTCACGACGACTCCCAATCTGCCAATTGCTTCTTTATGCCGACTTTAGGATTCCTCAAGAAGAAACGGACCAAGGAGTCGCCGGGTCAGAACGACCTTGCTGCTCCAAACTCAGCTTCAAGTCTACCTAACAGTCCGATCACGCCAACCTCTTCCAAGGGCTTCGGAAATTCCATTGCCTCGACCTCCACACAATCCACCGCCCCTCAGACACAACATAATTCCCAATCGTCCGCCCCAAACCAGACTGATAACCCCACAGCGGTGGGAGAACCACCAACAATGCAAAAGGTAGGGCAGCCACAACAACCTCAGACCTTATCTCAACCTTCCCCGCCACCTGCGGGACAGCAAAATCTTCCTTCGATCAATAATCTTATCAACCCGCCCCAGCAAGATGGCGCAGGCCAGTCGACACCGGTTCAGATGACGTCTGCGCCAGCATCGACCAGCTCTAATGCACCTGTCGCGACAGAGAATGCTAGGCCAGCTCAATCAATAGAACAGTCGCTACAGCAGTCGCTACAGCAAGCGGTACAGCAGCCAACTCCGATTCGGCAGACCAAGGGCAAGTACTCGCTGGGGGATTTCGACATCCTGCGCACATTGGGGACTGGAAGCTTTGGACGAGTGCATCTCGTCCAATCAAAGCACAATCAGCGCTTCTATGCCGTGAAGGTCTTGAAGAAAGCCCAGGTGGTCAAAATGAAGCAGGTGGAACACACAAATGATGAGAGGCGGATGTTACAAGAAGTCAAGCATTCTTTCCTCATCACACTATGGGGAACCTTCCAAGATTCCAAGAATCTTTACATGGTGATGGATTTTGTCGAAGGAGGCGAATTATTCTCGCTCTTGCGAAAGTCACAGGTAGGACATTCTACTCCTGGTTTCTACTCGAGTTGTGCTGAATAAACTAGCGTTTTCCCAATCCCGTAGCCAAATTCTACGCCGCAGAGGTCACATTGGCTTTAGAGTACCTTCATTCGAAGCAAATAATATACCGAGATTTAAAGCCGGAAAACCTGCTTCTCGACCGGCATGGCCACTTGAAAATCACGGATTTTGGATTCGCGAAAAGGGTTCCAGATATTACTTGGACGCTGTGCGGCACTCCGGACTACCTGGCCCCAGAGGTCGTATCAAGTAAAGGATACAACAAATCCGTTGATTGGTCAGAGAGACTCTAAGTCTGAGGTACTATTTTAGTCACTAATATTTCTATAGGTGGTCACTAGGCATATTGATCTTCGAAATGCTGTGCGGCTTTACGCCATTCTGGGACGGCGGTTCACCGATGAAGATTTACGAGAACATTCTGAAGGGTCGAGTCAAATACCCACCATACATCCACCCGGATGCCCAAGATTTACTGCAACGTCTCATTACAGCAGATTTAACAAAGAGACTGGGCAACTTACATGGTGGTTCAGAAGATGTGAAGAAACATCAATGGTTTGCCGAGGTCACCTGGGAACGGCTGGCCAAGAAGGACATTGATGCGCCGTATGTTCCACCGGTCAAGGCTGGTGTTGGGGATGCAAGCCAATTCGACAAATATCCCGAAGAAACTGAGCAGTACGGTCAGCGGGGTCACGATGAGTACTTTCACCCTTCCTGAAATGGAGTTGTAGATTATACTAATCCTAGTAGACATGGTCGCTTGTTCCAAGAGTTCTAATTTCAAAGCTCTCAACTCCACCTCGGATGTCTACCGGGCCCGTGGCAAACAGCTCTAACAAGCATCACTTTGCACATACAAGTTCTCAAAACGTTAATATTTTATATGAATCGAAAATACTCAGGGGTGGAAAATTCTTTATTCGGGTCGGTGTTCTTGCTGGGAAACGGAGCTGGTGGAAGAACATGCGTTGGTCTTCTGATATTTGTGGGGTTGGATGGGATTCTAAAGCTACATGCTATGCTGTTGGGCGCTACAGTACATGCGAATTGGGCTGCTTCCCCGAGATAGGATAGACGCCTCTGTTAGAATGCAATGTCCAGACCGGGCTTTAGGACCCTCCCATGATGAAATCCATTTTGCGATGGTGATGTCGTTGAGTGTTGAATATACGTCACGGCCCACCCATATCTTCTGGGACCGGAATTGGGGACCCCCTCTTGGACAGGTTTGGTCAAGTGGCCCCCCCCCCTCCCCTATATTGGTCTTCCGCGCTATGCATAGGGTTCCAAACTTCTGCTTCTCCGAACTCCTCACTACCAAAATGCTAATTATGCCGTGCAAAGGGGGCCCCAGCTACACACGAAGTATTAGTGAACTCTCACATATGCAGCGTACACCAAGGTCCATAGGATAGTAAATTAAGAAAGAAAGAAAGAAAGAAAAAATAAGAGAGAGAAAAAAAAATAATATGTTTCATCAACCAATTGTCATCTCTTTTCTTTCTGGGGGGGGGATTTTGGATATTGGATATTGGATATACCACCTAAAACCGCGTTATCCTCTCGAAACCCTTGCCCCTCTTCCCAGCCAGAGGATGCAAGCCTCTCCGCCAGCGCTCCAGCGGATCATTCAGGATCCAAGTCGGGAACTTCCTCCTGGGCAGAGCTAGGGATAGAGAAGATAGAGCCAGCGACACTCTATCCTTTCCCCTATCCTTTTCCCTTTCCCCCTCCCCGTCTTCTCCTTTTCCTCGATCCCACTCACCACCCTTCTTCTCATCAAAATCATCATCGTCATCATCAGTCAAGACAGAAGCCAAGCCAAAGCTACTCCTCGTGTACCTCTGCTGCTGCTGGTTCTGGTTCTCGGTGGTGCTCAGCACCCCGAAACTACTCGCCGTGTACCGCTTCTGGACGCCCATGCCGGGCTTGATGGGCCCGTTGTACGGACGGCCTTTCTCCTGGACCCAGGCCTCCCAGCCGTCCTCCTCGAAGACGGACATCGAGTAGCGGTAGTAAGCGGAGTCGTGCTTCTCTGTGTCTTCTAGGTAGGAGTAGTACTCGTCCTCGACGACACTTGCGCCGTCCAGCAAGATTGTCGGGATGATGTTGTTGTTGTTGTCGTTGCTGTGATCCACCATCATGCTGGCCATCTCGCTCCTCCTCCAGCCGGGGAACCCTGTGCTTCTCGAGTACCGCGACGCAGAATCCAGGCTCAGGGCTCGCGAGTGCTTGATCTCTCTGTCGTAGAGCGGGACTGTTGGCGGCGGCACGGGCTTCCGCGTGATGGTGTTTGAGCGGGGCAGGACCAGCGGTGCTTGGTGGCGGGCAAAGGGGTCTTTGCGGTCTGGGCTGCTGAGGGTGAAGTTCCGGCGGATGCGGCTGGAGAGGAGCAGGATGTCGATGATGAAGATCAGGAGAGTGAGGAAGATGATGGAGCCGATGCTGATGCCGATTATGGCGCCGCGGGGAAGGCCGCTGTTGTCCGGGGCGACGAGGGAGATGGCTGGTTTGGATGGGGCGGGAGAAGGTGAGGTGGTTGATAAGGCTTCGAGTAAAGGTGCTGGAGTTGATAGATTTGGAGCTGGTGTAGGGGTTGAAATGATCGTATTAGCTGTAGTAGCAGTGGGCTCAGTAGTAGACTCTGAAGCTGTTCGTCGCCGCCGATATCTTCTAGCATGGTCACCTTTCCCTCCGACGTCCTCCGCATTATAATCCACACTAGTAGGAATTGTTCTTGGTGAAATGTACATGATTAAAGTTTACTCTGAATAAAAGAAGACATCACGGCAGCACAGCTGCGTGCAGAAAGGAATAGATTTTCCAGCAATCGATGCTGAGAAAAATCCCGTAAACACATCGAGGGGATGCGCCCTCATATCTCACCAAATACTGAAACCATTTACACGTGTATAGACTTTTGCCCAAGGTAGATCTTTGTACTTAGTCTGACTCGAACTTGATCACAGCCTCGCGTCTTGACATCGGATGAAGCCCGACAAGGCTGAAACGGGCATCCGAAGCAGGGCAAGGTGAAGCGTGCAGACACTTGCGAAACGCTTGGCACCAGCACAACGAATCATAATTCAACGACGAACCTCATCTGAACAATCTTCTTCTGCGATCAGGTATCAGGTTCGCGCTCGGGCAAAGACTTGTGTGGAGAACTTCGAGGTATTTACGTCTTCGAGTGGCGTGATCCAAGACTTGTCGGGCCCTGAATTTTATGCCATGATAGACTTGCGACTTTGATGCACGCCATAGAGGAGTTGGCAACTTTTGAATATTACCTCTCATCCAATGGCGAGCCGGCTTGTTCGTGTGCTGGAGTCGTCTAGACTGATGTCAAATATGGGGCTTCTGATATACTCCAGAGTCTGTGCACCCTGAAGTTCAGTGCTCCCAGTGATAGCAAATTTGCCGATACTCCAGATTTTTCAAGCTTGCATAGCACTGGAATGTTCATCTGCTCTCACTAGCGATCTCAGGAGACGAGAGATCATAGTGCTACTCATATGATCGCGCCAACTGCATGCAACAATGTAACGCACACGGTGCATAACACAACAAGGCCATTCAAGTCTATTGTACTACCCGAAAGAGAAACTTCTCGTGATTCGTCTCATCAAAAATTGACTCTCAAAACATTTTTGCGCGGGTGCGGAAGCTGTTCCTGCCCTATCGATAGCTCGGGCGAGAGGTCCCGTGAAACAGGGTATAAGATGCGGCATATAGTGGATAACAGCGCAATGTAAGAAACGGATGCTCAGTTGCAATGTGACTCAGTTCCTCTGGATCAAACGAGTTTAGGGGAACTATCCTCCCAGATAAAGATTGCCAAATCGATATCCTCTGCCTGGCGGAAC
Source organism: Proliferodiscus dingleyae (assembly GCA_003988795.1). Classification (NCBI taxonomy): domain Eukaryota; kingdom Fungi; phylum Ascomycota; class Leotiomycetes; order Helotiales; family Lachnaceae; genus Proliferodiscus; species Proliferodiscus dingleyae. The sequence continues at coordinate 255,675 of QYAK01000035.1, forward strand.
GTGAGGGAGACTTCATTAAGAATCCCCGCTTGCCCCGCCCCCACCCCCCAACCAGTGAAGAGTGGTCCGCATAATATATTCAAGGGCTACATGCTATTGAAACCTTCCAGAAAGTGGAAAGAAATAGTATGTGATAGATGGTGCAAATGAAACTATGAATCTTTAGCCGACACGTGAAACTGGAGCAGGAGTACAGTAACAGCGTTGACAGCCATTTAACCGAGTTGTATTCCTAAACGCTGAGCAAGAGTAACAAACCCATCCTCATCGTCTTTAATCAAAAGGTCCGGAATATTCTCCTTTCGAAGCTCTGGGGCCTTTTCCTCTAACGGTCGGTCAACGTATATTGCATAGAATCCGCATGCTTTCGCAGCTTTCAAATCACTTAGATGTGCGGCCACGAGCGCACACTCCTCTGGCTTTACACCCATCTTTTCTGCCGCTCCGAGATATACCTTGGGGTTTGGTTTGAACGATTGGAACATGTCGGCGGAGTAAATATGTGTAAAGGGTATGCTGCTATGCGCCACCAGATGTTCCAGTAAGTCGTTGTAAGAGTTGCTTAGGGTCACAGTAGAGAATTTCCTGTTGAACAAGTCCAGGCCACGGCAGGTGTCCGGCCAGGGTGTAAGACGGTGCCAGACAAGGCCAAGATATCTGAGTTGCGAGTCATTCCAGAGCGAACCCTCTTTGACATGGAGCTCCGAGTTGCTGGCGTCTTCGCTTGGAATGACCAAGCCACGGTGGGCGAAGAGTGTATAGAGTAATTCAATACGATGCTTGTCGACTGCTCTCCAGTCTACATTGCCGTGTTCTGCGATACTACTTTTAACGAACTTGTCCGACTCTTTGTTCCATTCCTGCTCCTGTCAGTATAGATCTGAGGTAATGTCATTTCGTTAGTCACCAACCCCTCCGAACTCGAACCAATCGTCATATGACTGCAAAATAAATCAGTTTATATGTTAGGGAAGTGCTCAACTGGGTGGGGCATACCATCTCCGTCGCCTTGGTCCGGACTTCACTGCTAATCGACGACTCATCCGCCTCCAACGCCTCTCTGGCTGCTTTCCATAGCTCGTCAGCTACTGGCGTCCTCTGGGCTACACATGTTCCAAAGACATCGAAGAAAAGGACACGCAATTGTGGTGTGGTTGTCATACTGATCTCTCTCAATGAGCTCTGATCTTAATATGTCGACTTTGGATCAGTTAAGAAATGTAAGAAAAGATGTATCGAAATAAATGTCTGTCCATCTGTCTACGACTGTGAGAATATTCTTTTATGTATCTATAACTTGGCAGGGCCGCGACACGTGGGCGGACGTTACATCTGCCCCCAACTTTGGATCGCGGAGACTTTTTACCCCGCCTGACGTGATCAGCGGAGCCATTCTGCCGTGAAAAGTATAAAAGGACAAATTTGTCATGAGATTGGGTGGAAAGAGGATTGTGCGAAGTGAGTCATTTAACGGTTGCATGTATCCTTGGAAGGAAGAAAGGGGGGATCCAGCGTCGAAGTTAACGTCTTCGCTCGCTAAATTTAGCGTGACCTTAAGGACCTTGTTGGCTCTGACGGAAGGAGGAACAAGTTGTGTCAGATCAAGCTGATAAAGACACCGTGATTCATTGAAGAATCTTGTGTTGCTAGCATCTGAATATATTCATATTTTCTCGCTAAATCTCAAATCTGCTCGTGGACAGTACCAAGGTGCAGCTATTGCATCAACGATAACCCGTTCCCCTTAGGCTATTCGACCGTGATCTAGGTGCTATGGATATAAGGCTACAAGATTAAAGAATGTTTAGGGCAGACACATTAGCTGATTATGGTTGCCTTACCTCTGCAAATCCCTTCCCGGCAAAGAAGGTGAGGCTGAGTAAATACAACCTCATCCTTCCGAGTTGGGAGAAAATGCGAGCCTTAATCAGTTCCTCGCCTAGTCGATGTGACATTACAGATGGCTACGACGCGCCGGCAAACATATTTCGAATATCTCTAGTGGGTCAAAATGTTCTCCTAGGTTGAAGCTTGTCAATTTATTTTCGAACTCGAATATGCCACGTCTTCGCCTCTTCTCATAGTAGGGCGTCTTTATTTCATGGAGAAGCAGACAGAAAGACTGGATTTCCGCAGGTATGTAGGAACGATCGATCGTTTAGACAAAGTTAATCCAAATCATTAGTCCTGAGTAAGCTGTTCAAGCTTAATATTCTTGCCAAAAATGGTCGAATTCAGTCTGATTCTGCTCGTGGTCGGACTTCTCAAATCTACAATAGTTGCGGCTGTATCGGTCAACTATACAGAAATCAGTGGCAAAAAAGGCAATAGACTTCCAGATTTCAGCTTTTGCGGGTATCATGCATCTGAGGTCGAGATTCCCACCAATAATATTGGTCAAACCATCTCTCCTGGCAGTGGTGACCAGACCACCGATATTCAGAATGCGTTAAATGCCGCCCACTCTAATGGTGGCGGCGTTGTGGGGCTTCAGAGCGGGACGTATGAACTCAAGTCTCACCTTACCATTCCTAATGGCACAGTGCTGAGAGGAGAAGGTGTCAACAAGACCTTTCTCAATGTTCCGGATGGCTCACAGCATTGGATCACTTTGGGCGACTCTAGTGGCGGGGGAAAGACTGTCAAAGCCTCAAATATTACTGATGATCATATTCCAGTTGGAGTTATGGAAATCTCGGTTGCAAGTACAAGTGGATTTGAAATCGGACAGACTATCTATGTCCAGAGGGTCGTGACTCAACCGTGGGTAGACGCTCAGGGCATGGCTTCTCTTTACGGCAATGGAAGCAACTGGCTCACTGTAAGCGTTCTTAATACCACACTTTGATCAGAGACTTATAAAGTCTGTTCAGATAGGTAATCCTGTCAAGCAACCACGCACCATCCAATCCATCACGGGTAACACCATAACAATTGACATTCCCCTCACTGATTCCATCACCAACACGGCTCCATTTTCCATGAATGGTCAGGTAGTAGCCTACACGCGGCCTCAAGCCTCTATAGAAGTCGGCCTTGAAGACCTCTCTATCCACCTCTCTCCCTCATGCTCCGGTACTGTCTTGGGTAACACAACCTGTAGCATTGCGCCAATCGCCTTCTCACAATGGGTATCTGATAGCTGGATTCGTAATCTCGATCTGGCTGGCTTCATGAACTTTATTTCCGTCAACACCAGCACTTCTCGCCTCACCATAGCAAATGTCGCCATGCACCGCACAGCAGCCAGCAACAAATCTTCTGGGTACGCTGGAGATATCACATTATCGGGAACGCAAGCCTTGGTAGTCAATTGTTCGACGTGGGGCAACCCAGATACGAAGACATATTCGGTGATCACGACAACATTGACACCTGGGCCGAATGCGGTTGTGAACTATACATGCGAGCAAGATGCACATCAGATCGAGCCACATGAGAGGTGGGCACATGGATTTCTAGTCGACAATTCGAGGGCGCCGGTGTATTATATTAATCGTGGGGCTGCGGGAACCGGGCACGGGTGGACTGTTAACTCAGGTATACAGGATTAAATCTCTGACATAGTTGACTACTTCGCTAATGATGGTGCATAGGGGTGGCTTGGAATGTCAATTGGCCACAGGTGAACATCTCGAGTGCACCGGACGCTGATAACTATTGTATTGGATGTCAGTTCTCGACAAATTATAGTTCGAACGGAACATTCGAGTACTCTCATGAAAGTATTGACCCGCCGAGTCTTTTTGCGGCTCAGCTTGCTTCAAGGGGCTATAGATCTTGAATCTTCATCCTACGAGAGAAAGACATCTAAATATTGTCTTCATGAAAAAAGTACAAAAGAATGAATGGATTGGACTGTAATATTCTGCTTCTGGCCGTCCGAGGTCTGCCTCTGCACGAACAAGTTAGTCGTTGCTAAGATGATTATTATAATAGCATTCAGATACGAACCCAATGTTTCACCTCAAACTTATACGTATCATAATTTTCTTGGTGTTCCCTAAAGATATGATGGCTCCTCGTACTGTAGACGGATCAACATCGAAAGCTCGGGCATGAGGACTTTACAAGATAGATTTTGTCGACATGCTTCTCCAATTGGAAAATTATTGCAGCTTCAATGGAGAATTGCTCACCTCTCGTATGATCACCATTACCGGAAATAGTTTTGACTGTCCAACAAATTAGAAATATGGTCAACCTTTAATGTATTCAGTTATAGTTCTGAGAGTCTGGCGGAATAAAGTTGACCCACTCAAGGAGTCTGAAATGCTTGGCAGCGGAGAAAATACCCCTCCATGCATGTGCCCCGCCAAAAATATTCTCACTGAGGCATTGATCTTTGAACCGGAGGCATTGTCCCACGACATCGAGAATGGCAGCACCAAACTCGATACGAATCCTCCTTGTAGGAAATGGTAATTGGGCCTTTCATTGGATTCCCCTCTCGCTCCTTTGCCTGGGTCTGCACGTACTGATGCGGATACAGGTGGCAGAGAACACGCGCTTGCCTGGAAACTCAGTCAATCATCCCTAGTAGAATCAATCATCGCCGTACCAGGAAATGGAGGAACTGCAAGCTGTCCGAAGACGATAAATACTACAGAAGTCAGCGCCGCCGATTTTTCTGGGCTGGTAGCCATGGCACAAAAGCACAATGTGAATTTGGTAGTCCCTGGTATGTAGGATCTCACAGCTGAAAAGCATTTCATCAATACTGATTTAGATCAACTTGCAGGTCCAGAGCAGCCATTGGTGGACGGTATCGCAGATATCTTCAAGGCTGCTGCAATCCCAGTCTATGGACCGTCGAAATTAGCTGCGCGAATGGAAGGAAGCAAAACGTTCTCGAAGGATTTCATGAAGAAGTACAATATTCCCACAGCGGCCTATGAGAACTTCACAGATTACAACAAGGCACTTGCGTATTTGGACAAGATTAATCACAACATTGTGATCAAAGCAAGCGGCTTAGCGGCTGGAAAGGGTGTGGTTCTGCCAACTACGAAAGAGGAGGCACAAACTGCACTGAAAGATATCATGCTGGACAAAGAATTCGGTTCCGGTATGTCGCATTATTCCATCTTCAGATAGTAATAAGCTAATATTACGAAAGCCGGAGATGAGGTGGTTATTGAAGAATACCTAGAAGGTGACGAACTCAGCATATTGAGCTTCAGCGACGGATACTCCATACGTTCTCTTCCTCCTGCCCAGGATCACAAGCGAATTTTTGATGGAGATCTGGGCCCTAATACTGGTGGAATGGGATGCTATGCTCCAACTAACATTGCGACGAAGCAACTAATTGATGAAGTCGAACGTACAATTCTCCAACCAACAATAGATGGATTGCGGAAAGACCGAATACCATTCATAGGTACGCTTTTCACTGGCCTCATGATCACAAAAACCGGTCCAAAGGTCTTGGAGTACAACGTCAGATTCGGCGACCCAGAAACTCAGACTCTTCTGCCATTACTAGAGACCGACCTAGCAGAGATCATGGTAGCATGCTGTGAAGGCTATCTGGACAGCATCTCTATACAAGTCAACCCGAAGAAGTCAAGCGCAACAGTCATAGTTGCAGCAGGTGGCTATCCCGGATCCTACGCCAAAGGAACTCCTATGACAGTAACAACTCCTCCTTCAGATACAAATATCTTCCATGCCGGTACGGCTCTCAAAGACGGGACACTCCAAACTAACGGTGGACGGGTCATCGCGAGCCAGGCTACAGCCGGGGATCTCCAAGAAGCCGTGAAACGTGCCTACACGGGTATAGAATGTATCAAGTTCAATAAAATGTTCTATCGCAAAGACATAGCGCACAGGGCTCTGAAACCAAGCACCCAAGAAGCGTCTCTTACTTACGCCGACGCTGGTGTCGACGTCGATGCCGGCAATGCTTTTGTCGAAAGGATCAAGGCTGCAGTGCGCTCGACTAAACGAGCCGGCGCCGATGCTGAGATAGGAGGATTTGGCGGAGAAGTAGACTTGAATGCAGCCGGATACACCTCTGGGCCGGTCATTGTGGGTGCTATTGATGGCGTAGGCACGAAATTGCTGATTGCCCAAGCGATGAACAAACACGATACAGTAGGCATTGATCTCGTGGCCATGAACGTCAATGATCTAGTTGTCCAAGGCGCCACGCCCTTGATGTTCCTCGACTATTTTGGCTGCTCGAAGCTGAACCCCGAGGCAGCGGCCGCGTTTGTTGAAGGTGTGGCGATTGGGTGTAGGGACGCCGGGTGTGCGCTTGTGGGAGGTGAGACGGCGGAGATGCCGGGTATGTACCAGAAGGACGATTATGATGCTGCTGGATGTGCGATCGGAGCGATGTCCGCTGAGTTGAGGCTGCCTCGAACAAGCGAAATGGTGGAGGGCGATATTCTGCTCGGATTGGCGTCGAACGGATTACATTCAAATGGCTTCTCTCTCGTCCGCCGCGTTGTTGGAAAAAGCCTGTCTTGGAACGAGCCTGCGCCTTGGGACAAATCAGCGACTGTCGGATTGAGCTTGCTTACTCCCACAAGAATTTATGTGAAGCAGCTGCTAGGTGTCATTGGAGAAAGACTGTTGCTGGGCTTAAGTCATATAACTGGTGGTGGCCTGACCGAGAACATTCCACGAATGTTACCTGATAATCTTGCCGCTGAAGTCGATGTTTCCCTGTGGGAGCTTCCAGCAGTATTTAGATGGCTGAAACGGAATGGTCCTATCTCTGGCTCTGAACTGGCTAAGACATTCAACACTGGTGTTGGAATGGTCATAGCTGTTTCGAAAGCTAACGCTTCTAGAGTAAAGGACATGCTTGAAGCGGAAGGTGAGAAGGTGTACACTATCGGGAAACTTGTCCCCAGGACAGCGCAGGGCGTTGTGTTGGCAAATCTACAGTCTTGGGATTAGTCTGTTTCTGTAAGTGGCGTAATGGGAAATACCAAAAGCAATGCCGTTCAAAAGCTCTATTCATCTGACCACCGATGCTCACGCATGTCACACTCCTCTTGACACACGCTCCCACTTCCAAGTCTGCAAGATAACTTGAGCCTCCCCATCGGCTCATCTGGCAACTCTACTCTCAAGTCACGTACTCTACACTCCTCTGGCATGATCGCTTCCTTAGCCTGGTTCCAGCCTTTTTCCTCAATCTCCACGACCTTTCTGGCGATGAGCACACAGATCCTAGAGTCCCAGGTCCCCTCTCTATGACTAGCATCTGCCATTAGATCAATTGCCTTCCTCCTGACACTGCCGACCCGGCACTTCAACGCCGTGAGGTAGAGTGGCGGGAGCCAGCCCACGTCGATTATTGAGCGGGCCATATCCAGGCCTGGAGTAAGTACGAGAGACGTCGAGCTGCCCTGGGTGTGTAGAGTCTCTGAATTAGAGAGTATGGAGAGAAATTGCGGTGTGTATAAGTCGAAGACAACTTCCTCCTGCCGGAGGGAAGTGTCGGCCATGATGGTGGCCATGAAATAGTATGTATGAAGCAGAGGGCAGCCTCGTCCTGTGGGCTCCTGAGGCTGGAGTATTGTTTCAGAGGCTTTGAATGTGATAATCCATTGGGAGAGTTCAGCTTGAATCTCTTGCTGCTTCTTTTTGAGTAGATATTGGCCGCCACAAGGTAATAGTGTCCTAGATGCGGACTGCGTATGTACAACCCGATCCAGACAGAATAGCTTGTACAATATTCGTTCCATGTGTTCCCATACTTCGTTGAAACAGCGAAAAACTTGAGGAAGAGTTTTGGACCGCCGAGAGTCCTTCAGAACGAAGCCCAGTTGCTCATGGGTCTGATAGAAGAGCATTACTTGAAATTGAAGCCTGCAGAATGCTTCGGCAATCCAATCATCAATCGGGTCCTGGCTAGGTCTCAAGGGCAGGATCCCGTCGCCATCCTTCTGCAGAGTACCTCTAGTTTCTTTCAAGATCTTGAGCCCATTTTGTAGGTGGGCTCGGGCTGTCTGAAATCGATCGCGAAGAAATTCAAGACTTATGAAGACCACACACGCGATTAGAGTGATCCGTACTGACGTCCTATCGTTGATCGAGAAATGAGACTTGAGTTTATTGATTGCCTCGGAGTAATGCTGCAACATGAATTGCTCCCGCCGGTCCATGGCCCGGTCTCCATCAACCACATCTCTCCTATGAACAGAGCTCAGAGTGAGGATGGCATGCAAGACAGCAGGCTCATCCACAGCTGCTTGAAGGAGTAGCGTGTTCCAGAAAGTGAGCGTGAACGCCCCTGGTATCTTGTGCTTGGTTCGGCAGTGGAACCACTCAAGGTATTGATTCTCCTCCGTGCTAGTCGAGAGGGAGAATGACATGGATACCGTAAGATCTGTATTGGCACTACGGCTGTCCATGGAGGAGGAGGATGAAACGGAATATCGAGTTAGTTCCTTGCTTCCACCTCCCCAGATCCCATAGCCATCACACGTGCGGCCCGTGGAGAGACATCGGATGCAAGCCGGGTGACCTTCGTCGCATTTGACTCTCCTGATCTTACAAGTACGACAGCCAGACTTCACCCTCGATATACCTGTCTTCCTTTTACCTTTGCGGTTGGTGCTGTGCGCATGGCTGGCTTGCTCCTTTCCGTCCATAGACAAGGAGATGTAGCTACAAGCTTGCTAGTCGCCAAATGAGTCGCCCGGAATACCCGGCATCTGATTGTGTTTGACAGAAAGGCCCCAAGAGCCGAACCTCTCCTATACTTCCAGAGCATGAATAAGAACAATCGCGAAACATGGGTACGACAATGAGAAGTGAGGCTCCTTGGGTGACTAAGCACGAGATTCCTACTGTGTCTGATCTGGTAAAAAGTGCTTAGGACTGAGTCGAAATCTTCAAGAAGACCTCAACTTCCTGCATCATTTGGTATATATTTGTAGTTCAAAAGTCAAATCCCGTCCAATGCTATGCCGCGAACCATCAAACCCTACGCTATGCCAACAATAACGATCAACACCAGTCCATCCGATCGCAGCTCTTGCTTTCGGATCCCATTTTGATATGCCCTCCACCCGAAACAAAAGAAAGTATACATAGTATGTGCATCAGCACGTTTCAATGGCCGCAGTTCTCGCCTCTTTCCAGCCCTCGCCCACCATCAAAAAGCACCACTCTCCCTTTGTCACGGGCGTGATATCCTCAAAGCCGTTCGGCGTCACCGCACCCCTTCGATGCGGTCCTCTATCCTCCTTCAATCCTTCGTTGTCCCAAAGCCTATCTCTGCCCTTTGCGCTCTCTCCTACTTCCACTTCGCGGATCGGACTCCCGCTATTTGAGTTGAGAGATTTGGACGTGGGCGAGCAGGAGACGGAAAGCTTCATCTTTCGCAATTCTGAAGTCGCGAAGCTTGTTTTCAGCGGCGGCGGACTCTCCGGGACCTCGATTCCACCCCAACGTTCTGGGCCTCCATACGCTTTCTTATACGCTTCATTAACTTCACATAGCGCTGCGAGACTCACGCCCATCCAATCATAGCTCCTCATTAGATATGCCTTTGTGATTCGCTTCCCATTCTTTGATAGGACGAGCCGCCGGAGTTCGTCAATGGCAGATGTCAAATGGGTGGACGAGAGCGTACGCGAGTAGGTTGAGAGCGCGGATTTGAAGGTATAGACATGATCGAGTGCTAGGAGGGTGAGGCCTTCGGAGGAGAAGAGCGGCAGGTTTTGCGAGAGGGAGCGTGCGACTAGGTCTTGGGTGGAAGGAGAATTAGAGGCAGTGGGCGACAGCCATCCTGATCTATTGTATATGTTAGCAAACGTCTTATTTCAGGTATGGAGACATGATGAAATTATTCCTACCCAATAGAGAATTTCTTCTCTGCCTTGGCAATGGTATGCCTAAGGACCTTCTCTGCCTTCTCTGTTAAAGTGTTCGCGTGCAGTAGAGAAATTCCATACGGATTGGGCGAAAGAGGTGTGCTGCATGATGATGCTATTGATGACGGAGTACTTGGAGTAGATGGCACCTGTGTCCTCGGAGAAGCTGCGAAGTCCTTCGGCGAGCAGGGCAAGCTGGCCCATTGAGTCCGTGAAAAGCGCGAATTCGAGCGCAATTCTGACGATGTATCAGAGAAGGATGACTTGCTCGTGAGAGAGCGCGTGGACGTTGACGTGGAGCCGAATAGCGATCGTGCGGGAGAGGCACCGGGTGAGCTGGTTAGAGAAGGATGCTGATGAGATGATTGAGGAGAGGAGAGAGCAGGAAGTTGTATGTCTTTCCGGACAACGATGAGTGACAGGTGCAATCGTTTCCGGGCCAATCGACTGGAGACGTACTCCAGTGCAGATGTGAGGGGTGGTGGTAGCTGCTGGCATTCGAGGATAGATGACCCAGCCTCGAGCGGTGGTGAGATACGCTCCTTGGCAATGGGCATCTTGTTTGCGATCGTCTGAGGTTATATCAACGCCGTGATGGTGAGAAGGGAGGAGAGTCGGCGGTCAGTCGATGAGGGTTGTCACCATCTGGGTCGCAGAGGTGAGGGTGCTTTAAACAAATGCCGAACGAGTGAAGTGTTGAACAATTCTCGTAGAGCTTACGAGCATGTGTGATGGCAGTGGCTCTGTGGAACAACTTTTCGTGACTTCGACGAAGAGATATACAGACACAGAACTCTCTTGTTGACGCCGTATACCTAGAATAAACAAGAAGGAAGCGTCTACACAAACCTCGGGGAACACACATGCTTTTGAAGGCTGTCCAGAATAGAAGCCATCGCAGCTCACTCGAGCCATTGAGAATGCACTCTGGAGCTGTAAGCGCTCAGTGTCGAGGTGAAAGTTTCCATGATGCTATTTACAGATGGATTGAGGCCGCCCATAGGACGAGAGTTTTCCAGAGTTTCGATGGGCGGACAAAAATAGATTTTCGTGGCGGTCTTGGCTCCGGGTAATGTGCACAAAAATAGATTCCGTGCACGGGCACGTGCACGTGCATGTGCATGGCTAGACAGCACTCAGGAGATGATACAGGGCACCTAGATCACGTGTAACAAGGCCATCCGCAGCTCACACCAGGTGCGGGCGGGGTGAGAGATGGACGAGCCGTATCCCATCCCCTCACTCATCACTCCCCCCACTTCCAAACTACCGGGAAATCTACAGATGTGAAAGACCCCTCCTCCCTCACTGGACGACAACACACCTCGCAGCTCTGTGCAGCAACTGCACTGCACGCCTTAGATAGAAACAGAAGAGCCATTCATGCCGTCTCTGCAACCTCGCTCGAGCATCTTCCCCTGAGCTCTCCCCCGCAAATGGAGTAGGGTGAGTTCGTCACCGCTGACTATTGTTGCTGCTCGAGCCGCATGGCCAGGGTCGTTGACGGCTGGTAGGGCTGATCTTGTTGCTATAATCAGGACATCAGACGCTTGAGGTTCGCGGCTATCTATGCTGTCTGCCGCCATTGATTCTATTCCTATTCTGCAGCAGATTTAGAGATGGATCGAGTACTTGATGAACGCGCTGTAAAGATAAGATATCTTAGGCGTTAGATGGCTTTTCTCTCCAGCATCTCTCTATGGTCATTGCTATTCTTGTAGCATTGTGCGCGAATGCAAGAAGATAGTAGACCAATACAAACTTCTACGGAAATCCAAATTTGGGACTATCAACTGCAACATGCTGTCGACAAGCACTTCCCGTTCACAGACTGAATACTGCTCCTACACTTCATGATAGCTCACACATCCCCAGTCGTCGGAGCAGATCCCGCGGCATAGCTGACATGCAGCCCTACCAACCTCAGTCACACCTCTGCTATCTTTGGCATTTGTCTGTGTAGCTTTGAAACACTCCAAGTTCGAGCAGGCGCTCAGGAATCCTTCCAGTCGGTAGTCGCTATCAAATATCAAGCTAACGAAGATGCGACAGCATGAGAACATCAGTTTTATGAATAGAATGCAGAGAAAGCAACTTCTTGATGGCATATTTGTGAGACCTGTTCGTTCTTTGGCTGGATAGTATGTAGACATTGGGTATCATTGGTAGGCACTTAGCAACTAATCCTTGTATATCTCACCATCCATATCTGCTGCTTGCCTCAGCCCTATTGCTCTTGCCCTTGGCGAAACTCTCCTCCAGCGCTTCCTTCTGGTTCTGCGCAGCATTGACTAATTGCTTCAAGCTATGCTTGCCCGGCGCAATGGACCTGACGGGATTATGGCTGACTTGTTCTCCAGCAGCTCTGAGCTCCTCATTATGTAGATACTCCTCGTCCGTGTTGAAATTGATGATCTTTGTTGCCGACGTATTTCCTCTGCCATTCTTCTGCCGCCCGAATAATTGACGCCGCTCGGCGGCCGATAGCTTCAAGTCACCAGCAATGTCATCGAGGGACTGTGAGACAGGAGGCGTTGGGACTGCCGGCGGAGCACCTGTCTGTGAAGCATTAGGCGTATATTCTTCGTAACTTGCCTCTAGGCTGTAGGGGTTTGGTTCGTCCTCCAACGTTGACTGCTCTGGGGTTTGGAATAATATAGACTTGTACTCTGCATTTGCCAATGTCGACGTATTCGCAGTCTCCGTATCCATCGAGAACAGTGACATCTTCGGCCGTGGTGCAGGTGTTTCTGCTTTAACTTGCGGTGTAGTAGGAGCCGGAGGCGTGGAAAGAACTGTAGCGGGCTTCTTCTTTGCTGGCTTCCGTGTAACTGATAATGGTCTGAACATCAGAGGCTTTCCAACCAATTTCACTTCTTCTGCCGGCTTCTGCTCTCCACCCAGAGATGCCTTCGGTGCTGGGAGTACAAGGCCACTTCCATCATCTGTAGGGCTAGTTCTGGGCTCCTCTTGTTCTTCTGTATCATTCTTCATCGCAGCAGACTCTCTGCTAAATCCCGGAGCCGCTCCTGTCTTCAAGTTCACGCCCGCTCCAAGGCCGAGCTTTTTGGTTGCGATACCACTTGCTGATGTCGTACTCGTTTGCCCCGTGCGCTTTGGCGCTGGTAAGAAGGAGTTGAAACCACTGAATGCGCCGCCACCAGTTCTTGATCGCTTCGCAGGAGGTTCGTCGCTCTGCTTATCGTCTGTCGACGTCGTTTGCGGAAGGGAAACCTTGATTTTCCCTGGATTGGACCGGTCTACTACCTTCTGAAATCCTGGCTTCGACGATTTTGTCGCCAGCTTCGTGGCAGGGACTTGCTCGGTCTCTGAGGCTTCAGAGTCAGAGTAATCAACAAGCCCCATCTTTATGGACTCGCGCCGGAAGACTTTTGTCTGTCATGTATTCAAAGAAGGCAGCGAGATCTTTCAAAATATTTGGTCGACGCCAAGCGACCTTCCCTGCAACTGCATTGTCCCGCGCTAAATCCTAGCCTTCCCCAGTTTCAAGACGCTGGCCGGCCTCGCGCGTGTCCATACACCATTACTTGGGTCAATCATCCAGCATTGAACAAGACAAGCGGTCTTGTGTGTGAAAGTCTTTGGGCAACCTAAGGCAGCTCAAAGCTACACCATGTCTGTAATTCAAGTAGAAGAGTAGGTCCCCATCCTGATGGTACAGTACAATATGAGTATCAGCAATTGGCGGCGCTGACTATTTATGGAAGTCTGGTCTCGTACCAGTTGCGAACAAACTATCTGAATACTATTGCTGATGGAGTCGGCGAACGTCTTATCACAATCAATGATTCTTTTCTCAACACCGCGGGGTTTAAAGCTGCTGGATGGCGCCCCAATGCTGCGAATATAAAACGAACACACTCTCCCCCCATCCCCACAGCCATAGCCTCCGAGTATTTCCAAGCTCCGCCTAGATCAGCTGGCTTGACACAAGGTCTGGAAGATGAGATCGAAGAGGGTGGTATGGTCACTGGGGGTGGAGCAGGGGACACAGTTGGGCCGGGAATAGCTACTAAGAGGCGGCGGCGACGAGAGCAGATGGAGGAGGAAGATAGTAGTGATCTCAGTGATGACAGCGAGGAAGATGGTGATCAGCGTGCTGCACAACAGATCAAGTTCGCAAAGATGCCTATTCGCAACCGGTCTGGATCTTCCCCGATTCGCGGATCCAACCTTCGACAATCGTCCACTGTAACATCTCCTTCGAGAACTCCTGGTGGCCAACCAAGGAGGGGTTCCCAGTCGGCGCTGGAATCCGTGAAAGAGCGTGCCAGGCGGGATACTGTCACGAGCAGCGAGATGTCATCTGAAAATGAATTTGATGCTTCCGCCTTCCAGCGACAACGGGAGGCCACCCGCAACGCGGCCAAAGCAACCAAATTGCTTCATAGTCAGACATCGGACCCCAACGTGGGAATTAAGAGGCAGCAGAGTAGTCTACTGGAGGAAGAAGAAGAGGACGATTCAGATGGATCAGATATGGATTCAGAATTTGAAGGCAGTATCGATTCGGCATCTATGCTCGACAGTGTTGGTGGACCTATCAACGCTTCGCCGACGGAGCCCATAGTTGGAACGCTTCCTAAAGAACTCACAAGGTCACCCACGAAGAAGTCCAAACCTGCGCCTCCCGTTCTTCAAGCTCTTCCACCTCCGCGGCCAATTAGCATGCTTCAACCTAAAAGCCTTCTCTCCGCAGCGATCAAGGCGAGGCAGACCAAAGCTGCGTCTCCATTTGAATCGTTCGCGTCACTATCGGGACAAGGAGACCCAAATCCATTGGCGCTCAGAATATGGGCACCTTCTGCGACTTCAACTACCAAGCCATTCGAGGTCCTCATTCGCAGGACTATTCATGAAAATGAGGCAAACGACAGACAAGTCACTGTTGCCGATCTCATTGGTCTAAGTTTATGGAGATATTCAGAGGAGAAGCTCGAACCTGCCGTGCCGGTGGAGAAACTGAATGTAAATTGGTGGACTTTGCGAATGGTGGAAGACGAAGAAGTTGATTATGACTTTCCTGCTCTGGAGCGCAACAAGCCGCTCGTTGCCTTCACCACTGCTAACAATCGTGCTGCAAGATCGAGGTCAAATTCAAGACCGTTTGATGAATTTGCTCTCGTCCAGGCAACGCCCGAGCAGTTTCAACAGAACCAGAGTCTCACGCCCCAATTTAAGCAAGAAACTGTAGCAGCACCAGTGGACGACGATCTCACCCCTAGCAATACACCTGCACCACAATCTTTAATTCCAGCGGGCTCCCTACTACCAAGTCAACCACGTCAAAATCCTCTTCTGACAAGCATGTCCGCACTACGACAGAATACACCTTTGGCTGATCTGCCTACGCCGGGTGGAACGCCTTCGCAGGCGCCTGCGCGGTCGGGTGTGCAGAAGCTCTTGAGAATCCATATTCATTCTGCAGACGCTGCACCAGGACAGATGATCACCTTGGATATCACAACGGATACTTATCTTGCAGAAGTTCTAGATATTGTCTGCAAGAAGCGACAATTAGACAAAGCAAATCATGTTCTAAAATTGACTGGATCAGGAACGGTTGTACTTCTTGATCGCACAGTAGAATCGATCGGTAATCGTGCAGATTTGGATCTGTATCGCCGCAGATTTGCTACCGATGGGCCTCTGACAATGTCTGGCTCACCAAGCAGCGCTTCTCCGAAGATACCCTTGATGCCAGATCGTCCTGATGTCCGAAAGATCAGGAAGGGCCACATGCTTGGAGCCCATCCACTAGCACAGGAAACTGTTAAGCAGGACGAAATGGGCAATTCCAACTATCGAAAGTACACAGTCTGGCGAAAGCAACCAATGAGATTTGTTGGCATGAATGAAAGACTTTTGGCAATTGACGGAGAGTATTTACACATTATGCCTGCACAGTCTGGTAAGACCATGTTCGAGGGGCAAGGCAAGACAACTACAGTTCATTTCAGCAACGTCGTGGGATGTAAAGTTACACGGCGACATCCAACGAATTTTAAGGTAAGAGGCAACACGCCCTGAACGGTGCATCGGTCATTATTGACTCTTTTCCAGGTCGTCGTCTTCAAAGCCACGGAAACCAAGCGATACGATTTTGAAGCTAAAAGCGCTGACGAAGCTGCTGAAATCGTCTTTGAGATTAAAAAGGGCATCTCCCCGTACCACAACGTATGAGACTGAAACTTGGAGATATTTGTAATGATTCTGCCGCAATCAGCTTGTGACCAACATTACCAGCACTGGCTTTCTCGAGCGCCTTACCACAATCGAGAGAAAGACTATCAACAGGCTTCCTACGTACTCCACTGGAAAGGAATTACGTCGCTCTTGTTCTGCTGAAATTATGGCACACGTCCAGGCGATTCGGTACCTGCATTCTTAGACCTGCTAGCTGCTTGGCGGATACTGTTAGATGCGCGCTATCCTTCTAAACTTAAGGCAGCAGGTCTTTGCGACCATGCTTTTCTTAGTTTACAGTACGTACAAGTACCGAAGAGCCTCAATCTCGAAAGCAATATGCAATTCAGAGTGTAATTGTGCGGCACGGCATGCTTTTCATCCTGTTCATCTGCCACTCCGCAAAATAGTGTTGCTGATCGATGACGACCTAGCAGCTGTGGACGCTAGGCGTAGCCCGCAGTCCGTAGGGCTCCCCCAGTCTTGCGGGCCAGGGCTGAGAACCCTTGGTAGTGATCTGCTGCGAATTCCGCCACACGTGGTCAAGGTCTTGACTAAACTGGGGCTCTGTACCGCTGTTTGGAACTCGAAGGAAGTGGCACAAGTGTATGCGAAGTTGCGAACGACGCAGGAGAAGAAGTGAGCTTCCAACACGTTTCCACGCCAAGTAGACCTACGTATAAAACCTAGACATGGAAGTCCTCAGTAGAGCTAGTCAGCCAAGAAACTACCTGAGAGAGCCTTCAACCTTGTCTTTTCTATGACATTGACCGGCAAGGAGCACAACGTGTTGAGTAGCGTTTCCTCCTACCGCTAGACGAGCTATTCGGAAAGTGAGGTCTGCCGCACCGCAGCGAATGCCTCGCCGGAAAGTTCGGAGAAACACCAGAACACTTTAGCTGATGTGCGAGTTTCACGGTCACACGGGTGAGATCAAGTTTCAGAATCTCGAAACAGGAATGAACGCCAATGAACACCTCCTTGTACTACGACGGCGCAAGTCAGCTTCTTCCTCTCCGTCTCCATCTCCTCACTAATTGCGCTGCTTAGCGTGCTGTTCGGTCCTGTACTGCAATTTCATGCACACAAGTGGCGTTAGCGACGCGACCACAACGGACCGCAGCCAGCATGCGCAGCCACGCTAGGACCAGATTGGAGCTGGAAAGATTCCTCGGGATGATCTCCCCCTGTGACGTACCCTGGAGCGATGGCTGAGCAACTCCCGTCAGCTACGCGTAGCGGCGCGGCGTACGACTCCAGGACCACCAGCTAAGGAAGGTTACGAGCTCAACACTGCGTGCTGCGCACCCATGGGTGTCTTCATGTATATAAGCACTTCTGCCTCTCACGTTTTGGTGGCGCTCATTTACCCATATCGCTGAACATAACCCGATAGAAGACAAATCTTGTTATTCTCTTCCCAAATCTCACACCGTCTCTCTGCCTCCAAATAATCGCCAATATGCAATTCAAGAATGTCGCTCTTCTGGCTATTGCCTCAACCGCCACAGCCGTTCCTCAAGGCTTTTTTGATAGTGTCACTTCGGAGGTAGGAGGAGCAATAAGCACAGCCGACGGAGCGCTCTCAACGGCATCCAGCGCCATTGGAGGCGTGATTACAACAGCGACAAGCGCCGGTGCTTCATTCGGCTCGTCAGTCGCTTCTCAGGTTTCATCAGTCGCTTCTCAGGCCTCATCACTCCACAGCTCCCTCGCTGCGGATGCTTCATCAATCCACGCCTCTCTCTCTTCTGAGTTCAGCACCCTCACAGGCACAAACTCTGCTGCCATAGCCTCCGCGTCTGCCTCGCTCGCTTCTAAGCTCAGCAGCCTGGATGCTGGCCTAAGTAGCGCGGCCAGCTCTGTCAGCAGCGTTGCGAGCAGCGGGGCTTCCGCTGTCACAAGTGCCACACACACGGGTACCCCGGTGTCCACGATCACCACGACCAACGCTCAAGGCCAAACTGTCACTTCGACCTCGATGTCCACTGCTGGTGCCGCGTTCCAGACTGGTGCTATCGGAGCTGCTGCTCTGTTCGGTGGTGCGGCTATCTTTGCTGCCAACTTATAGGGAACATTTCTAGAATCACGGAGTTGAGGAAGGTTAAAAGAAATCGCATGAATGTTTTACAAATCAGCGTTGCATAGCATGGGATTATGACCGGCGTTAAGAAAAGAGGTTCTTATAGCTTATAGAAAAGCTGCAAATCAATATGAAGTTTTGACAATATGTGCCATTGCATAGTCCTCCACCAGTGCACCTGTATTCCCCAAACCTGCGAAGGCCCTTCGGATCTTGAAGAAGCGCTCTTTGAGAAGTCTACTGTTACTGCTGGTTGAGATGGGGTTTTCACTTATTCTCGGGGTATTCCCACCTTCCTAGAGAACGGGTGGGAGTTATAAGTACAACAGCTACGAGGTTATTCTAGTCATCGTCTCTTGTGTAGCAATAAGTTTTCGGTTATTATAACCGATGTCTAGCTTTAGCCCAAGGAATTTCTTTTTTTCCATATGGTAGTCTTAGTGATATGTTTTAAAGCCGTCAATAATGTCTTTCCGTAATTTATGATCTTCTGTGAACCTTAAGCAATGTAGCTAATACCTGTTCAATTCTTTTCGATAGTGCTATTGTGTATAAGCATTGTTTTCTTAGATCGACGTAATTTATCTCGAGTCTTCCTTTTCCAATTCCTCGAATCCATTTTCGAGCTCATAATCCTGCTCCCTGTTGGTATACTGGGATAGGCTCATTACGAAAGTCTGACTTTTTTAGATAGTGGTATTTTAAAATTGCTCCTTAACACATAGCTGTCTAACTTTCAGCCATCTATAGGCATTACGTGTATTATGATACAAAAATATATATGTAGAAGTATCCAAGCAGCCTTCGATTCCGAAAGATCAATATGAGTCATCAAGTAAACCAAATCCACAAACAGTCTACAAATCCTCATCGTTAGCATAACCACGATACACCAGTGACGACTCACCTTTCTCCTAGTTTTGAAATCCTCATAGAATTCGCCCCAGATATCTCGACCCCTGCAATCCACCTCCCCGCTTAAAGTCGTCTCGCAAAGCGGCCTCATAGCGTCCCACTCCTTCTTCTTGCTCTTCATCCAAGGCTTAGGCAATGGATCATCGCTAAAATGCACATACTTAGCCTCGTTCCTCATAGCGCCCGCATCCCACGTTACCCCCTTCCCTAAATACGCTTCGTGGTCTTTCGGGCCACGGCGAAACTCTCCCGTGAGGAGGCCATAGCGACGGTGCGGGAGAACCACGCAGTCTGAGCCATAAAGCGAGTTGACGATATCCATATCATAGACACCAAGCTCTGCTTTTGATATAGCTGTTTGTATACGGGCGAATTCTGCTGTAGAGGGGGTGATGAGCATGATGTGCGATGCGAGGGTAGGTTTCTCGAGCCAGTAAGCGCGCGGCATGGCCACGCGAGCCGGAGGACTAAGAAAGAGCTCGTCGAGAGGCGCGAGAAGGGTAGCATCGCTATCCAGAGCTATGAGGCGAGAATGAGAGGTTTGGTTGAAGGCGAGGAGTTTTGTGTACGATGCGGACCATTGTTCTGTTTCTGATTAACACACTTTATTCTTCGAATTGTTATCAAACCGAGGAAGAAGTAAGGTAGAGGGGGTTTACCGTATGAATATTGTTTTGAGAGAATATCAATGCTTATCAAGGTGACATTGTACTCATCCCTTGCTTTCAACAGCAGCGCGCCCTCCCATCTGCTCGACGGATCCAATGAATAGGTAGATGGATACATTAAGAGCCTGTCTGCTTTACTACCCAACCTGTGCAACTCTTCAAACATCATGACTGAGTTGCATAAATAGTCTGGATTCGTTACGTATTGTACGTATGCGAATTGGCTCCAGTCTATATCTTGTCCTGGCTTTAACTCCGGTATTGGGATGGGATCGTTAAGAAGGCATTTTGGTCCTCCGAGCCCAAGCCGGGTGATGACGTTGTGTTTCTTCCCTTGAGATTGTAAGAAGAGAGCCACATTAAACAGCACGAAAATTGTGATAGCGTTACGTCCCCATTTCGATCGTAGAACTTGAGAGAACGTTGGCTTGGGAACAGAAGGTTTCACGTGACGTGAAGCAGAAAACTCATCGGACCCTGAGCTTATTGGTATGAAGGGCGAATTTTGTAGATAATCTGGAAGATCTGACTCTTGGTCTCGGACCATAGTGGACGTAAGTTTAAAGAATGGTAACAGGAGACGGTGAAAATGGATCGCGGGAGGCCACGCGTGCTTGCTATAATTGGAGTTGCCGTCATGTGTGGATTATCCTGCATTATTGTTATCCTAGAACCTGATTCGAGATGTAGAACTGAAGTCAACCTTGATGGATAGACATCTATGACCGAGGTGATCGTTGTACAACTCAATAACCCCTATATTGGCTCGATTACTTTCAAAATCTTTCCGGGCCTGCCGGCATGTATTTTCTTCTTCGTGATGGCCAAGCTGCTGTGTGAAATTCAATTGATACAAAGCTAATAAGAATACATGCTATTTGTAATATCTGTAGTCCATATGTAATAAAGTTCAAGAATGTCTTGTGGAAACAACTTGCCATTGCAAGCTTTGAGGCTGACGAGAATAGTGGGGCCGTCTTTAATGAGGCGCCGCCTTTGCGCAAATGTCTGCTGCTTTAGATGATGCTCTAGTGTCTTTACATAGCTTCTCTCATCTTCAAACGTGAATTACCACAAAAAGTCTGGCAAGATCATACAATAGCACATCAGAATGTTGCTGGAGACTCTACTTTTACTCCATTCCACGGTCGTCTGACAAAATATCCTTGGAAGAAGGTTCGCGTCTTGGTGTCGCTACGTATGATCACTAGAACGACATACATGTCTTGACAGGTAATATCAATGCCTTGAGCACACCAGCCTTGGGCTTATGCTATATAAAGAACGCCTTCTATTCCGAGTCGCCATGCGTTAACGATCTCGGCGTCCAACCTCATCACAAAGCCAATCCAGTAGATTAAACTGCAAATGAGAGAGAGTCGCCTCCCAAGTAACGCCCAGACACCTTTGCCTACGTTTAGTCATATTTTGCTTTCCTTTTCCCAAGCACGCTGAAACTCCTTGAGTGTCGTAAACTTCATACCATGTCATAGCTGAACGTCAGCATCATCTAGCGGCCCGCAAAGATCTGTGATACTTTCGCCCATCGGTTCCGAGGAGCCGTATTCGTCTTCTGAAGCAGCCCAGTCTGTGTCCGTCAGCTATTCTGCTGTCAAAAACATTTTTTCATTTTAATGAACTTACCAGAAACCTCTTCGTCCGCCTCCTCCACCGTGAATTTCTTGAGCGAAGAATAGATTGCTTCAAGGCGGTCAGTTAATATTCATAAGAAGGGGAGAAGGAAACTCACAGTTTTTCGTCTCAAAGAATTTCTGTGACGGCATATCCTCCTCATCTTCGTCAAAGAATGTCGTAGCAGACTCAATTGTGGCTTGAATGCTTGATAGCGTAGCGCGAACAACGGTCTGGCGGGGGCGAATGAAAGTTTCGTGGAGGTATTCCAGACACACAAAGCCAAGCTTCCGGGCTGTATCAGCGAGTATCGCAGTCTCAGATGATTCCTGAGCAGCTTGTGTGAAGATTATCTCGCTGAGGTAATCTTCCGTTTCTGTCCTAACCGTAGCTTCGAAGTGGGTGAGCAGACCGGGGCCCCAGAAGACGATGTTCTCTAAGCAAGCATCAGAGATCTGCTCTACCGTGAGTGGGCTTTTAGGGGCAGTAGATTGAAGTGCCATAGCCTCCTTGAAGAAGTGCAAGAACGCTCGGCCTTCTGCGTTATTAATATAACTCGCGATTTTCGAGATATGATTTATCAGATGTAGAGGATTGTCTGATAGCGAATGCTCGCAGTAGATTACTGCAGCTCGCAGGAAGGGACTGCTGGGATGAGGCGATGCAGTTTTCCTCGTCCCGGTTGTGAGAGTGTGATATATGTAAATGTCAAGATCCTCATTGGGCCAATTAAGAAGGTAAACGATGATCTGACGGGTTGCCATAGGATTTTGGTGGATTTGAAGAAGCTTTTCCGTAAAAATGTGAGAATTGCTTCTTGTCCAGTGCTGTATAAGCAAGCTATGTTCTGTGGTACAAAAAGGAATGACAGACCCATCGTCATCATAATGTAGCCGTGGCGTGTTGTCAGCTACTGGGCCTTCGGAAGGGTCACATACTTCCAGTAATTTGAGTAGCAGATCAATGACAGCCTCATAACTGACAGGTCTTGTGCTGAGACGCTTTGTCACAATGTTGAGCATTCGCGAAAGCTGGGGCGTGAGGGCAAGGAGAGGATCAGCATTGATAATCTCTAGAGCCTTGCGGAGAAACCCCAAGTCCAATAGGAGAGTGGCCTCCAGCCTTCCCATACTAGCAATACTGGCCAGAAGACCGAAATATTCGGGCCAAGCGCGACAGTTTGTATGGAAGATCTCATACAGCTTGTCTAAAACATCTACAATCTTGATGATCACCTGGGGGTCATCTTCAGGCTCGTCAACTCCATCTTCGCGCAGACCATAAGCATAAGAAGCATCGGATTTGACCTTGGTTAACGCAGAGAGGATGGCTTGGGCAGTTTCGCTGCGGACTAAGGCCTCTGGATTCCGAACAAGCATCTGCTTGAAGCCCTCAGGGTGGAAATAAAACCATTCCAGGAAGTCCCTACTGCATTCGCCACAAGCCTGGCATATTTGTCGTATCCCTAGCATAAATGACACAAAGTCAGGAAGATCCTTGGCCCGAGAAACAACTTGATCTAAATGGTTCAAAGCGACCCATAAAACCCGCTTCTCTAGGCTGTGAGTTTTTGAACAACGACCACCGTTCAGCTTTTTCATGTTTGCTAGTAACTTCGAAACGAACACAATGTGTGACGGATCGTAGAGACAGTATCTTCGCATGTGTGACTCATTCTCCATAGCGATGAAATTCGATAGACTTGTAGGTAATGGTAACTGAATCGGACTGGAAAGCTTGCTCTCTTCCAAGGCTTGTCTCTGTGCAGCTACAACTGATGAGCGTTGATAAAACAGCATATAAGCACTATAGTTCTTGTCATAGGCCAAAGTGCTGTTGTCAATGGACCCACGATCAGGACCTCCGAAGCAAGCAGCTTCCATGTAGCCCGGGTCCCATGCAACGACATTATCATCATTGAATTCAATCCAGTTGTCCTTGCCACTACTTGAAGGTCGCTCACGTATGTAGGAGTAGTAGTGACCTGATTCTGCAGTTCCAGCATGGATGAGAACGCCAACTAACTCGAAAACATCTTCGGGGGTTTTCGCTGAGGGGTTTGATAGTTGCTCTACCTTGAAAGGTCGCATATCTATCTTATCCGGGAATGAAAAATGGTCGTTGATTTTACTTCGCTGCAAAGTGCGCAGGTTGAAATCGAACCTTTTGAGATGAAAGATTAAGTTGTCGGGAAGATCTTTCAGACATGCTCTGTTGACAAGAAGATTAGTATTAGGCTGCACCTGAGGGAAGTCTACTGACCTCTTGATAGCATTAACATGGCGATCGCAGCTCGAGCACTTGTATTTGTTGTCTGTAAAGCCATTAGCAGAGCTTGAGGTTTGGTTCTCGAAACTAACCTCCCTCCATGACCTCGCCTTCGACGTAAGCCTGGAGACTTTCTTGCAGGCAGCTCTTCCCTTTGATGTCGCATTGGATTGCCGAGAATGGCTCCTGGCGTTCGGAGATGTGATCACAGTCTTGCGACGCAACCTGTTGCACCAGTTGGCCACCATAAAAAGACCGAAACTGATTTTTTGCATCTGGAGCAAGTATCTGGCTCTCCCAACGATCAAATATTAAATTATAAAATTCATCAACATCCATTTGAATATTGACGTCGATATTCGTCTCTTCGTAAGTACGGATAGAGGCGGCAAGACCTGTCGGGTCGACAAATCTTGTAAGAGTATTTTGCATGTGGCCAAAAAGAGTCTGTGTCTCAGATAGCAGTCTCTGTGATGCTCCGCCATCCGCCACCGTTGCAGCTAACATAAACTTTCTGAAAGTGATGTTCATGAAGAGCTGAGTAAACAGCGAGTTGAGATAGCAGGTATTTGACAGGTTCTTAAGCCCAACATATCCAGCATGTGATCTGATAGACTTAGTCCTGTCAAACAAGAAGGGAAGTTCGTAGTGGTAAGGGCCTAAGTCTGTAAGCATAAAGGTGATATCATACAAATTCCGAACAGCTCTACCTTCGTCTGCCTCTTCGTTATAGGGAACAAGAGACTCCAAATAGCCCATGACTATATCATACTGAGTAATATCATCCTTGACTAACAGAAAGACAGCCTCCGATATCGTATGTCTAGTTAAGGAATTCAGTAAAGGAATATTAGGCGAAATGGCAGCCTCCTCTTCAGGATCGTAAACAAGATGCAGCTCGGGGAAAAGGTGTTTTCGGAGAAGGTCGGTCCCGAGATGCCTATACGTGTAAGCACAGCATATGGCTGAGAATAAAGGAATCTTACCCGCATTCCAAGTCTTGCTGAGAAGCCTTCGCGAAGGATGTAGCACAGAATAAAAGATTGCTAAGACCTTGAGCAACCATATCAATGCTATCGAGTTGTCCGACGCACTTCACAAAAATATCAGTACAGGATGTTTTCAAGATTTCAGGTGCCGTACCTCTTCACACTCATGCGAGAGCAGAAGAGCTCCCCACTGCGCCACCAGATCTCCAAGGTCGAAAAGGCTGAAAGACGACTCCGCCAATTTCTTGAACAGTGTAAGACACAGCGCAAACGCATCTTCGCACTGTAGAGGTTGACGCATCGCCAGCGGAATCAGTGCCGATAACATTGGCCAGAATGCTATAGTAAAGTCCATGCTAGTGATCCGGGCTAGGCTGCTCATGGTGTCAGTGAGAAGCAATGACTTTCCGAGAGATAAAAAGCTCACCTGGGGGTGAAGCCACATTTGCTGACGATATGCTTCGCAATACTTTTCCTGATTACTGGACGCGGATCTTCTAATAACAATTCTTTAAGCAAGGTGGTGGTCTGCAGATGAGATACAAATGAGGTCCAGAGGTCAGGACTGTACAACGAAGCTTCCAAGATAGCTTCAAATATTCTAGATGTCAAAGGCACAGAGCTGGATGTGCCTGTGACTAATCTTGTTTCTTGAAGAAGATGAAGCAAGCGGTCCAGAAGAGTTTCATCTAAAATAGGCGGAAGAGTTGAAGGTATTGAAGGTTCTGAACATTGTAAGCCAAGCGTATTCAGCATTCGGCATTAACGTACCTTTCAGAAGCTTCAGGAGACAATCGATCAAATGTAGCGCAAGAGAACCCTTCAGCTCGTCACTCCCACACTGTTTCAAGACATTTGGATCTGCAATCGCTGCAACGACAAGAGATATAGCTCGTGTCAAGGTAGACTCATCTACAGTGCCCTTTGCATGTTTTAGTCAGAAACTTGATTGATGGAATATCAAAGGGACTACCTTTTGGGATCGGCCCAAAATGTGCTGGCGTAGCGCATGCACAGCATAGAGCGATTTGAATGGTTGGCCTTGTGGAAAGATATCCGAGTGGGACGTAGAATGTGAATTAAAGTCATTGAGAATACGATCGTAGACTGGAAATTGGACAAGGAAGTAATAAATCTGTAAGAACTTGTTAGCTACGGCGGCAAGAGATGGTGACTTTCCCATACTTCTTGAGCAACTTTCTCATGCATATCCAGGTAACCCCACAATTCTTCGAAATGCTTAACAATCTCTGCTTCAATTGTGATCGTGTTCTGCTCGGCATTGGCAGTAAAACCATCTGTGTCTTCCCGACGGTGGACCAGGACCAATCCATTGATGTTCAGTTCTTCAAGAGATTTACAAACGTCAGTCTCACTGGACGTTATTTCTTTCCCGCCACAATAAATCCTGTAATTTTGAAAACCGGTGGCCTTTTGAAGACTTGCGAATAGCGTCGCTGCAGTATTCAGCTTACCAAGAGTCAAATTCTTTACTTCTGTATGGGTATTGCCGTCAAAAGATTGGTATTTGACTTCCAGAGGTTCCCCTTCAACCCCGCTAGATATGGCTGGTGGCCGGATCCAGGACTTCGGAGGTGAAAATTGTGGCTTCGACTGATACGCTCTCAAGAACTCACGTAACACAGCCAAAGATCGCGCAAAGATGATCTCTTGCTCATTTTCCTGAGCCTCTGAGGGAACAATGACCATGCCATCATCATCCCCACCGGATGCCTCTTCACTAAAGTATTTGAGTTTCGACGCAGCCTCTGCAAGTTGTTTTAGGCAGCGGGCGACTAGTTTGAGATGTATATCGCGAGCTCTGGCTCGAGGGACGGATAGGATAAGCGTACTATCAACGTAAACTTCGACAAGAATATTGATAGCAGTCGCGTCGATAGTGTTCGAAGGTGCAGTGAGTATCATCCGCCAGATTTGCTCGAGTGCGGGGGACTCAAATATCTGGCTTTCGGGAAGATGATCGCCTACTTCACTGAGCCAAAAGCTAACATCAGCTCTCGCAAAATCCAAGGCGCCATCTGTGAAGCAGTGTGGAGGAAGGGTCGGAAGATGTTGCCTAAGGCATGTGGTGATGAATGGATTGTACGGGGCTTTCCGAGCGGCGTTGTTGAGAAGTTCCCATGATATATTGCGGTCAGTGAAGCTCCTAGTCTCACTACCAACAAGATGATTCCAAAGACGTTTCCCAAGGTCGGAAGATATCGTTACGGGCTCGTCTGTAATGATCATAAAAAGCAATTCACGGCGGGCAAGGCTTGCTGGACTGTTGATGATAGATGGATGGGGGTCCCCCGAAGCTGTGTGTTCAAGATCTTCAACGAGTAGCTGGGTGAGGCCGTGTTGCGTTATCAGAGCATGCAAGTCGGTTAACTTATTTTGACGCAGGAACGTGTGAATGACACAGATGCTTCCAGGAGAAGTCTCGGACTTCGAAGAAACGTCATCTATGCAGTTTTGGTAGATAGAATTGCGGATCTCGACAGCTGGGCCATGCCGGAGTAGGTCCCGCAGACGTGCAGCCGCAAAAGTCTGGATATCGGGATATCCAGTTGGGATGTCTGCCTTGGTGACAGAAGAATCTTGCATAAGCCGAATGCACAATCCGTAGGGTGCCTCATCGACATATTGTTTGCCCTCTTGCAAGCTTTTGTTCGTAAAGTTCTGGAGAAGTAGTTCGCAATATTCACGCATTGGAGGTGTAAATGCTTCGATGGGAAGCTCGCGGATCTTCTGACACATGTGGAGAAGCGACCGGTAGTCAAACAAGTTCAAGCATTGTTTGATCATCCGTAGAATTGCTTCGACTACCCTTGGATCCTGGCTAGTCTTGACCGTCTGCCAGATCAGTTCTGTCAAATGGGACGGGTAAGTTCTTGTGACTACCAGAAATCCTAAGATATTGTGACTTTCATTAATGATCTCGGGGTGAGAGCCGATGCTGACGACATATTCGATAAGTTTGTTCTCGAGAACGAAGTTGGCAAAGTACATGAGGATAGGATTGCGAGGAGGATCCGAGTTATCCTTGTAAGTATTATATAGACCTAATAAGTCACCACACATAGTAGTAACCCCAACAACGCGCAACTGCATTTGTGTCGAAGTAATAAGCTTTTTCAGCATTGTAAATCTCCATCCTATTGAGATGATTTTAGGTAATTGCTTTCGCGGAAGCTCTGGATGATCTTGCCGACTGCTCTCTACCAAGCTTTTCGTTGCATCGACCTCAGCACTAAGCGTATGGCGTAGGATAGCCGTCAATGAGGATAGATAGCAGTTGGCAGCCAAAGGAGTGACGTATGTGACGTGTTTCTCAATGATAGATTGAACACCTGTAGACATAACGCTGAAAAATTCGAAGCCTCGATTGAGTTGTTTTCTGGCGTTGTCAGTACCCCATTCCTGAAGTGCTGATTGTTCTAAGGCTCTCATGGCGTCAGCCACTACCTTAATTGCCAGGCGGCAAGGATCCACCAAATTTTCAATAATCTTCGGCATTTGTGGCATGATTTCTAATTGACGCTCAACCAGTCTAGTTAAATTTGAGAGAGAGCCGCCCCCGCCGTAAAAGTTACTGGTCATGGATACAACAGTCTCGTCCCAATTCCAGTGATAATGTGTCTCCAAGTTGCTGCCAATGTGTTGTGATTCATCCCTTTTCGTGAGGAAAGCATAGGCTCGAAGCATCCCAGGGGATCCTAAATCCGGCATCTGGTCTATGGTACCCTTTTGAATTAGTTGATCCAATATCCGGACATCCATAGTCACAAATCTGCCAGCCACTCGTGCAAATTGAGAAAACGTGTCTCTGACTGCTCCTCGTCCCTGCCGGCTGTTGTGAAGCCATGATCCAAAGAAACGACTGCATGGATTAGCCAACGCTTGTCCAACACTTGACCGCAAACCTACCTGCGATAATTTAAGCCCCAGAAGATATCGGGGAAGGCGTTCCAAAAATCTCGATGTGCCACATACGATGCGTGAAAAATCCGGTCGTCGCGTGCGTACGTTAGATAATCTTCCATCCAATCACTGAGTTTGAGGAAAATCTCTTCATTGGGTACCTCATCTAGAGAAATGAGCGACAGGAGAAGAGGTTCAGTATATGTCAAAGCATACCATATTGCATATAATGTTGGAGAGTTTTGACAGCAGTCAACAAATTCCCATCATCTCCGAGAAGCGGTAAATCAATCCATGGGTCGGCGTATTCTCCATCACCACTCAAGATGGCCACTGGCGGGCTTCGACTCCCTCTGTCATCCTCGCTCGTAGGAACTAGCTCGATTGTGGGGCTTCCTACCTCAGACGGCGACGAAGAAGGGGTCTCAATAGCCGGAATTGTCGACAACGCATCACTCTCCGATTCGACACTTCTCCTCATGCTTGTTTCTTCTTCGTCATTTGCCATCTTGAGAGGTGTCGATGAAGATGGTGGCGGGGAAGGAGTTGGTGATTCGAGGTGCCGAGTAGTTCGGAGATTGAGAGTGACCTTACTCGAG
The DNA here is from genome assembly GCA_003988795.1 of Proliferodiscus dingleyae. Lineage (NCBI taxonomy): Eukaryota > Fungi > Ascomycota > Leotiomycetes > Helotiales > Lachnaceae > Proliferodiscus > Proliferodiscus dingleyae. Next base: position 284,805 of record QYAK01000035.1, read on the forward strand.
GTAGGCTCTGGCAGCTGGACTTCGGTGGGTTTTCGAGTGGGAGTTTGAGGTAGAGCAGGGTCAGAGTCAAGCCTCGTGCTACTTTCGCGCAGAGACCTGGAGTCGAACGCAAGAGCCGGGTTGCGGGCGGTGTCTACGGACCTGCTGCGTGAATCTTGACGCGATACACGCTGCCGCTTCCTAGAAGAAGATTCGACTTCGTCGAATGGATTGGGCCGAGTGGAGCAAGGCTCTGAAGAGACTGCACGTTCTCGCGATAATTCGGCTGAGTCTTGGTCCATTTGGGATAGAGGTAAGAGGGTGGAGAGTGTGGAAGGAGGTGAGTCGAGGAGACGCGGACGCTCCGCAGCAAAAAGCTTTAGAAGCTACCTAGCACCCCGGAGAATGACATATGGGGGACAGTGTTGTGGATTCCCATATGCGTATTGTAGTATCCGTACTGAGCTATATCGGTGTGTAGGAGGAGGTAGGGTTGTGGACGAGGGGCGTTAGGCAACGTGAAGGGAGCTCTAAGTCGTCGGTCGTCATATGTAGCCTGCGCGAGGCTTCGTGTATCTTTGTGCAACAACACCAGGCTGTGGAAGATGACGTCGGAAGGAACAAAAGGCGAAACATAGAATGATGGCGTGGAGAATGGGAATGCGAAATTCGCAGTCAGAGAATCACCTGTCTGGACGGAAACATTACGTGCCTTTTGGTACAGGTATGATGGTGGAAATGTTCACACCACAGCTCCCTGGATCTCTCTTATCGCGGAGGGGCGTTGGGGCTACTGCGGCCCGCTTAGTGCTCCTATCATGGTTAGGACCCGGCTGAGTCATCATTTGAGAGGTCAGTTTGCGCTGGCCAGCTTTAGAGTAGACGTGATGTGAAATTCACAACGATCCATATATTATCACAGTTTTTTACGAAGTGACGTGGATAACGGCTTGCAGGTGTATCAGACTACAGGGTGTCGATATATAAGATTGATCTTCTGTCTAAGGCCACGCTGCTGACGGAAACGACGCCTTAGCAGTAAGTAAAAAGGCAAGGGTCCTGTTTATCGTACAAACATTGCATATGGGAATTGGCACATATTACATCCAATCGACTTGTGACTATCTAATCAGCCCAACGATTGATATGTAGTCCTAGGTATACTAGTTATTTTGTTCCGAGGTCCCCTACTCACAAGCTACAGTTCATGCTGCTTTGTTCCGCTCCACAGCCAAGTTCTTAAAAAAGTCGACAGGGTCTCATCCTTCCCAACAATCTACGAAAGGAGGGTGTTGCAAAATCAAACATGGAGCGGAAGAGAAAGACTATATATCAACTAGATTCCCCATATACTCAGGTGCAATGGTACGTCCGACGCTGTGATTATCCCCCTCAAGCTTCGGCTACTAATGTTGCTGTATCGCAGGCCACAGATATCTCCTGCGAAACAAGACACGATTTTGGAACTTCTATGCAGGTAGGCCAAAGTAATTCCGTCGAGATATCGACCACTCACACTGACCTGAGCTGTATAGCCTCCTTTCACCCCTTGGGCGACATCGATCAAGTCACGTGGAACCATCCAAAGGCAAGCGGAGCAAGAAACGAAAGAGGAAAGCAACAAAGTCAGTAGGATACGTGTCAAAACCCGTGGTACCTGAGATTTCATCTTTTGTGGTGGTTGGACTGAAAAGTGTGGCTCGCGTTCTGGAATCTGCGTCCCAAACGTCGAAGTCGAAAATCAAAGCCGCAGGTGAAAACATAGCTGGCGAGTCCGAAACTGCCGATGTTGCAGGCCTGAAAAGCAACGAAGATGCAGAGTCCATCCACTTCTCAGCGGTCTTTGTCCTGCAGCCCTCTCAACCAACAATCCTCCATACCCGTCTCCCACAATTAGTTGCAACAGCATCAAAAGCACACCCAAAACTCCCAGCAACACGGCTTGTGCAGTTGCCGAATAGCTGTGGAGCTCGGCTAAACGAGAGTCTTGGGTTGCCGAGAGTGTCATTTGTTGGTCTACAAGAAGGCGCACCGCATTCCCAAGCTTTAGTAGATCTGCTTCGGGAATGCGTTCCTGAAGTTAAAATTCCATGGCTGGACGAGGTAAACGAAGGGACATACCGACAAGTCAAGATTAACGCAATTGAGACGTTTGCACCGGTGGTGAAGCAGAAGGAAAAGAAATAAGTCTAATTTCAACTCAGAGATGTCCACCAGCATGAAATCGTCGTTCATTCTTTATAGAAATCAATTACCGAACAGCTACAGGACATGAGAGTATTTATCAAAGACAGTTTCAGACTATTCGTCGTCGACTTCTGTTGCGTGCTGCTTGTAAATAGACAAGGAAATGAGCCGCTGTGAAACGCTCCTTTAACAGCTGTAGGCCTTGATAAAGGCTTCATGGTAGCATTTCTACTCAACTCTCGTCTATCCAATTGGAATTTTCTTGTCTTAGAACATTTCCACCGGAAGTCTAACGCCACGTTACAGCATACTTTTGATATGTCACATATACCATGATAGCTCAGCTTTCAACAATCACGAATTCTTAGGAACAAGCATATGCGCAAGAACGAGATTGCATGAACGGTGGGCCGGGCCGCTCGACCGATACACGAAATTTACTAGTCCCTAACATGATTCAAAGATACTCACTAAGTATATGCGGGGAGGCGGAAGGCGCTACATACACGATTCATGATGTCACGCCTTTCGCATCATGAATCGCCCTTCTTATTCATGTGTCCTCTACGGAAAATCCATCTCTATGGTGCACGCTTGGATAGGAGCGGCCGGCGCAAGATACTAGACCAAGTACGTCGCCCACAACTACTTAGACTGCATTCCTTTGCGATATCGAGTCGCTTTAGTGCCATGCTCCGGTAAATCCAGCCTCCCCAAAAGCACAACAAAGATCCCCTGTCAACAATCAGTCAAAAGCATTGATATAAAATACCCAGTCACTCAACTAACCTCCCTGCAGCATCTCTGGCGCTGCTTGTAAGCGTAACCTACTCACCTACGAGCTTTTGATTGAGCCAATCATGACTGAAAACCGCCAAATTCAATCAACACACATCAAGCCAACCCCTTTCCCAACAGGTCAGACACCCGGATCACCCATTTGCTCAAGAATGACAGGTTGACGAGATATTTCACAGAGACTAGTTCTCCCGTATCTGCAGAGCCAACAGCAGCCATTTTCTTTAAGAAACAGGGAAATGAGAAGAAGAAGAATGGCAAGGATGTAGGCAGATGGTGGTGAACACAAATGATGCAAACAAGTTCTTCGCGCATCTTCTGGTATGATCTTATTACAGGTTTTAGGAATCAATGACTTTCACTTCTGGCTTCGATTGCAAGTACGTGAATGTGACTCATGCTCACTGAATCACTCCTGACTTGATTCATAGAGAGTAAACTCTGGACATTATAATGTAAACTATTCTATTCATCAGATGATCATTCTACCAGCAGACCAACACTGAGTGCTAATAGCGTGATCATAACAGAAATCAAACTTGCCAGAAATTAAGTTCATAGTGCCCTTAACTAAATTACTCAATTGCTGATATACCGGGTGCTTGCCATGGTATCCCATGTCCTCGCTTGAGAATCCGAGCTTTGTTTGCGCAGGACATAACGTCGAAGATATTACAACGACGGACAATATTAGAGACACATCATAACCAGTCTGACATTCTCATGGAATGGTGGAGTCACACAGCTACAAGACTCTAAAGGAGTGTGACTTCGCCCCAAGGAGGAAGATTGAGATTTGAAAGTACACGTGAGGCTTCTTAACTGCTCGTTTCAAGCTCAGTCTCATTTATGCAGATTGTCGATCACAGACTGATGCCTCATCCTGGCAGTAAATAAGGGGAAGCGAGCGGGAATTCCCTGTCAATGCATAAGCGCTAAGCGTGTCTTCATCAGCTTGTGCCCCCCGCATCTGACAACGTTCCCTTCAGCTGGGACATCGATGTCCAATTGAATTTCTGAAGTCGTATGCTTATGATGAAGATTGCCAGGCTCGCGGCTATCCATTCGAACGTCTGACCAGCTGTGCTTTTGGGACGCCCTGATCAATGCTATGATCAATACTATACGCACGCTCAGACAACATGTCAAAGTGCGGCGAAGAAGACGCGGTGATGAACATGGGAAAGGCCCAATCGTTCTAGCATGTTGTTGGGACCCTGCAGGAACTTGCTTCCATGCGGAAGCCACTGGCAGGAGATCCGCTGCTAGCGCACGGCACCTACTGTTTCGAGGTTACATCAGCCTGTTTCATAGCTTTTGTATGTACAATGCCCAGAAACCGCAGGGGGGCTTTCGCATAATTTCCGACGAGGCAGAAAGTTGGTTTTTATTCTGTGGCTAACGTGCCGTGTCAAAGCTTGGGTAGATCATATTTGACTTCATTCGTTCTTTCTTCCCCTTTCAGCTTTGTTTCTGCGTCTCTGTTTCCCGTCACTCCTTCACAACAAAGATGCAAACATGTCGAAATTCGATGATGTGAGCCAGGGCTCTGCGACGATCACATCTACACCACACTCGAACGGCATCTTGGAAGCCAGAAGACCTGCGGCCACCACCGCAGTCAACCTCTCCCCTTTCGACACCGAGACCGCAGTACCAGACGCCTCATCTTCATCTCCAGGCGGCATATCAGATGGGACCAAGATAGCTATAGGGGTTTCGGTACCTCTGGCCATCATATTTCTCCTCCTAGGCGTTTTCCTTTACTTTCGATGTACCCGACGTCGCGTACGGCCTCATGTTAGATACGATCTTTCCGGAACCGTTCCTAACAACTATACCCCTACCACTTGGGATTCAACATCATACGCGGGCTCTCAAGCACAGCCACCGCCTGTATACAAGCGTTCCAATTCCACATCCAAATTCTCGGATTATAAAGACTCAAAACATTTGCAGCCACCGGTGCCTGAGAAAGATGGCCCCAGGCGTAGCGCTAGCGCAAAAGAAGTCGAACCCAGGAGGGGAGAAGTGGCGGTAGAACTGGCGGATACCAGTTCGGGCAACATCAGGGGTTGGGGGACGAGCGGTCTAGAGGGCAGTAGGAACCAGGCCATAGCTGAAGCTCCATAGTTGATTTGTGACAACTAGCCTGGCTAGCAAAGACGACCGTTGGAGCAAGCATCGCTATGTCCAGAGCTGAATCTATCTATCAGCCCTGGACAAGAATAATGTTATACGCGGGGGTGGCGAGATCTCTTTTGTTGGACTGAAAAAATTGGATAAGAAGGATAGGATATATCCAGTTGGTGTTGGCGTTCTCAAACTGAGCATTGCTAGGAGTTCAAAGGCGTCTGAGTCACTAAGGGCTAAAACAATATGCCGACAGGGAAATGGCCAGAAACGACATAAAAAAGGGCGGAGGGACTTTGTCAGGTCTATATAAGGGCTCATGAGTCTAACGAGCGGCGTCTGGAGAGAGGAGAAAAGAAGTGGCCTAATAAAATAATCCACCAAATACACCCTCCAATCATATTTTCGGACTACCTCATAATTTCAAACCCCCGTGCACCTCCACCACACTTCCGTTCATATATCTGCTCTCATCACTCATTAAAAACACCACCACATCCGCTACCTCCGCTGGTGTGCCCATCCTTCCCATAGAGACCGCCTTCACATACTCTGCCACGGCTTCCTTCCCCGCGACGACCCCAGCGTTCGTAGGCGTATCAATAAACCCTGGTGCTACAATGTTGGTTCTTACACCCTTGGGTCCCAATTCTAATGCTACACATTTCGAAAACCCAATTATGCCGTATTTACTTGCGCAGTACACTGCGAAGCCAGGTGTTGGACTTAGTCCTGCTATTGACGAGACATTTACGAAGCTTGCACCCGATTTGAGATGAGGGATACTGGGACTTTATCAGATCTCAGACAGGATTGAGAAACAAGACTAGATATGCAAGATGTGGAAGAGGAGGGGGAACTAGGACGGACCAGGCGCGGGTAATATTAAAGACACCCTTCAGGTTGGTGTAAATAAGTTTATCCCAATAGTCATCTGTTATACTGGCTGTTGGTAGAGCTGTTGGATTCACTGCAAAAAGAATCAGTACGATGCCTAAGCTTATGACAATGAAACGTGGAGTTCCTGGCTCGGTAGAGAACATTTAAGACGCACCGCCAGCACAATTGAAGATGTGATCTAGCTTTCCGTATTTTCGGATTATCTCCTGTACAAAAGTGGTACAAGACTCTGTCAATCCGACATCAAAGGCAGCAGTCAAATGGTCTCCAGGAGTACAGAATGTCAGAGTTTGTGATAGGGTATCACGATTGATGTCAGATAAAGCGAGGGAGGCGCCTAGTTGGGAGAGTTTGATGCTGGCCGCGCGACCAATCCCGGAGCCGGCTCCTGTTATGAGAACTACTCTGGAATTGAAGGAATGAGCTGCCATTCTGATTGTTACTCTGTCTGCGGAATATAGACGAATGTAGAACCGTCGCAAGTAAAAAAGCCAAGTTGACTGTGGGGTAATTTGAAAGATGGGGTTGACAAATGCTTATCGTAAACAAGTGTATAGGAGCTCCGATAGAATTTTGACCGACAAGCTTAAGTTGCAAATGGCATATGTAATCTCAATTAACAAATAGCAGCCTAAAATTGAAAGACTAATTTTATCTTCAATTTTAAGAACCTGGAATTCATGGTCAGCGTCACACTACCGTCATTCTGATAAGACCCTAAGGATGCGACAAATAGTCTTTCGTACTATAATAAACTACAAGCTGTCAAATTTAGGAGCCCTCCTTGCCTTGACTATCTCCTCGACTCCGAATGCCAAGTTCAATAATATCTGCTCCGAATATGGCAACCCCAGCAGTTCCAGGCCTACGGGCAAGCCATTATCAGTCCAACCCACCGGCACACTGATGGCCGGCTGTCTCAACTGGCTCCCAATCATTGTGTTAGTTGGAAAAGACTCGTCAAACCTCGTTCCAAGCACGTCCTCAATCGTAGGGGCGGGGATTTTCACGCTTGGATAGACAAGCGCATCGAGATCGTGCTCGGCCATAAGAGCGATGACGGTGCGTTGAAAGGCATCGCGCTCATCGAGACGAGCAGCGTATTGGGGGTCTTCGTAGAGAGTCCTGGGGCCTTTGCCTATGTTGTCGAACAGGGGAAGCGCGGGATGGAAGTTCTTGGTAGAGTGAATCTTTTCCACAGTTACACCTTTGATGTGGGGGTGTGAGGAGAGAAAGTTATCGATATCGTAACGTGATCTAGAGACATACGTTGGTGTGAACTCCAGGTAGTGATTGAGATTGGGAATATCAACGTCGATGAGTATGGTCCCGTGGGTAAATTGAGAGAGTGCGTTCCGGACAACCTTGTTTACATTCGCACACTCAGCGTCTGAGTCAGAACCGAAGACAGAATTGAGAACACCAATGCGGGCTCTTTTAAGAAGACCATCCGAGAGATTGGCGGCATAACTTCCGCCTTGGGGAGGCCCGGCCAAGACGGCAGTTGCAGTGTATGTGTCATTCTTATCAAAGCCTGCCAGGGCATCAAGCATCAGTGCAGCATCGCGGACTGTTCTGGTCATTGGTCCGGGAGTATCTTGAGGTTTCACCAGAGGAGAGAAACCGCTTCTTGAGATAAGTCCCACGGTAGGTCGGAGGCCTACAAGGTTACAGAAGGAAGATGGCACTCTGATCGAACCACCTGTGTCCTCCCCAACGCCTATCACACCGTAATTTGCCGCAATAGCAGCTCCAGTCCCGGCACTAGAGCCACCAGTCTCTCTTGTGATATCATAAGGATTCAAAGTCTCCCCACTGACAGAAGACGTAGAATTGAAGGATGCTGCAAAGTCTGGCATGGTGCTTTTCGCTAGAATGATAGCTCCAGCAGCTCGTAGCTTGTTGACTACCGTGGAGTCTTCTGTTGGGACATGCTTGCAGAGCACATTACCGTAGGCTGTCTCAATTCCTTTGGAATCACATTGGTCTTTGACGATCACTGGAATGCCATGAAGGGTGCCAACGAATGAACTTTGACTTTTGTAATGAGCATCCAAAGCATCTGCATCTTCGAGAGCGGATTGAGAAATGACAGTGATAGCGTTGAGTTTTGGACCAGTCTGGTCGAGAGCCCTGATACGTTCGATGTAGGCTTCTACAAGTTGTCGACATGTAAATGCCCCACTTTTGAATGCGGTGTGGACTTGATCGATTGTCAGTTCGTCGACTGTAATCATGTTGAACAATTCAGCTATGACAATTTCTTGAAAATTGAAATTGAAATATTGTCAGATATAAGCTGTGGACATATATCTCTTTCGATGGCGTCAATAAGGCTAGGAAGAAAGATAAGCTTGAGATGAAGTCGTGCAAGCTAGTCCACTGTCAAGCCCGGGAGGATGCGGTGCAGCGTAACTACTACTAAAGCTTCAACAATAAAGAACTTGAGTACTGAAGGAAAATATAGAATTTCTGAGTCGCGAGAACTGAATACCAGATGATGGATCAGAAGAGATGCGGTATCATCCCGTGACAAGGTTACCGTTTGATAGCGAGATCAAGCCGTGGCCGAAGGCCAATAGTGCCGCCCAACGGCAAAACGCCGACGGCCCTTGCCTCGATAGCTTAACACATTTATAATTTAGATACGATAGCAGAGGAAACCATCTTCTGCGGGTCGAGCATATACTATGGGACCCGTATAACACCAGAAGGATTCGAGGCTGCTATGAAAGCATACTTATGCATTTATTTTGATATTGCCTGCATTTTCAGGCGATCCGGATTTTGGATATTGAGATGGCTCGCTATAAAGGGGGCCGAAGATATTGTCCTCTACAATGGGATGAGTGATTTCTCATAGAGAGACACTAGACCATATAAATTGTTAATATCATATAGTGATGTTAACGAAGGTGAGCTTGATGATGTTGTGCTGAGCGTGACCGCATAGGGAATCTAGGATTTATGAGAATGTTGGAGAAAGATTAAAAAGTCTAGCAGCAATAGCGAGCTCTGGTCTATCTAGATCGATCGAAGTGGGGCGAAGCCCGGTTATTGAAACAAGTTTGGGTACCCACTGCTGCAGCTCTCCTAGTATTATTACTTGGAAAATAAATAACGCGTTTGAAGGGGCTCCTAATCGAGGGCGTAGGTTGCCGTAGATGATAATTCTTTGATTTTTTTTGCGAAGACGCTCGTCTTACCGCATCTAATTTTGCAAGGAACACAAGAGAGGAATATTTTTGTATATTGCATGCATACCCTTCATGGAGTGAGAATGACCTTTCGGGAGAAAATGGATTTTTCGAATTAGAAGCGTGTCACGTGAGCATATGCGGGCAGGCATCTCTGGTTGCCGTGGGCAACCGTCGTCGACAAACAACCAATGCCCTGGAGCAATGCGCTCTCGCAACTACCAGATCTCAAAAGCTCCTCTTAACATCCCACATATCACTGCGGCTTCTCTCGTTGAGCATCGTTTCTTGCTGCTGCCACTTTGTTGATTGTAGTGGTATTGTGTGAAGGACACTTCGCTTCCTTTCAAGACCTCTATTCTTTCTCCGCTACTGAACACGCATTCCTCGCGTCGCATAGCTCTATCAACATTGGCCACCACTCTTTCATGCCATTGCCGCTTTGAGCGAACAAGTTTCTAAGAATACATCAAGCAGTACTCCTGTAGCGGATACAATCTGGATCTACTGAGCTGATCCCGTGGATCCGAAAGAATGGCGTCGCCATCGCAGTCGGTACGTGCTCAAAGCCGCTTGTTTACACTCACTGCCCAAGTCAAGCCGGAGGGATGCTCAACTAATACTCTGCAGGTCCATCCCCTGCGCATCCAGAAAGGCGCGACAGGATTGACTCCTACCAAGCTCCCACGTCCTTTGTCCGAGTTGGCTCCTACTGAGAAAAGGAGAAACTCCCCAAGCTTTAACCAGACTTCTAAGGTAAGGACCCGCCAACGGCCGCGCCAAGGGTGCGGCACTCGGAGAATTAATTGCTAATCACTACAACACAGAAGGCAATACCAAATGGGGACTCGTCTCCATTCCAGTCGTCTCCCTTCAATGCTTCCGAGGGCAACTCGTCACCACGACTCTTCTGGCAAGGCCGTGATCCAGCGACGCCGAACCGCTTCAAATCAGAGAATAATGGTGTCTTTGCTGGAAGAGATAGCTCTCCTTCGCCAACTCGACGATCCTCAATCGAACGCCTTCAGCGCGCATCGCGAGTGAAAAATAGCAACATGTTTGCGCGCGAGCAAAAACAAGAATACGATCCTGCTTCGGTTCCGGTCATTGAACGTCCTCTTGCTAAACAACTACAAGGAAATGCATATGGTGGAACGGGTCTTGAGGGTCTACGATCAGCTGAATGGCAGCGATCATCCGGTCTGACCAGAAATGATAGTACAACAGGCACTCCATTACGCAGTCCGGCCAAAACCCCACTCAAAAGTGATGCGAACGGATTACGATCTCCGACTAAAGATCAGATCTCCCCCACAAAGTCTTCACTTTCTTCTAGCCGGTTCAATGGCAAGTCTAGCTTTGATTCAGAAAATAGCCATTGGTCAGAAGACAACTCGGGGGACGAAAGAAAGCTGCCCCCTGGCCGTGCACTTCACAGACATGCCAAGAGTGTGACATTTGATGCAGCTCCGCCACAAATAAATGAATACGAAATGGCTACTCCAGATCTCTCATCAATTGATACTGGTTCGCGCGAGAACAGTTACGATTCCGGCGAAGACGAAGACGAGGACATCTACAATATTCATGGTGACTCTATCGATCAAGATGATAGTTTCGATGCATCGCTTGAAGATACGGACAAAACTCCAGTGGTTGGTCCAGATGATTGGAGACATGCTAGTCCGAATGTTCATCACAATGGCATAGTGTCTGGCAACTTTGACGATCCATTTGATGGCCATGAAGGCAGCCCCATGCCTGACGCTCTACCGTCCTCTGCTGGGCGTCCAGCTGCCGTCAGGACTGATTCGCTGAATTCAAATGGAGATCATCGGCCTCTGCCACCCCTTCCAGGGATGAGCCCCGCTGGTCGAAGGGGCTCGACATCATCTAATGGTCTATCTGCTGCAGCTGAGCGTGCTACTCAGAGAAATCTACCTTCACCCCCACCTGCGGCTTCTGTCAGCAAATTGGACATACAAGGAATGTCCGGTGGCAAGATGACTTTGGAGGAACGCTTGCAACTGATGATGATCCAAGATGAGGAAAAGCCTAAGACGATGGCCGAGCAGCAGCGTGAACGGCGTATGAGGCGTGCAGGAACGCGTGAGCGCCCCAAAAGCCAAACGCCTGAGCGTGAACAGTCCATTCCAATTCATGAAGATGAGGATACTCTTGACGATCTACCTGGACTTGGCAATTATCAGCTGCCGCCTCGTATATCACGAGAATCTATAATGCGAAAGGTAAATGGGGTTGATGGTTTCTCGCGAGACTCGGACTACAATTTCTCATCGCCGATGCCCAGCTCGAGCCCTGAGCGTCCCACCGCGATCGACCCCGACACTCCATTGCCTTCTACTGAAGATGTATCAATCAATGAGAATGAATCCATGGGGATTGACGTTATCAAACCAGAGCCTGAAGACGATGAGATTGATGTTTATGATATTCCAGATATGTACCAACGCAACGAGTCAAGGATGGATGACCTTGGTGAAGAACATCTCACTCCTACAGAGGGCGATGTTGAAAGTCAGTATTCTGAACCGACGCCTTCAAATATGAGTCCGCAAGTTCTATCAACAGGCCATCCTAACGTGGATGATCTACCTGGACCCCAATCGCAGACTTTAGAGACAAGAGAACCAGTCAAGGAAGCCCGAAAAGACTCTCTTCCTGAATTCAGGGGCGTCTTAGGAAATAATGATTTTGGCCTCAGCCTTCAGTCTTATATGACTCCTTCTCCACCTCCACCTCCGCCCAAAAATGATCAGCCTGCCCGTGCTCCAAGCATGTCTGAAGCTCAAGAGTACCTTCAACGCCCAGAAACCCCAAAAGCAGGCCAACATCCAGCTTCAAGACCAGAATATGATGGTACTGGATGGGGATCTGACCCTGAAGATGAGTCTGAACCCGGTACTCCTGATTCTGTGATTCGACATCCTCTCACTGCAGAGCCGTTTCCACCCAGGGACTCGCCCAGTATTCCCGAACAAGTCGCAACCATCAAATCCTCTGGCTCCAAGCTGAAGACAAGACCCTCGGCTACACCTTCAGATATCATGACTATGCGAGAAATGAGACGCCAGGTCAGCGGTGAAGTCTCCAACATCCCACCTATTCCTGAGCGCCATCGCAATCGTCCATCTCTTGGTGCTGACAGTGAAATTGCTGATCAAGAAAGTTCGAACACTGTTGAGAGACATCCCAGCTTCAAGAAAAAGTCCTTGACTCTCGACATCGGTGCTGACCTCGGTCTGAGTCTAACGCAAGATTTCGATCGGGTTATCGAAGCCCAAAAGGTTGCGTCCCACCCTCCTCCACAATCTGCTCTCAATATCAGCGGACCAGCGTCCGCTTTCAATGACCTCCTATCATATGACTTGTGTGCTAATCTCATCCCTCGTCAACAGCGCGGTTACCTCATGCGGCAGAACACCAAACTTGTCGTGGCTAGCAGCGACGACAAAGGCGATGGTACTCGTTCCGCTGGAAACTCCCCAGTAAAGAAAGAAAGACCACAGTCGTGGACTGTTGAACCCTGGAATGGCCAGATGCGAAAGAGCAGTGTTCGTGACAGATCGAATCCCCGCAAAAGGCCGCCACCAGGTGCGGTACCTCCGATGCCCGGCCAAGATAGCGCTGTCACTGGCCTGGGCATAGTCACCGAAGAACATGCTGTAGCTCAGCCTGAGACGGGCGAAGGTGGAGAGAGAGGACGATTGTTTGTGAAGGTCATTGGTGTGAAAGACTTAGACCTTCCATTGCCCAAAAGTGAGTATATAGCTGCGAGTACGATACCTTACTAACACTAGGACCAGATGAGCAAACTTGGTTTAGCCTCACACTCGACAATGGTGTTCATTGTGTGACAACTGCCTGGCTGGAGCTGGGAAGAAATGCACCTATTGGACAGGAATTTGAGCTTGTCGTTCCAAATGAACTGGAGTTCCAGTTGACTCTCAATGCGAAGCTAGTCAAACCTGCGCCTAAGCGTATCGTTGCATCTCCCACCAAAGGCCACAAAGCTTCAAAGCCGTCAACTTTAAGTCGAGTGTTTGCCTCACCTAAAAAACGGAAAGAGCTTGAGTTGCGACAAAAAGAAGAAGAGCAGCGTATCGCAGAGCAACAACAGAAAGAACAAGCCAAGAGGAACTCCGTGCAGCCTACTGCCTGGGATCTTCTTTCACCACTTGCCGCTGAGGATGGAAGCTTCGGACGCTCGTATGTATGCCTGAAGGATCACGAAACCAAGTGTTATGGGCGGCCTTACGTCGTTGATGTGGCAGCCTTCAACGAGTGGGCGACCGAGGACCCTAATCACTCGTCCAGCCTCAAAGGCAAGCGTGGGACGACAGTTGTCCAACGACGAGCCCCCTATAAGGTCGGCAAGCTTGAGCTACAACTACTCTTTGTTCCAAAGCCAAAGGGAGCTACTGATGATGATATTCCGAAGAGTATGAACTCTTGCATTCGGGAGATGAAGGAGGCTGAGGCAGCGCTTACAAGAAATTGGGAAGGCCATCTTAGTCAACAAGGTGGTGACTGTCCGGTAGGTTAAGGCCGCAACTCGCAAGAGGACCTTACTGATGTTCACATAGTACTGGCGTCGCCGTTACTTCAAGCTCGTTGGAAATAAGCTCACTGCTTACCACGAGTCGACCCGCCAACCGCGTGCAACGATCAATCTCGCCAATACATCCAAGCTGATTGATGACCGTCGTGCACTCACTCAGAAAGAAACCAGTGGCAAAGGTGGCAAGCGTCGCAAGTCAGGTTTCGCTGAAGAGGAAGAAGGCTACATGTTTGTCGAAGAAGGATTCCGAATTCGATTCAACAACGGCGAGGTCATTGACTTCTATGCCGACACCGCAGTCGACAAGGAAGGCTGGATGAAAGTTCTTGACGTCTGCGTCGGTAAGGATGGTGAAAACAGCAGAAAGTGGTGTGACATAGTTCTTCGACGTGAGGAGAGCCTGCGAAGAAGGAATGAGCAAGGCACGCTTCGCGGTGGAAGACACCACCACCGAACGAAAAGTTCCATTGCTTAGTCAACCTGATGACTTTTGAATGATGACAAATGATGGGCTTTGCTATGATGTATTATGTTACTACGACTCCACCGCAATGTTCACGCCCCTTAAATTCATTCTTCGTCACGCCTGCCACATTGTTCGTTTGGTCTGGTCATGTTCGGCTTCACAGTCAAGACTTGCTCTTCGGCCCTGGTGGCATTCTATTTACATATATTACTTTGTTGGACTATTCTACTAGTTAGAAGATTGAATTGGGAAGAACGGGCTTTTTGTTCATACGCGTGCGTTCAGGCGTAATTACTGGATCTGGTGGCTCTAGCTCATTTGTATCCAGCATATAACTAGGATACATAATGAAAACTCTCAAACTCATTGTAGGTATCTTGAGTGTTTGTTCGAGGGACTGAATTCATCATTTAGAACTTGAATATCAGCAGTACTCAGTGTATCAAAATCGAAATCTGGCTGAGCCAAAGTCGTACCAGCTGTGTATCTGTCTTCGGAATTCATATCCCACGACAATGAGCCAAACTGTATGCCTGAAGAGTCCTAGCAAATAAAAGAATTGAATTAGAGGGACCTTGCATTATCAAGAGGCACACTCCTCTCTGTAACTTAACTCGAATTGGATCGGCCAAGTCGGATCATCTCTAAAATCCCGGTCAATCAATACCAATTCTAGAGCGGCAGTCTTCCGGTAAATGGTAATTTTGAGATTTTGCCGGCATAGGTCTTGCCGAGATGCACCATCCCGACCTCACCATTTCAGTTCATATAAAAGTGCTAAAGTCTTCGGATAAGATGGGTACTTTTAATCCTGTGGTGAGTTTATCTCAAATTGCAGTGTTATCTTCTATAAAGATAGAAGTTGCTCGAATATATATACATGAGAAAACGTCCTTTCTGTGACTTTGTTGTCATTCGGATTTTTCGATGTTGCTGCAGCCACTGTTCATTCGCTGTCACTTTCTCAAACATCATGGCTATAATGATCAACTCTAAATTATCTTTCGTCGCTTTTTTGGCAATTTTGGGCCTTGCATCTGCACAAGTCGCAGATTGTGATCGCTCTTGTCTGGAAGGCCTCATATCAGATTATTTGACGGCACTCGTAGCTCACGACCCGTCAACACTGTCAACAACCTCAGACGTAAAATACGTAGAGAATGATCAAGTTCTAAGTCTCGGCACTGGTCTCTGGCCTATCGCCTCATCACCTGGCAAATACCGCCACATCTTTTCCGACCCCAATACTGGCAACGTTGCTGTCATCACTACCATCTCTTCCAACAGCATCCCAGCTATCTATGTTGCACGCCTGAAGATAGACGAGGATGGTGATATCAGTGAGATCGAGACGCAGATCACTCGCGATACCGTCGGCGCTGAACGCTATCAGAATATGAGTTCGCCAGAGGCGGTTTGGCTACAAGCTGTGCCTATTGCACAAAGACTTTCAAGAGAGACATTGATTACACAAACGAACAAGTACTACAGTGGAATGGAGAGAAATGATCCCAAAGGAAATTACAGTTTCTTCGATAAAAACTGCACGCGTCTAGAAGACGGGCTGCAGACGACGAATGTGAAAACGGGCGATCCTTACGGACATTCAAATGATACGGTATTTGCAAGTCTGACATGTGAAGCGCAGTTCCAGACGGGATTCTTGGGGTTCGTGACCAAGATACGAGAGAGAAAATTTTGGGTCGTCGATGAAGAGAGGCAGGCGGTACTTGCCACGACAACGCTTGATCATAATGGAACAGTGAGGTATCTGCCGGAGGTTAATGGGACAGGGAGTAAGATCCCACCATATTTTGATATTCCGAGAGGCTTGGAAGCCATGGAGGCCTTTCGTTTGAACGGCGATAAGTTGTATCGAATTGAAATGGCGTTGACAGAGGTCCCATACGGCATGCAGTACAGCTTCCATGAAGGTGCTGCGGCAAACCTAAGTGGAAATGCAACTGATTACGGAGTCGCAAGTCCATGCGATCGAGGTTGTCTCGAGAACGTCGTGCAAGAGGTGCTCAAAGCTATGTTAGCTCATGATTTCTCTAGATTGCCACTTGCTCAGGGCGTGCGGTATTCGGAAAATGGCCAATTCCTCGCCTTAGGTGATGGGATGTGGGAGACACTGAGTAATGTATCGATACCAAAACCAGGTGTGGCTGATTATGCAGCAAGCTTCACTGATCCAGACAGTGAAACAGTTGCGTATTGGGGTAATACTATAGAGCAAACCACACCGGGAACTCTCGCGCTCCGAGTCAAGTTGAAAGGTGGGAAGATCACGGAAATTGAGGCGATCAATGTGAGAGCGGAGTACGAAGACCCAAGAGGCGGTACCATGACGCTCATGCGCCCACCGCTTCCTATCGAATGGGATGGAAAGTCACTTGGTCGGTTGAATTCGGTCTTCCGGCAACAGAGCACTGCTGAGACAACATCCGTATCCTCGACCTTGGTAGACAACTACTTTGATAGCATGGAAAGCCACTCCAGCGACAGGGGTGAATTTGCACCAGGGTGCATCCGTCGAGATAACGGATACTCAGGGAATTTGACTTGCGATGCTCAAATGAATGGCAAGGGTATCTCTCCCAACGGCTTATATAACCTCACAACTACAGTCCGTGACAGACGCGTCTTAGTCACGGATAATAATATGGGGGTTGTAATGGCGGTTGCAATGGTCGATAATCCAGCCACTGAAAATGGTACAACGTCTGTGACCGAAAGCGTGCCTAGTACATATTTGATTCCACAATTGATTAAGGTTACTAATGGATCTGTTTCGAGGGTAGAAGGAATGGTCAAATGGATGCCTTTTGGATATAAATCCGCATGGCAAGAGGAGGATGCCTCATAGACAATGCGAGGAGAGGAGAATTGTTCTAATTCTAGGCAGCTTGCAGTAGAAGAGGCAGCTTGCAGTAGAAGAGACAGCTTTGCGGAGACTTTCGGTTTGAATTGATCAAAAAAGCAATCATCTATAAATAAATTCTCTTACGTAAGCCATTCAAGAAGTAATGAATTCTACTGTTCTACTCGATAATTCATCTCGAGAGTAGGAATCCATAGTCCACTGAAATAGCAATTAAATCCTCCAGAAATAAAGCCGAACTCTCCTTAAATAAGCCTCGCTCAAACCAAATGCTCACTCGCCCACTTCAGCCATCACAATGCATCATGACCTCTACGCCTGGACAAATGCGGGAAGAAAGTTTTCTGAAACCTGTATCTTTTCAAGCTAAGCTACGAGCTTCGGGCTAGGAAACAGAAACTCCGGCAGAAGCCCCAACTCCTACAGCAGGTACTGAGAGAGACGGTACCGGTGGTGGTGTAACAGAAGGCACCGGTGGTACCGCAACAGGTGGCACGGGAGGAGCCGCAACAGGTGGCACGGGAGGAGCCGCAACAGGTGGCACGGGTGGAGCCGCAACAGGTGGCACGGGAGGAGCCGCAACAGGTGGCGCTGGTTGTGGTATAGGCAAAGTAGGAAGCGGTGGGAAAGAAGGCAGTGTGAAACAAAACACTGAAGGTATCGGAGGCGGTGGAGGCAGCCCAGGTATCGAGAGACTCGGGACCGGAGGTAGGCCAGGTATCGAAAGAGAAGGTAGTGGCACCGGAGGTAGCCCCGGTATAGAAAGAGTAGGGACTGGAGGGACTGGAGGTAGGCCAGGTACTGAGATACTTGGCACTGGTGGAGTTGGAGGCAATCCAGGTATCGAGACACTCGGTACTGGAGGAACTGGAGGTAAGCCAGGTACCGAGACACTTGGTACTGGTGGAGTTGGAGGCAATCCAGGTATCGATACACTTGGCACCGGAGGAACTGGAGGAAGCGGCGGTGCGGGAGGTAAGCCAGGTATAGAAAGAGTTGGAGCCGGGGGGGTTGGAGGCAGGCCTGGTATAGAAAGAGAAGGTAGTGGGATCGGAGGCAGGCCGGGTATAGAAAGAGTAGGGACTGGAGGAACTGGAGGAGGCGGCGGTACGGGAGGTACTGGAGGCAGGCCAGGTACCGAGACAGTCGGCACTGGTGGCACTGGAGGTAGCCCACCAGGTACTGAGACGGTTGGGGCAGGAGGCGCAGGAATAGGCCCAATAGAAGCGCCAATACCAACGCCAATACCAACAGATGCCGATATTGCCACACCGCCAGGCGCTGAGACAGACGATACCGAAAGAGATGGGACTGGGGGTAACGAGATGGAAGGCACAGGAAGAGGTGCTGGGAGAGGCCGTCCTGGAGATGGTACCGGGAGTACTGGTGGTAATTGTCGCTTAGGAAAGCTTATAAGAGCCGACTGAACGAGAGAAATGCCTGCCAAAGCAGCGAGAAGTGAAGTAGGACTCTTCATGCTGAAGAATCTGCTTTGAGCAAGCTGGGACACAGGAAAAGAGCTTGAAGAATATGGAGCGAAGTCCAAAGAAGCTGCTGAGGTCGAAGCCTCTTTTTGGCGGACAGTCAGCTCTACTTATACACTGGCAAGCTTTACGAGCATGACAAAGTAGTAACTCATATCATTGACCAGCCAGAGGATGCAACAAATTCCACGATTCCCCGGGCAACAGTTCAAATTTCCAGAAGGGATGGCCAGGACAATCTAGTTTTCAGATCGACTAAACGCTCAAAAGGTCATTGTGAGCTAGTCAGATAGGATGGGATAAATCATCACGCAAATAGATGATTGGTTACAACAGTCAACTTAGCCCTCATCTTCCACATACTCCTGGGTGGCGTTGTTGACCGTGATACTTGCTGTATCCTTGGCGACCTTTGTTATGGTCCTGCTATTTTCATGGTCAGAACATTCCCAGCACATTCCGATGAATAGGAGGTTGGTGGGAGATGGGAGGCGAGAGAATCAAGGTGGTTTGTTGTGACGATCCTCTCGTGAGAGCATCAGTATCAGGCATAACTTGGAAGATCCGCCGATGCCCGCGCTTAAGTCTAAGCGTAGGTCTTGAAGGAATGCTACGATGATGATGGTTCAAGGAGATCACGAAGAACTGTCCAATGTACTCCAGCGTGTCAGACTTTCAACCCTCTCGGAAAATGCGATGGACATTTCGTGTAACTTGGATCACGTGTGATATGCCCAGGCACCGGGCAATTAGGCGGTGAGGTCATGCGTGGGGGGCTCAAATCGATTGCACCTGATTATTGTGTAGCTAAAACAAAGCGCACTTGATTTAAATATATTTATTCGTAGGAAAACGCATGGATTCTGTATGACTCGACGGAAATGGCGTCTACCTTGACCCTGAAAGACTATGTGTGCGGAAACGATGGTAGTCGTAGACCATCCTTAGAAGATCTCAGTCCGGAGATTCTGATCCTTATTTTTGAGTCGGCAAGTGCTGCCTACACGACTCGCATTCTTAATGATCTGACGATCAAAACAGTGTGCTGTGCAACACGAAGGATCTGACACCTTCTCGAGCTGGAACGAAACGTTTAAACGCTTGCTGTGTCTTTCGCGAAGCCTCCACGCGATAATCAATCCCATCTACTATCGCAAAGTCATTCTCAAGCCAGAACTCATTCTTCACAAGGAACGTCACCAAGCTGCTCTGCAGAACATCTATACTCACTCACGACACATCAAAATAAATAGTCCACTAGAGTCGAGGCATATCAGAATCGAGAAATGGGAGGCCGTAGCCGAACTGTTGTCAAGATGTCGCCGCCTTCGAGACTTAACGTAGGTTTGCTCTGAGCTTGACTATGACCTTAGATGTTATTTCTGAATCGACATACAGGTGGAGGTGTCATTCTCGAAGCTACTCGAGCCCTATCCCACCTGAAGTCTATGATATCATCACATCAAGAAATCCGGTCCTTCGTCTTCACATCAATCGGTTCAATCTGGCACCCTCGGCTTCCGACCAGGTTGTTCTTACCACATCTGTCCCCGCATCAAACCTTGTCTCATTTGTTGTGAGAAATTCGACGGCAGGTCGTATGAGCATCAATAATGGCTCGAATCCTTTCTATGCGCTTCTAGTGAAATCATCTAACCTCGAATCTCTGGCCATGACCTCGATTTGTTGGAATTCTTTCCCGTTGGTAGACCGGTTTCCCCTGATTCGAGTCCTGTCCTTGAGCGATTGCATTTGGCCAAGCTCTGAAAAGATAGTCAGCGCGGTCTGGGACTTCTCGCGGCTGGAAGATCTCGAAATAAACTGCATGAGAATTTCAGACTTCCTGTTGACAGTACCTGGAAATGGCCTCCCCAGTCTACGTAAACTCCGAATATGGACACTAGACCAGCTCGAAGAAAACCCCTTGCGATATGACCATTCATCATTACTTGATGCTCCCCTGTTGTCTGATCTGGTTGGCAATCTTCATAAGCTTGAAATCCTGGAAATCCCCCGCCTCATCCGTGCATCCTCTATTGCAAAGAATTCTTCATTGCGTGTGCTCAAAGTGCGCGATTTTGACGAATTTGAGGAAGGAAGCTCCACAAAGGACCGCTTTCCTTCCTTCTCATTGACTGATCTGGACATCATCCAAGGATCGTGCCCTTGGATTCACGATTTGGATATAGGACTCGATGAGGTCGAGAAAAAAGTAAGCAGCAAGGAAATTCTCTGCTACTGACTTACTTTTGTCCACTAACATTTCAAGCATCTGGATGTGATTGCCGGGTTTGAAAACCTGCACACCTTGACACTACGAGCCTACTTGCTTCGCGATACACTTCCGGCCGGCAAGAGTGATCAGGATCGTGAAGTTTGTGAGCAGGTAGTCAAGTACCTTCGGTCCCAGAATTGCAGTAGCTCGCTATCAAGAGTGATATTCGCAAGAGTCAAGAGGATTTATCGGGACTGGAGTGCCAGCCCGAAGAAGATCAAGAAGCGAGAATTTTCGTTCTCGTTGGAGGGACGTCTCACATCCATGATTGAGGTTCGACTGGTGAATTGTCAGACATATATCTTTGACTATCATTATCCAGATGACTTTGGAAGAGTAAGTGGCGACAAAGGCGATGCAACTTACTCTCTCCCGTAGTACAGGAATTCTTTGTTTCGTGTAACGTTTCTCAACACAAAAATGAGGCTTACTAATTGGACAAGGCGTCCATGTTCGATTCTGGTTAAGCATACATTCTCCATTGCCAAATGAGTGGACCGGAGATACCTGTAGTCCAAAATACAGTCTGTCTGTGTAACATCTGTCTATTTTGATCTCTAAGTGGCTTAAAGCAAAACTTTGGATGGTGTGACGTAAAAACACGCCATGTCTCAGCCTGATCTATCTTCCCTTTAGCTCCACATTCCTCCCTTTCATACCTTCTACCTCCTCCTGCGTGAGACTTATCGCAAAGTCTTCCTCGATAGCTTGGACCCTCTCACTCTCACTCACACAGACCTTAACAACACTCGTCTTTCCTCCATTGTTCCTCTTTACATCTCCATTGACCAGCATAACCTTTCCTACTATCCCTTCGCCATCATATTCCGTCTCCCCTCTCAGTTTCCCAGCGTCCTCATTACTCAAAGTTCCTTTTAGAAATCGGATAATGAGTACAGTGACAGTCTGAAAGTTAACGTCATTGTAAGAGGTGCTGGTGTAGTAAGACATGATATCAAAGTCCCGTGCATAAAATTCCAACTCGGGAAAAGCGTAGAAAGAGTTCCAGGGCTGGGTCGGCGCGTTCCGATACTGGTATATCCAATGCAACTGATCCTTCTGGCTAGAGTGCGGCAGTGGCTCATGAATGAGACGGACTTCTTGAGTACCTAAATTCTGTGTTACTCGCCCCGGGATCAGAGGGAGAGGCTTCGTGGCCCCGTCGCCGCCGAAGCCAACGTCTAGCATCCATCTTGTGCCATCTGGTAGCGTGACAATGTTTACTATATGAACCCTGGTTACATATCATCAGATGGGTACTGATCTCTCAGCTGCGTTTGGGAGACATACCACCCTCCATATTCTCCTCCCGGCACACCCCCCACCCTCGGCCGCATCCTCACGCCGGCCATATAAACACTAAACCCCAACGCCCTCAGCACATGATGAAAGAGAATGCTGTTTTCCATACAGTAACCTCCTCTTCCTCTCTTATCACCTACCATCTTCTGGAACAGGAATTGAGGGTCGAGAGACACGGAGTGGTGGGACGAGTAATGCAGGATCAGGTTCTCATAGGGCATGGTTGCAATTTGATGGATGTGAAGGGCTGTTAGGTATGCAGCATTAAAGGGCGATTTGGACGCGAGCCTGTACTGAGTTGGTAGTGAGACATAAGCTTCGTATTGCTCGATTTGAGCAAGCGTATATATCGAAGTCATGGCTTGAAGTGTAGATACTTGAGGACCACAAATCGAAAGGGGCAAGGCTATGAAATGGGGAACTTGAAAATGTTTAGTTCACTGAGCGCCCGCTGGATATACCAAAGTAAGTCCTGAGAATATGACTCACTTGAAGCAGTACTTCTCCTGGAGACTTTCCGCAAAACTAGCTAAGCGAGGTACGAAGAACGCGGTCAGAAGTCAAGCAAGTGGTCCGTGCATAGGATTTTGACGCTAGTGACGAAGCCTGAATTTACAGGGCCTCCACCTGAATTACAGGGAGTAGCCCCTGGAAGGCCCTGTAACTACGATAACCCGATACCCTTGTTAGCTACACTTTCCAGCACTGTCTAGCGCTTGGAGCCCTAAGAGCATCGCTAAACTTTCCAGCGCCCTCGCCTAAAATATAGGAGTCACACGCCAAATTACAGTGTGTCAAGCCTATAAGCCCCTATAAGCCCTTATAAGCCCCTATAAGCACAAATCCCATGCACGGACCACTTGCCTGACTTTTGACCGCGTTCTTCGTAATGCTACGAGGACGTCGAGGCGCCTGCATATGCATCATGGGGCGTGCTTATGGGGCGTAGACTATCTCGCCTTAGCAGCCGCAAGTTCATGTCCGTCAGATTCTTAGTTTAACGCATCCAGAATAATAAAGCTATTAATAAATTTATTCGTTCCAAATATGTTACTTTTTGAATTGTTGAAGACTATATAAATGCCATCTATAGACTTCATGTATGTGACGAAAGTTTCTCAATTGAAATGTACGCTTGTCCCACGCTCGAATAACGAGCTCTGGGAATAGCATAGTGATAGCGATATTGCAGGACGTGAAAATAGGGTTCGGACTAACTACGGTCCGAATAGCTTCATATCAATACACTCGCCGGCATCACCCGAAGGCTAGGCCTAAAAGCAGGCCCGCAGTCTCAAGTGGGGAATTAGAACTGTTTGTATTCCATCCCACACTTGGACAAAGCATTTAGAGTCTACAAAGACTACATACATACGTTCTTGGAAGCTCCTATTGGGCTGACTGGAAAGGCTATCACGTGCTGACTGATCTCCGCTTCTGCCTCAGGCGACAAGTTGATGAGGCTGCGTCAGAGGTCAGTGGCTGCAAGCGGCGCGGACTGGAACGTGGCAGTAAGGATAACCGTAACCTTATCCATGATTCCATCCGTACATTCGGTGGTTCGTTGTTCGTTCTCACATGCATCCGCCGCCGCGCTCCTCGTTCTTTTTGTTGTATGAGCGCGGTGCGGCTCCAAACCTCCACATCTCATCTCCACACCTCCGCAACTCCACAACTCCACAACTCCACTATGTCTCCCATACTAGACCTGGACATGCCTTTGCGTGAGAGTGAGAAGAGCCCTGCCAAAGCACCCTCATCCTTCGCCGCCACCCCACGCACTCTCGCTGGCCTCCCAGATGAGCTCCTGCAGCGCATCGTCGACGCGCTGGCCTCCCAACGCGACCTGTGGGCAATATGTCTCGTCAATCGGCGCTTGAACAAAGTCGGGGATCCGTTGCTGTATAAGAGTATCGCGTTCGACGAACCGCAACATCATATCACCTTCTCCGAGAGTCTAATCACGCGACCCCGACGCGGAAGTCTGATAGAGAGTATACATGTGGACTACCCATCCTCGGGACTCGATGATTTCATGCACATGAATCACAGCCCGATTTCGAACCGCATCGTTGATCCCTTCTCACGGACGATCAGCACGATGAGTAATCTGGAGCATCTGCAGGTGAGCGTGCCAGAGAGCTTGTGCAAGGGCATTGGGACACTGTTCAACGGGCCGTTCGATCTGGCTTGTTTGAAATCTTGTGAGTGACAGGACACCTCAAATACTAAGAAGTCCTTCTCAGGCCAATCTCAGACTGACAAGACAATAGGTTCCCTCTTCTATCAATGCCCAGACAATGGCTACTGGGACCTCCAATCCAACATCCAAGTCTTCTCGCACCCCACGTTGACCTCGCTGACAATTCGGCGCGCCCGCCTCGACGAACGCGGCTTTGACTCCCTCGAGAAGCCCTCCGAGACCGAGCTACGAGTCCTTCACCTTATCGAATGCGATATCAATGACGACGCTCTCTCTGACATCTTGCTGCACCCCGAAGCGCTGAAAGAGATTGAGATCACGCAGCTGGAGCATCCGCACCCGCCGCTGGAGGAGAGCCCTGATAACGTGGAGTCGTATATCATGGCGCTGCCGCAGCATTCGCTCGAGAGCATCACGATCGACTTCCCCACCTTGCACGGGAAGAACGCGCTGCGGATGCGAGAATTCGAGGAGCTGAGAACGCTCAAGCTTCGCGATTACCAACTGTTCGGCGAAGCGTCGCCGAGGTTACATTCTGTGGGTTTCCCGCCGCAGCTTGAGATATTGAGGTTCTTGAATGCGGTGGGGAAAGATGAAGAGGTTGCAGAGTTGCTCGCGTACACCATCGAGAACAAAGATGTTGTCGCGAGGAGTGTGAGGCAGATTGTTGTAGGGAATGAAGAGCATGGGCTGCCGTGGGTAATCGAGGAGGCTTGCCAGAAGTCGGGGTTTCAGCTGCAGTTTGGATGATATAGTGGTATAGATTCAAAGGACGACTGAAAGCATCATCGGCATGATATCTACAACAATACACCACTAGAGCCATTACTGTATTCGGGTGGACGGAAGTTCGAAAGCATTGTTACATCAAGCGCCAATGATCACCGAGGGTGTATGGCTGGACGAGCCTTAGAAAAGTATTCTGAGATGAAAGGATAGATCAACAGGAGACCAGACCGGTTGTGAAAGTTAGACCAGATTGGGTAGACTGCGAGACTTAGACTAGATGCTTGGATGTTTAGAACTCTGGGGACAGATGTAGATACCGGAGAAAGACGGCTAGAACATAAAGACAAGACCAAGGCTGGATAGAATGGTATGTTTAGACAACTAGACCGATTTCTTTAGAGACAGCGCACAGACTAGAGCAATGATCTCTTCCATGAATTCTGCAGACTCCTCGAATGTAGCCTCCAATACTGGTCGGACAAAATGTACCACGCTAGAAAACAACTTCAATGCTGCTCTCACAAGACATCAGCTCTTCTGATACTCCTTATTGTCCATCTTCGCTTTTGCAGTCCACTTTTCTTCTTCAGAGACAGCTCTTTCACGATTATTCCCCAAGACTCCCAGACCTTAGAATCTTCTACTCAAGAAATTCTAAGACCCCGTTTCACAAATCCAGCCGCCTTCCTCCCCGCTCTCAAAGTCTTACTCGTAGCTTTGCGAAGTTTTCGCGCCAGCCTAGAGCGCTCGTGCCCATTGCGTTTACAGTAGTACTCTTCACGGGGGATGTGCATTTTAAACGCCGGCTGCATCCTTAAAGCCACCGTCGACCAGTCTTCTTGGTAGCCGACGAGGTTACGTGCACCACGCTCGAACAGATGAACACAGTCCCTCGAGAACTCCTCGAATCTCCTCTCACACAATGCCCTCGGCTTGAAGAACATGTTCTGCCAGCCGCCATCGAGGTGGCGAAAGCGAGTAAATGCTTCCTCCTCGTTCAGAAAGTATATTCTGTTTCGTGAGAGTTGAGATGGTATGTTGCAGCACCTGAAGACCTGAGAGGTTTCTTCAACGATTCCAATTTCTCGTAGGGCGGGGAGTCGTCGGAGCCAAAGAGTACTGTATTTGATGAGAAGGGTTTTATCGAGACATAATCGTTGGATTTGGTCTTTTTGTTGTAGGGCGAAGGTGAAGTAATGCAGCTGAGCCTGGGAGGGTAGAGTTACTTTAAGTCGCATCAGCCGGAGATAGAGCGAGTCGAGCTCAGAATTGAAGTATGTTGCATTGAGGCTTCGCTCGGTTCGGAGCAGAGCAGTATAGTATCGGAGACCTTCCTGGCGGGATTCGCTGCAGGCGTGCAATATGACTGGAATATCTGCCACAAAATCATGCAGGAGGGACTTGTTAGACCCTGTGAATCGAACTTCCACGACGCGTGGCGTAATGGTCAGTCTCCAGATCTTGAGCCTGAGCTCAATGGGCAGCTCTGGGAAAAGTGAAAAGGTTCCTGGAATACTACATTGATGAGGCAAAGGTACGGCGAAGGGTGCTGGCCCTGATGACTGCGGAAGGATTCCATAGTCTTCCTTCCTAGGTAGCGTTGGTAGCAAGTCTATTCTAAGACGTGTGCGTGAACGACCATAGATTAGCGCGTGTTTGTCGCTGATGGTTGAGGAATTGAAATCCCCCCAATCATGTCTACCAGTAGCGCAAATTGTCCCTTGAGAGACCATGTCAGGCAGTTGTCGTTTTGCGATGTATTATGTGCCAGTTATTATCGAGAACATGCGTAATAGAACAAAACCTAGAAGGACTCCACCACGATCAACTTTGGCTTCAACGCACAATTTCCGTCAAAATTCTCCAGGATTCGGATAGCGAAATGGAATTGGAGTCAAGTAGCTGGAATTTTGAATAATCTGATTGGCTATAGTGGTTCTCTTGCAGTTTCCGAAATTCACCTTGTGGAGGATGCGTACAAGTTACTACAGCGCTGGGACCGCCCCATCAAACAATAATGTGCACGGAATAGTGTGGTTCTTGCTGCTGAATGGTGTACGCAAAATTTAGACGTGGGGGAAAAAAAGGAGGGACAAAATAAAATCAGTGAGGGGGGGCCGACATCGAAGACAGGGCTGTCTTTGTGAATTGGATCTCTGATGATGATACTTTGGTTGGGTCGAGCCGAACCGAGTCAATACACAAATGTGGCAGCTGCAATCAGCACACTGGAAAGATCGCTGGCAAAAATTCCAACAAGTACGAGTAGGAGACCCGCCTTCTTTCAGACGCTTCTTTAGAATTGCGCATTCATGTTAGAGCAATATCTGTCTCTGGAACAGATATTGTAGTTCCAAATTCCTCATCTTCCACCAGGACAGGCTCATACCCATCGATAGCTTTGACATGTCTCCCATACGCTCCTACCGGACCAATAGACGAGTACCACTGCTCCGTAGCGCCCGAGGTGCCCACTGCCGGATCAATCGCTCCAGCAAATTCGTAATAGGTGTTGTTCCAATGATAGAAAGAGCTCCCATTCTGCCTCGTAGCTAGGAGCGTTGGCTGCTGAAAGGTCACTGGCGATGTGAGGTAAGATAGTAGGGAGATAGACTTGCTCAGTAATGATCGATCAAGAAAGGCGATGAGAGTGTTGTTAGTACTTGTCGGGTCAGCTGGAGTGATCGAAGCTGTGTGAAAGGTGATAGGATAGGAGAATGAAGTTGATATCGGGCCCGAGCTATTAGATAATGGCGAGGAGACAGAGGTACCACTTGTCAGTGCTGTTATTGAGCGGTTGAAGCCCAAGGCGGTGTAGCCATTCAAGCTGGAATAGGAGAGTGATTGTGACCAAGAAAGATTTTGTGGCCCAGATGACGTGGTCACAATACTTGAATGTGAGATGCTACGTTCGCCGGATAGTTGTATCTGAAGACTGGTATTGGCACTGCCTGAGGACGTGACGTGGGGAGCAAATTGAAAGGTAGGCTCTGAAGAGATGGATTGAAGCGTCTAGTATCGGAGGTCAGTACTTGTAGATCGTGGGCATGATATATACTTACGGTCCCAGTAGTCTGGTTTCCAGTATGGTCTTCCCAAACGAAGACCGCGCCAGAAACAAACCAGTTCGAGCCCACAGTTCCAAGGGTCGTCTCGGAATCAAAACCCTTCACCACCAAGCTAAATGAGTGTGAATTTCCATCGCACAGAATTCCCAACCACGGACTTATATCAACCTCAAAGCTTGGAAGATCATATGTGTCGATGCCTACGATAGGCACCCAAAGCCCAGGGCTGATACCTCCGGTAAAAATAATAGGGAATGGCCATCCTACACCTGCAAGCTCTCCATCAATCAAGACTTGCACCTCTCTAAACGGACCATAGCCAACCAGGGCGGTGTTATTGAATGTGTCAATATACTCTGTTGGCACATTGCGGAACCAGAATTCTTCGTCGCCGTTGCCCGAAGCGAGAACACTGACCACAACTCGTTCTGCATTCCTAGGGAGAGTCAAGGAAACAGTCGCATTCTCGTCTGGGACTGAATAGACAGAAGAGATGTTTTGAGCGGAGGATTGGGTTGAGATTGGAAGTATCAGATCCGCCGGAGTCAACGTCTCCTCATCATTATAGTAGAGTGCTGTGATCGTGACATTGTAGGTTCCAGTAAACACAGAGTCATGTAGGTTATCTAGCTCCATGATGACTTTTTGCTCAGAACGCAGCAGGGTGTCGAACACCGTCATGTCTTTCTGATAGTTCCAAAAAATTCCGGTCCGTACAGGCATCGCTGTTGTAGTGCGCCATATCTCGATATCACCGAAGAAGAGAAGCCCAAGACGATCGTAGTTGATTCCAGCTGAGGTCACAGAGAGGTTGAAAATTGTCGTCGTGAAGTCACAATCATCTGGGGGTGAGTATGTTCCTATGCATCTCGTCAATTGGCGGTCCCATCATCCGCTCTTTTTTGAGTCGTACCGACATAAGGGCTCCCGTAACTATTCGCAAAAGTATGTTTTACTATAACTTGCTCACAGCTAGCCCCCTCATAGCTAGCCCTCAGCGGAGCCTGTACTTCGAAGACATCCAGAGGAGATTCCACGACCGTATCTACATCACGAGGCACTGATGTCAACGATGCCGCAAGCCTTGAGCACGAGCAGAATTGAAAGACCGCGAGAGCAAGCAGGACAATCATGATGACACCTTTGACCAACGTCCTCTCCTCAAGTCAACTTCGCGTGGTCGCCACGATGTTGGGAGGTCGTCGGTGAGGCAAGCTTTTTAGAATTGACTTGCTCCCCATTTTGTAGCGTTGTACCTTCCTATCGTGGATTGTACCTGACGATCTTCAAGCGGGGTTATGGTGACGCGGAGGATATCAGGGATAAAATCACGTTCAAGGTGTTGATGCAAGATAAAGCTTATCGGATGAATGCAAACCCCAGTCCACACGTGACCTATTTGTTGTTCTTCGAGGACAGAGACACAGACCCGTCGATATGATGTTCACTCTGTCCTGAAAGGATCCAATCAAGGAGGTGATTGGGAGACAATCCTCAAGTGGGATGGCCCGCATGTGGATGCGTCGTTGTTCCCCCTATTCTGGCCCCACTTTTTGGCACCCCGCTTAGCTGGACTTGACGAGAGTACGTACATAGGTCTTGCATCTGTTAACACGGCCTGTCTGCAGAATCCTGAGAATTAGATTTCTCTTAAGCTTGAAGTTGCTCTTTTATAATGCTGATTCGCTAGACATGCTACGCCACGATAGGTCTGCGGCGCAGTGACCGGCGAGGAGTCAGCAGTAGTCAGGAGGAACAAAATAAAAGGCTTGTATTTAATCAAGTCCAATATCTTGACCGACTCGGGCCTTAGTATCTAAAGGATAATAGCAATTGTTGGACATGGCTGAAGAGGAGGACCAAGCAGATCTTACCGTCCTCGTAACAGGTTTCGGGGTAAGTCTTCTTTTCCAAGTCTCCTATCCCATGAATTAATACAAAGATCAGGGA
Source organism: Proliferodiscus dingleyae (assembly GCA_003988795.1). Taxonomy (NCBI): domain Eukaryota; kingdom Fungi; phylum Ascomycota; class Leotiomycetes; order Helotiales; family Lachnaceae; genus Proliferodiscus; species Proliferodiscus dingleyae. The sequence goes on from QYAK01000035.1 coordinate 314,942, forward strand.
TTCCTAGATGTTAAGGTCAACCCTTCTTTTGAGATTGTCGCGTTACTTCCTCCAGCAATCACGCACCAGAACCTTACCATCCGTCTCGTCGCCTACTCCACCCCGCTGAAGGCAGCTTATCACTCCCTCCTTTCAGATGTTCCTCCTCTTCTGGAAAAGTATCAGCCGAACATCGTAATCCACATCGGCCTGGACGCTGAACGCGACTACTTCGCAATCGAAAAAGGCGCAGAGAGGGACGGTTATCAACAGTACCCAGATGTATCCCGGAAAGTGCTTACGAAAGCTGAGACGAAGAAGATTTGGGGTAAAAGCCCAGAGAGATTAGAAACGGCCATTAACTTCGATCAAGTAGTTGAGAAGTGGAAGAAAAGAGCAGGGAAAGGGATTGATGTAAGGCCCAGTGACGATGTGGGAAGTTACGTGTGCGGCTTCGTTTATTATCTGAGCATGGAGCATTTTTGGAAGAGGGGGCTCAAAGACAAGAAAGTTGTGTTCTTGCATGTGCCGCCTCTTAAGGGGGGGAAAGAGCTAGTAATGGGCAAGGAAGTCACACTCGGGCTAATCCGAGCTATTGCGGAGGGATGTTGGTGATATAAAGGTAAACGTCCATCCCTGCATGCCCAAAAAATAATAGGTACTTCGATTTCAAGTATCTTAAAATATGTATACACCTTAATACCTCCTATAAATTCCTATAAGTTATATTCCGTGGCTCCTCCCGGGTACCCTCCTATTAGTAAATCACATTCACACCGTGGTGTAACGGCTACTGTCCCATTTAGTCACGTGTAGGGGGCCGCAGGGGATATTAAGTTTGAATAGTTATGGTGTTTTTTTAAAACTTTTTGATTCCCAAGATATAGTAAGATTTCAATCCTAGTATTCCTAAGTTTTTTGTGGTTTCTAGAAACTGCAACATGTGCCCGTAATAGTGTTGGCCTTTTGAAGGTTGCGTTACACGTATCTGCAACGTCTAGGTTCTCGGGCGTAAAGTTGCTTCGCCCCCACGTCGCTTTCACTCTGATTGCCACAATTTTAGCATACCCACCATTGATTCCATTATCTTGTTTTCAATTGCAGGATTCATTCGTCACTCACCCCTAGGCGAAATAAAACGAAGAAGAGATTTGTGTTCTCCATCTTCTTCGAATGAAGTAATATTCAGGAGGCTAGGATCTAGTGCAACGTCTCGTGCAAACGCCTCAGCCTCATATGTATTTTTATCCCTTCTCCGACATGTCATCCAAGTGAATGCCATTCGCTTATATCTCGATGGATATCGGACGAATTACAGCAGAAACATAAAGTCTGTTTCCTGAGGAACGCCTTCGCGTCGCCTTACCTCGATCTATATATGTTTGTTTCGAAATGCGCCAAAAGGTGTCACAACATTGATCAGCTGAATCGGTCAAGTGAGTGTGCAACCCATAGCGTTGCATGCATACAAGGTGCTTCATCTTTTGAAATTGAGGCTTTTTGTTTGGATGGGAAGTTACTGAACCCCAATAGGTGCAGTAGCCGCCTTGTCCGTGGCAGGACACACGGCATCGGCATAAATCTTGGGAGTCTCCCCGCTGGAGACGGATTTGGTTGCAAATAAAAATATTGTCTTTCATTCTGTAAATCCATGGCTTCTACTCATTCTTTCAAAGTTCGTGCAATCTTCTTGGTGTTACTATTAGGTTTCAAGACTGCGCATAGCTTGAATGTTGTTCCTGAGACTCCAAAGGCGAATGAGGTGGTCCCTGTAGACCAACCTTACAATATCACCTGGGATCCGAGCGAGGCTACTATGGCCAGCTCGGTTTACATAGGGTTACTTCATGCTAGTGATTTCGTTGCGAACATAACAGGTCTATTTTTGATGCCTTCTCTAAGAAAACAGTGATGGTCGCGAAACTAACGCGATTCACTTGAGCCAGAAGCAACAAACAACAATGGCAGCTATACATGGATACCTAATGTCGTTTACGGTGGCTTCAACAATTACTTTCTTCAGATTTGCCCTATTGGTGATCCGCAGGTTGGCTGCGGATATACTTACAATGGTCGATTTTCAATCGCATCTGCCTCATCGAGCACTTCGATAATCTCTAGCATATCGAGCACTTCGGTGATCTCTAGCATATAAAGCACCTCCGCAACCTCAAGCTCTCAAACCACAACGTAAGTTTGAGAGTCCTAGTGCTTCTTTAATTCAGCAATTGGCTAATCCTGTCTTCCATCACACAGCCTACCAAGTCCGTCACCGACAGAAACCGTAACATTCACACAAATCTCAACGCCATCCCAAGCTCCCACATCCTCGCAGACACAAACTCCCGCCTCAAAACCGAACACATCACAAGGCATATCAGTGGGAGTGGTCATTGCAATCGGTATCGTGGTTCCTCTCTTCACGATAGCCATCATATCCATCGTTCTATTCTGGTTATGGAAGAAACGCAAGGCTGGGCACATCAGCGCCGGCTCTGACACACTATCTGTAGGTGGAGGAGTTGATAAAGAGTATCGAAAGGCAGAGTTGTCTGCAGCTGCCAGCAGAGCTGAGATATATACGCACAGTACTAGTGATCCGAATAATTCTATGCAATCATACGAGCTGGGTAGTGAGTAGTTGAAACGAACTTTCTGTATTTAACGTGCACTCTTCAACTTGATTTGTTTTAATGTGTTACTGTACCATCACCGATAACAAACAAGATGTTCCGGATATTTCTGTGTCCCAAGACGACTGGAACATATGATGGGCTGGAGAATACTCGCGAAACATATGTAGAGGTCGACTGCGATAGTAAGTTACTTTCCTTCATACTTTGCAGGAGGGACGGATGAGACCGGGGGAAAGAAAGATCTTTTGGGATGTTATACAGATGAATATCTTTCTTAACCTCGCATTCGTTGACGAAAATAGCCCTGGCTCCCCTAGAAACACTGCTGAGCCAATACTGTTGGTACACAACAGTGATGGATATCCCCATAAGCTTCAATGGGTTCAATAAGTATTGACTTCATAAGTGGTTGATTGTAGGTAGTCTACAGTAGGAGTATTCCACAATACGTTAGTCCCGATTAGGTAGCCCCGATTTGTAATAGACCTCATTCACACGAGTGCCGACAATGATGAAACGAGAAGAAAAACCAGATAGGTTTTAAACGTTGTAGGTAAGATAGTTAATAACATAACCACAATCGCAATATTTTCTTATTACAAAGGAATTTGGGCACGTAGGAATCAATGTCGTTTTTCAATTTACTAAATGTCACAATACCTGCTACGTCCGCTCGAAAATCATAATTTCGTCAATTTCAATCTTTTTTTGTACCAATTGATCAAGAATCTTAGGAAAAATTTTCAAATTGGCACCCTGCGTATCCGGAGACGCCCTGACTCGTTTCCCGGGAACCGCTATTGATCAAACCACCAGCTTATCGTGTGTAGAGAACAGTGAATTCAACCCGCCATCTCCACAAAGCCGGCCCCCAAAGAGCTTTTGGGCTTTGATCGCTCAAGTCTCGATCAAGCGGCTCTGCTCTTCACTGGTGGAAGCCCGTGCGACGCCTTCAGTCTCCCCGCCGGCACGCTCAGCTGTCGTCTGCTGCTTGTTCGGCAAGACGCTGAGTGTGAAAGTGACAGTGAAACCGGTAGGGTTCCATCCACTAAAGCCCTTGAAGTTGGCATAGTTCTTACCCTGCCAGAAGCGAGTTCTAACCAAGGCAATGATTCGGAGGAGTAACAAGTTCAAGGTCATGACTCTGCATACATTCCACGTCAGCAACTGTATCTAACCAATGAGATGAGATGATGTGATGAAAAAGTACTCACCCAAGAAGAATCCCGACGCCAGCGGCGACACCGATTGTGATGCGGACCTTGGTTCTGGCCTCCTTGCACTGCCAGGTCTCTGGAAGAGGGCGGTTCCTGTATGGTGGTCCTGGATCATACTCCCATCGCGTGCAGAAGCTAGAGTCTGGCCAAGCGTTGCCAAACTGTGCCGCAGAGAACACGAAGAGCACCACCGACATCGCGATGTGGACAGCTATGTTGATGATAATTGGGATTTGCAAAAAGATCGTCGGGGTCGTGACGAGGAAGTTCACGAACAACTGACCGAATAGTTAATACATGTTGAGAAATGGCCTGACAAGTATTAACTCACCACTATCCCCAGGTCTCTGAGAGCTTCTTCGGTGCTCCAGGTATAGTTGAAGTCACTTGTTTCGACGAGAACATAAGACGCGATGACAAGCCCGAGGACTGCGATAGAAAAGAATGAAACCATGCTTGTCAAGAGTTTGATGGGACGTGTGAAATGAGAGTTTGCAGGTGATCTCTTGATCGGATGACTCTCTCCTCCAAAGTCATCGTCATCATTGTGCGCCAGGAAAGGGGTTCTTTCAGCCATCTCGTACGATTAAGAGCAAACCCACAAAGGTTTGCTCACTTTTTTTTTTTGATTCTGTTTCAAAGGGAAAAAGAGAGAATATTGAAGCGAGATAGAACGGAAGACTATCGATAAGATGGAAACAGGAGAGATGATATACTGCGTGTAGGCAGCAATGGGGCTGTTTATGTGCCGCACTCCGCCCCGCCCCACTGAATTGGTGGCCAGGTTACCAAGCCTTGCAGAAGGATTCGATCGACAACATCGCGCGCAGTAAGTGGGCCAGACCATGGTCGTCAGGCTGACTGCGTAGTGATTGGCCATAGAGAGAACATGAAACACCCAAGCATCAGTCTTGGCCAAGCAGTTGGTTCTCACAAGAACTGCCTTGACATGCGGGCTCACGTGACCTTTTCACGTAAAGGAGTTGGTCTTCTCCGGCTGTGCCGGGGTTTTGCAAGTGCACCGCTCAAGAAGGCGAAGGTCGAATGAAGTTGACGTGAATAATCGCTAAGTCATCTCGAGGTTAGGCTAATACCCGAACTACTTCGTAAGTTAATGCTAGTAAGTAGCTTGACAACTCTTACCATCACTCAGCCACAAGCTTTATATATAACTCAAATTCGCCACTACCTGACATCGCCTTTGATTTTTAACGCTAAAAAAGACTTCAATGTGAAGGTTAATCAGTAGTCCAAATTGCAATATCTAATTCCTCAGGAAGCCCCCTTTCACCTCAGCGTTCCAATACTCTCCAGCCCAGTCACGACTATCTCCATGCTCTTCAATGTCTGATTCCACGCGTCCAGCACGCACAAGTGAGAGACACGCAAGAATTGCATCATGAACCACTTCCGACCACGTTGTGGATCCGCGAATCGAACTCCAATGGCGTGACACCACACAAGGGCGACGGGAAAGGGACGCCAGATGCTGTGTTCCCGCGATGATTCAAGCTCCGTACGGAGGCGCGAAGCTAGCGTGGCGATATCCTGGCTGTGGTCCTCACCGTGGCTGGAGAGGAGGTGTGAAGTTAGGATGAAGATGCAAATGCGTAATGGCCCGAGGAAGTGACTATCCCTGCTGTCTGATGTAGTAGAATTTGACCGGTTGGCTTCATCCTCAGTGCTGGAGCCAGGGTGCTGGACGTGAGGTAAAACCTGGCTGTGTTGAGAGAGGACATATTTGCTCGTCGATGGACTCAACGATGAGTGTTTTTGACGCTGAGTGGCGATGGAGATGAGCTGATATAGGGTATGAAGCAGGCTGCAGACAAGTTGATGCTTTTCAGCCAGCGGTACCTTGTGGAGGGTGAAGAGAGAGAGATCGAGGGTGGTAGCAAGCTGGAAGGGTAGCGGATCTTGGCTGTCCTCGGCGGTATGGCTTTGATGGCTTTGATCCCTATCAGCGTCACCTGCTATGCGAAGTCGATCAGCCGCCGAGAGCAAATAGTGACCCTTGATTAGAGATTGCCAAACTTCATCATCTGGCTGAGAATATTGTTTGATGGAGCTTCGGGTCATACTCGAAAGGTCCTTTATAGATTTGTTGTTGCCCAGAAGGAGCTACACACCGCAGAAAAGTTATCCCAAGTTCGTTGGGGGTTGGGGTGCTTGGTCTTTAAAACGCACCTCGTATCCAATGAGAGATTGTATTGCAGCAAATGTTGCATGGCTTCCTCTTGCAGCAGCGTCATTGTTGAGTGTGTTGTGCAGCACTTTCAAAGTGATCGCACGTTGTCGCAGCGTCCAGGGGCTCAACTCGTCCGATTCGACAATGTCGTCCCAGCCTGATGCGTTCAGCAGCTTAGCACTCGCAAAATGTACTTCGTTAGCAGCCCATAGCGTCACATTTTTCAGAAAAGTGTGACTCTCGTGATAGATGCGCATGTGAACATTGTAAACTAGAAATGAGAAATCGTCAGTAGCGCCACGGGCATAACACATTGACATTGATATCGCTATTGTTCTTAGAGCGGCATCATCAGAACCGCTTTAGGCAATTGCCTACTTTGAACTGGAGCGAGAGCTACTGACATTTCTGCATGCGCCGGGTGGTTTCCGCCGCGAATGGAGTATGATCTGTCAAATAGTGGACGAGCGGTCTGCTAGTATACACTTCTTCAGGCATTCGAGGCTGCCCTACATGTCTTGTATACTAATTAGTACTCCACATATTCTAGAATTTTGAGATGGTCGAGCAGCCATCTCACTCACCCGCTGTTGTAGAGCCTGCGAAAGTACTGTCTAGTTATATGAGCTCGCGCTCGACTAATACGTTCCCTCTTGCCCACCTGCGGGTCGCTTCCTTGGATCACAATAAAAGCTTCGTCTACTACTGGATTATCCATACTTGTGCGAGAAGCTATAGGGGTGTGCGCGAGAACATTCAGAAGTGAAAATCATCCTGTTAGTTGAGGGCAGGAGAATATCTATACATCAGGGGCGTAAGCGAGAGATGCGAATGACGATCTACCAACCCGAATACGGATAGAAATTATGGGGCAGCATTTTAGTGCAAATGCCTATTAAGGCTTGGTGAGACATGGCTTATATCCGAATCTGACGAGAGCGACCTGGTCCAACAGAACAATTCTACGTGCAGATGTCAGTAGCTAGAGGGACGTTGGAATGGATGAGCTCCTGATTGGCACTTCTATCGTAACATATAAAGAGAGCACGTCTCGACAATTCCCCTCGAAATGTCAAACCAAAAACATCTAGATTCTACTTCTAATTTTGCCCTGTACATTTAGCATCCCGTACAAAATGGCACCTCCTTTCGACAACAATGGTGTATGGCTCATTACCGGCTGCTCTGCTGGTGGACTAGGTTTCTCGATCGCCCAACGTGTCTACAGCGCCGGTCACAACATCGTAGTCACAGCCCGCAACACCGATTCTCTCCACTACTTTCCCGACGGCAGCAAGGTGCTCAAGCTCAGCCTCGATGTGACTTCTCCAGATAGCATCAAGGCAGCTCTAGATGCCACGGTCAAGCGATTCGGCCGTCTCGACGTCGTCGTCAACAATGCAGGATACGGCACCATGTGCGAACTCGAAAGCTTCCCGGAAGATGAGGCACGCAAGCAGATGGAGACCTTATTCTGGGGCCCGATGCACTTGACACGAGAAAGCATCCGCATTTTTCGCGAGGTCAATGCTCCAGGCCAGGGAGGGACCGTCCTCCAAATGAGCTCTATTGGTGGATATGTGGCGTACCAAGGCAATTCGATCTACCATGCAGCGTAAGTCTACCTAGATGAAATAAAACAAGAAAGACGAGGAACAGATTTATCAAAAAAGAAAAAGACCAACAAGAAGTAATAATATCATGCAAGGAAGTGCATATTTGCTGACGCCCCTCCCTCTAGGAAATTCGCTCTAGAAGGCCTGTCAAAATCCGTCAACCGCGAACTGAACCCCGCATGGAACATCCGCATCGCCATCATCTCCCCCGGCGGCGTCAATACGAAGTTCGCCAGCAGCATGAAAATCTTCCCGCGGCACCCAGCCTATGATAATGACGAGGCACCGCTCACGGGTCTTCTGAAGTACGTTAAGGATCCCGCTGTTCCTGCTTCCTGGGCCGATCCGGAGAAGTGTGCTGCGATCATCTTCGATGCTGTGATGGGCCAGAGGGAGAGGCCGTTGCCGAGGAGGTTGAACCTGGGGGTCGAGACGCTGCCTATGGTGAGGATGGTTCTTTGATTGTGTATTCCTTTTTCGTGATGCCCTGGCCAGGGTTCTAGTTCTTGGGTTGAAAGAGGATTTGGGAACATGTTGCTGACTCTGAATAATACAGATGCGCGAGGATGTCAAGTTGTACCTCAAAGAGATGGACGATTGGGAAGAGGAAACGCTGAAGGCGAAGCCGTAGACAGGACAAGCTGGTTCCGGCTCTAGACACGAGGGTCTTGAAGGAATGAGAATAGTGGCATGACTGGTATGTGAGGTCGCTGCGCGAAGACTACTCGACAACCGTTGAGCGTCGAGATGGGGAATAGCACACCAGCTTCAGACCGTCCTTCGACTCTTTCTTTCTTTGACTCTTCATAGCCTATGGATAGTGATAAGCAAAGTCTTCCGGGTCCACAAGGGGAACTGCTCTATCAGTGTCGAAAGTGTAGTGGCTAGAATAATCACCATAGGGATATGAAGCTCCATAGTTCGGTCTTGTCCAGCATGGTTCCTGTGAGAATGTACGTGACCTATACCTTGTCCTTTTCGCCTCATATAGTATAGACTTGATAGTATCAAGATACTTTCTGGGCAGTCTGCCTCGGTATCGCATGTTTTGGAAGAGTACGATGAACTCGTCTTCATGGTAAGGGTTTAATGCTACCATCTGCGTGAAATATTAGGTGAGAATTTCAGCTCTTTGGCTCTCTGGCTCTTTTAAAACTTTGATAGAATGAAATACAGTCGTGGACTCACTTTGATTGGCTGGGATGCTCTTCGCAGTATCCCTTCCAAGGGCCTGTATTTTCCGTTCAGGTGCCACTTCACCGCTCCACGCCTGTTGACCATGACAAAGGTGTCGTCAACGCCTAGGGTAGCCATCACGGGATAAAAGCCGATAATTTCTTCATCGAACCACTCTGGCAGGCCTCCCCATGATGTCGCACCGTTGGAAGAACATCCTATCCAGCTCCTATCGGGGCCGTACGAAATTTGGATCTTGTCGTCTCCACTATCAGACTTCTTAAGCAGCCATGATCTTATCCGTCTGCTTTTCTCGCTCCTCACAATGCCTATGTAGGGATCAAGGCGTCAGCGAATGATCAGGTAGTAGTGCGCTCTTTCCAAGGTAAATGAAGACTAACTCCATATCCTTCCCTGACGAGGCGTGGTGCGTCCATGAAACCATTCTCCGTCTGCCCCGAGACCGACTGACTGGTCGTACGCTGATGTTTCACTCAAGAGAGCTGCGTTCAGGGCAGGGGGCAGGCCATATCTAGGATGACTTAGCTGTTTGAACGTCTGGCCCGAGATAGGCGACTCACGAGGCTCTCCCAGTAGGTGTGCTCATGAAAAAGGATAACTTAGGACCAAAAGAGAAACTATAGGAAGGCATTTGATTTCTTGTAGACGCGTAGTCTACAAAAAGACCGAGAGTGGAGACTAAAGCGTGGACCGCACGAGAGAGAACAGAAGATTGAATGGTAGCCTCGGGAGCCGAGCTACCTACGACAGTGTACACTTACTCCCTTTCTCCCAGCGGGATCTGGAGACGAACTTATCTTTTCCAATGAAGCGGCTTGCCGTCTCCATTGTTGGCTGTGTTTGGGGCAGTGCGGCCCGTTGCGCTGCTGCTCACCGATTCCTGCAGCCACAGAGCGACTAAAAGCATGTGAGGCGTGTTACACAGATCGGCTTCTTATAACCCACAAGCTTGATGACCTTTAGCCTCAACCCCGATCTGGCCGTCAGCCTGCATGACTTCATGTAGAGATTTTCACCGTCCCGTGGACGAACCAACTGACACCTTTCGCCATTCAAGCGCCAACGAAGACCTGTAGAAAACGGTTAGGTAGGCTATAGGCTACGGTGTATCATTCTACATTAGAGGACGAGGCAGAGCGAGGCGTGCACCAGGTAGAGAGCCCATTGGAAGGAATACGCTCTACCCTTCACCGACACTATGTATTCTGAGGATGAACATGCTTCCAACCGTTCTGGGAAAGTCTACAAGACCACATCGATAACCAATTTCAGACCACTAGGCCGGCTGTCATCATTTTCATTATAAAAAGTCAAATTATTGACTGGATATCTCTTGTCCTCTTGATATCTCAGCTGGAGATCATCGACATGGAACGTGCATCTGCTTCAATTTTCAGGCCTAGTACAGACCGAGGAATATAAGACGGTGGCAGCAGCCTACCCAAGCATTCATGGATCTTGCTGTGTCTGAAGAATTGGGACGGCAGTGATGAGCTCCCTTCCCCGAAATGTTGTCAGATTAGATCAAGTTATCACTTCTTCAGCGACCACACTCCCCAAGCAGGAACCATGGCCGCCTGATGGCGGAGGCTTCGTACTCGAGCAGCTGCGAAGTCCCGCAATGGGTGGTCTTGGGTAAGCTCTTTTGTTATCGTCATTCAACATTTTGAGAGCCCCGTAGAAGAGAAGCCTTGCCGGGGGGGGGCTAGAGGAAAGACGGATTGGGAGGGACAGACTTGAGAAACGCAGCTCTTGGCTAGAACAGTGTAGATGCTCAATCCGATCAATGAGAGGATATTTGACAGGGCTGGTTTCCGACCACCGCCCATGTGAGCCCTGGGCTCAGCCCTGAGGTAGCAATCGAGAGAAAAAGAAAAGAAGTAGGCAACGGCCAGGCTGGCAAGACTGCAGGCTGACGCGATAGAAATGGGAGAGGTGGTCAGGTGACAGAAATATGGACAACCAGAAGGCCACAGCTTGTGGTGTGTGTGGGTGTGTGGGGATCAGTGCCAGATGTTTAACAGTAAGATCAGAGAGAACTGAACGGTAGTCGCCCACGATCCCCACTCTGTGAAGCTGGAGCGTGAGTGTATATCGAGGCAGAGCCTCACGACGTGTTTTGAGAATGAGTTTGAGTTGAGCTGAGGAGTGTGGTGTTGTGTTGTGTTGTCGGTCGGGTCGTGTCGTGTCGTGTCGTGTCGTGTCGTGATGTGTGATCTAGGATTGCCGAGCTAGCCTGTTTGGGCGATAGCGTCATCCAATTTCTGCCGCTCCGTCCTGGCGAGCCTGCTGGTACAAATACGGGCGGCCCGTCCGTTCGCAGCCCCAAATCTTGCGCGGGCTGCACAGAACTCGCCAAAGACTGCCCCTCGTCTGTTCCACCAACCACAGCCAGCGCGTCTGTGATTAGTCAGCGAGACTCGTCTGCGGAAGAACTGTTCTGCCGATCCACCAATCACGCGGCGTTGCTCTCTTTTCCGCCGCCCTCCGCCCCGCCCTCCGCCCCGCCTTTCCGCCCCTCCCCTGCCCTGCTGCATCCCGCGGGGTTGATCGCATCGAGGGGTCGAGTTTTCAGTTTGAGTTTGAGTTTGAGTTGTTTACTTTTGGAGATTCTCCATTTCCACCTTTTTATATATTCCCTCCCCGCTGGGCCGTTGGTGGAGGCAGGTGGCTGTAGAAGTAGTATTAGTGGTTATGTCACATCACCTAATCACTCACTCATTTCTCCCACACGCTCTGGCGAGTGTTGCTGTTTGATCCAGGAGTCTCTGGCCGGAGAAGCGCATCTCTGGCCCAGCTCTCCCAAAGCGCGCACTCACACTCACACTCACACTCACACTCACCACCATCTGCATCTGCATCTGCATCTGCATCTGTACCATTGCAGACAGACCGTTCCCTCTTCAAGCCAATACCAGTCCCGGCGCATGTCGAGCATTTCCATCCTCCACCAGATCTCACCATCTCACCATCTCACCATATCACCCACTCCACCAGTGCGTTCTGCGCTGCATTAGCCTCGCATATCGACATACCGACCCCGTCCGCTGTCCACCGCCTTTGACGACCTTGCACGACGACGCTGCACTGCGGCAATAAACTGGGGAAAAAGAGAAAAAGTAAGGAAAAAAAGAGGAGAAAAAAAGTAGTTGTTCCATTGATTTATAAGAATGGACAGCACATATGCACCGCAGTCCCCTGATCTGTCTGGTTTCCTCTCTTCACCCAACAAGCAGCAGCAACATCATCAACATCATCAACATCAACAAGCACATCAACACCAATCTCACGCACAAGCGCATCAGCAATACCAACCTACCTCATCGTCTACTTCATATGCTCCGCGCTCACCAGTCCTTCCCCCTTTTGCAGCCGCGCCTGCACCGCAGCATCACCAGCATCACCAGCAGACTCTGAACGCGTACAATCCCAACCAGATCCCTTCATTCGGCGGCGTCCAAGACTTCAACGACTTCAACGACTACAGCTCCTCCCAATACATACCCCCGATCCCCGCGCTCCCGCCCTCACACTCCTACGACCCAATCCCAACCTCAGGCGCACCGCCATACTTCGGGCACCCTCCGCAGCAGCAGCAGCAGCAACAGCAACAACTACAACTACAACTACAACAACAAGCACCACACATCAAATCCGAGTCGCCATACACCTCACCCACAGGCACAGGCACAATGGCCTCACTAAAAGGCCAGCCCTCATCAGCCGCAGCCGCTGCTGCCCTCCCACCCCGCAGAGACCCCAACCCGCACAACATCCAAATCTCCACCAAGTTCCCCGTCGCCCGCATCAAGCGCATCATGCAGGCCGACGAGGAGGTCGGCAAGGTCGCCCAGGTGACCCCCGTCGCGGTCTCCAAGGCCCTCGAGCTCTTCATGATCTCGCTCGTCTCCTCGGCCGCCGACAAGGCGCGCGAGAAGGGCGGCAAGCGCGTCACGGCGCAGCACCTCAAGAGCGTCGTGCTGGAGCGCAACGACGAGTTCGACTTCCTGGCTGAGATCGTGGGCAAGGTGCAGGATGGGGGCGGGGAGAAGGAGAAGGATGGCGATGGGGGCGGAGGAGGGCGGGGCAAGAGGAAGAGTGGGGGGAGTGAGAGTGAGGAGGAGGAGGAGGAGGAGGTGAGCAGTAGTAAGAAGAAGAAGGGGAAGGGGAGGCGGAAGAAGGGGGATGATTAGAGAAGTGGCTCTTTTTTTTTTTTGTGGAATGGGGTGTGGGTTTGGGAAGGGGGAAATTTGTAGGGTTTTAGATGTGAGGATCACAGGCGCATGGGGTGGGGTGACGGCCTTGTGCGGGCGTTGCGGTATCAGCAGCAACAGCAGCATCATGCTTGGGTGAAAGGAATATAAATTCAATGATTCTTTTGCTGTCTCTGGAGAGCCAAGATGACACCGACAGTCCTTCCATTCGCCTTTTCTATCCCCACTCTCCACACGTGCTTCCGCTCTTGTCTTTAGACTCCCCTAGCTCTATCTCTGAACCTTCAGAGCCGAGTCTGAGCTGAGTCCGTCTTGCCTTCCACCTCTTATCTGTGCTCAGCACCTCCTAACAATACACCTGAATACTAGACTCCCTTTGATAGTATCAATAGGAAGGCGCATGTCGTATCACAGGGGGTATAAGTAGCAGAATGGAGAGGGGAAGGGGGGATTTGATAAAGAGCAACGTAGATAATATGATTGGGGAGGTATCTGATATGTATATGCCCAATAAAGCGTCCCGACCCACGCCTTTTAGACTTTTTTTCTTTTCGGTACACTTGAACCCTGAGTAGCAGACCAGGGAGATAAAGTATGAGACACAAGCGAGCCCCTATTCTAACCCTAGGAGTGACCACCGCCTAGTTCAAGGGCCCCTCCACAACCACTCGCTCGACATCAAAATCAATATTCGTGATCCCCCGCCCCCTCAACCACGGTGCCTCTGTCTCCGAGACATCCATTTCGAAACTCAGCGGCACCCGTCTCATGTTCGCATCGTCCCGGGCCTGTCGGACAGTCGGCTTGAGCTTATTCTCCCAGTTATCGTGCCACTTCGCAACATCATCGTACCGTGTGGGACGTACCAGGTCAAGGAAAACCTCGCACGCTCGGTCGTTGGCCGCAACCAGGTCGGCAAGATGGCAAACGACCTTCTCTTCATTTGTGCGGACAACTTGGCTAAACGTGACTGTCTCATCCGTGGCATTAGTGTTATTCTCGGCAGAGGAGATGCTGACCCGCTGTTTGATATACCACATGTCGGGACGTCTTCGCTGTTGGACAAGGTATTTTTGCTGCATCTGAGGTTTGAAAGTTGGCAAGTCGTTCACAGCTTTGGGGATTTTGTGCACGTGGATCATATCGCTGTACCGTCCTGCGTCATCCCAATCAATGTCGCCCTCATACAACTCGTCAACCTTGCTGAACTTTTCGCGAAAGGCAAAGAAGCGCTGCTGACGGTATCTATCGAGCACGGCGCGGGCGTGCTTGTTGGCGCTGATGCGATCTGGCCACACGTTCAAAAGTCTGGGCGCTTTGTCGATGCCATTTTTGCGACTGTACTTGGTCACTTGGTAAATATAAGTGACGTCTGACTCTATCTCAGGAGATGGGTCCTCGTCTTGGGCGTCTGGGTCATCAGGCTGAAAATTAGTGTGACTCAAAGACTTGACATTCTGATGGTGGTCAAGTCCATCCGACTTCCGCTCTTCGCAGTTTTTGAGCTTTTCTGGTGTTGTCTCATTGCCATGAATAGTCCCATCTTCAGTGGAGACATCGGACTCCTCATTCAACGCTGTAGGAACCGGGTCATCGTCAGGATCCTCTTCAGACTCCGATGACTCCGATGAACTGTCTGAATAACCATCCGGGCCAGGTGTCCTCCGTATTCTGCGAGCGAGGTCCCGGCCACGGGGAATCTTCCCGAAATCTTTACAATTCTTCTTGGCAGCAGCTCTGTCGAATTTATTGTTCCGTTCTCCAGCAATAGCATTGAACCCCTCTCTGACAGCGAGCTCGTTTGATTTTCGCTGTCGTGCTTCAGGACTATCGTCCTCATGGTTGCTATCATCAATTTGATTATTTGCGAAAGATGTCTGCGATTCAAGATCTGTTCGAAAAGAGGATTGAAAGCTAGAAGATTCAAAATTTGATTTCTCGTTCTCAGCCCTCGTCGCAGCGGCTTTGTCCATAGATTCCTAAAGGATTCAGTTAGCAAAGAACCCATTGAGTTAAGGAGACCCAAGAAGCCCTGCCTTGCGTTTCATCATGAAAGCCTCAACTTGAGTATGAATTTCTTCTTCGGTTATCTCTTGAGCACTTTCTTCGGCTTGCTTTAATAACTCCTGCCTCTTCTTCTCCCGGGCGTTCTCTTCTCTCTCCAGGCGTTTCTTGACATTATATGCATCTCGCCTTTCGCTGTGTCGTTCTGCTCTCTGTCCTAGATGGCCTGATGCCTGGCTATTCAACAGCTGCATCGGGCTGCAAAATTTAGGATTTGGTCCCTTCACAGAAAGCCCACGAACATCATTGAACTTCAATGAAGTCGGAAATAAAGAAGAAGACCATTTAGACCTCGCTGGTTGCTTATTTGTCATAATCGATCGGGGAAGGACTGAAGTACGAGCCTTCTTTGGCACGTAATCAACAGCTTTGATAGCTTGAGCAAGCTGTATTATCCTCTGGGCAGCCTGCAGGTCATTATTCTCCACCGGCACCGACTTCGCCCGGTTCCATCTTGCAGCCAACCTTTCCTGAGACCTCTGCGCCAATTCACGAGCTCTTTCAGCATCTAAACTGTCCCTACCTGTACGATACTTCGAAGCCAACATTTTTGACTGAGCCAGAGCCATAGTTCCAGCTGCGGTAGAAGGTCTTTTCGTAACATTTCTGTCATAATTCTGGTCAGGCGATGATGGAGACAGGGGAGGATCATCGCTATAGACTTAATTAGTTTCTTTAAATGGCTGATGAGGAGAGCTTACTTACTTCGTTTTTGCCACGGGATTATCAGAGACAAAGAGCGGATTGCCTGCACTGATATCATCTGGACTTCCAGCATGAGATCCTTGGATTGAAGCGAACGCAGTGGCTTCATTAGCAGGAGCTGGCTTTGAAATGCTAAGAGAAGCAGCTTGTTTTTTAGCTTCTTCTTGCTTCTCCTTGAGCTTTGTCAGCGCATCCTGTTCTGCTTGAACAGCGGTTGCCTTGCGGCTCTCTCTCTCTCGCTCCTCAGCCTCTGCCGCTTTCCTCTGCCGCTCTGCTAGAATCCTTGCCTCAGCTTTCTGCCGAAGCTTTTCACGTTCTATAGCTTCCGCTGCTTCATTTCTCTTTCTTTCCTCTTCTCTCCGAAGCTTATTTCTAGCTTCCTGTTTTTCAATCTCTATTCTTGCTTCTTCTGCCGCTTCTTCACGAAGCCTATCCCCCTCTAATTGAGCTAGTCGTCTGCTTTCTTGCTCCATCAGTCTTTCGGCTTCAGCTTGCTTACGTGTTTCCTCGTTCTCGGTACGTTTCTTTGCGTCTTTCTTGCAAGATTTGTCGTCTTCAGGGACGATTTCTCCAAAGATCTCCAGTTGCAATGCTTCCGTCTTAACGCGTTCTTCTCTCTCTAGAATCATTTCAGCATGCTTTTTCTGGCGCTCTATCTCAGCTGATGTATTATCTGGGAGCTTGCTCTCTGAAGTGGATTCAGACTTTGATTGCCGTTTATTCTCTGTTGGCAAATATGCTTTACTGGCTGACATTTTTGGCTTACGTGGTTCTATTACGAGGGCTATGCGTTCTTTCATGGGCACTGGTCTGATCGGTATCGGTGGTGACCGCAATGGCGAATCTGACTTGGGTGATAGGAGGTTGATAACTTCACGTGTTGGAGCAATGATCTGTACTGGTTGAGATGTGTGCGTTGGACGTGGATATGAGCGCTGTCGATTTCTGGAGAAGATGCTATGTCTTGGTAAAATTTGTCGGGCCTGCAAAGGTATCGCCCTGACCCCCTTGGGTGCGCCACGTGAGGCTTTTCTGAACAAACTTTCTAACGATAGGCTATCATCATCGTGTATTCTATTTTGTCTGGTACGTTTCTTCTTACCGGAGAAGCTCCGTGCCGCGCTACCAGAAGTTGAGGCTTGGGTATATTCAATTCCAAATCTTTCTCTGGCCTTCAGTGGCAACGGGCATACAGTATCCCCGCTTATAGGACTTGAGCGATGCTTACTCCGGGTATGGAGTGAGTTCATCCAATCTCTTTCATTTGTCGGACTTTGCGGCACGATGCTTTTTGCTCTGTCTTGTCGTTCTTCAGGAGCGGTAGGTTGCTTCTCGCAATATTTCAAAGAATCACCATAGGTATGAGGTAAAGTAGAACCGTTGCCTGCCTTTGTGGGCATGTAGCTTCCCGCAATTCTTACGATAGGTTCAGAAGTCTGAGGTCCTTCCCTTCCTTCGGCCCAAATTGAAGCACTGGGTTGTGTCGGCCGAGCGAGGCAATTTCGCGGATGCTGCTTCGGATACTTCTCAGCGGCCACATGCTCTCTGAATACCTCTGGTGGCTCACTGTCCAAACGTCTATGAGTTCTAGACTTTGAAGGCCTGTCTTCCTCGATGCGATTGACTTGATATATAGGGTATACTGGCCGAGGACTATGTCGGGAGCCTTGATACGCCGGCGGCCGGGATTTCTCACGTTGTTTGTATTTGTATGTCGGCGAGAATCTCGCTTGCTTGAATTCTGGTTGTAGCGTTTGTGCTCTGATTTGTCTATCTCTATTGTCAAGGTATTCAGGAATTTCATCATCGCCGGAGGATATCTGTTGGTTGGCAATGTATCCAGCCTTCTTAAACCCATCCTCTGAGTGTCTGCCCCAAGGACGTCCCTCGGTCCCAGTTCCAGGGAGTGAGTATCCTACAAAGCGCTTCGGAGGGGAAAGAGATCTCGCAAAGCTGTTGTTGGTATGCCTCGACTGATAGTCCTCTGAGGTGAGGGGGGCCCTTTCCAAAGGTCTTTGAAATGTTTGGCGTTCACTCTCTGGTACATAGGTTCGACGGCGTTTGGTCGGCGTCTCGTCTAATATAAAATGACTGGAATACCGCTTTCGATCGAGAGAGAAATATTGAGGCTCATCATCGGGCCATGAGTCTTCTGAGGATGAGTAGTGAGGCCGCGCCTGATACTCCGGGATAATCTCTGCATAGTAGCCGGAATCTTGTGGCTTCCACGCCGAAGAGTGGTGGGAGGACCCTCTGTTGAAAGACGGCCGAGGCGTCATTGGTCCCATAGTCTGCGCTCGCATTTCTCGGAATATATCGTATCTACCTTTGTTACCTTGAGGTAGAGCCATGATCGGGAAGGTAGTAGGTAGAGGAGCCCTAGAGATTGTTACCGAACAAGGAAAGCGGTGAAGTCATGGGGTTGCGTTCATGTTGTTTAAGACGAATGATTGGGCAGAGGACTTGACGAAGAATCAAGTGCAGCATATCTGAGGTCAATTGTAAAGTGTATCAGGCGCTTTGAGACAGTCGACCCTCTCAAAGAGATAAAGTCAAGTTGAACAAGATCTGAGGATTGATGTAGAGAAGTATGGAGGATCGTTGCCAAGAGTAGGTAAGTCGCTGAGAAGAATGTTGGGAGTTAGATGGGCGATCTGCAGTGGTCAAGATTGACGTAGATAAGTAGTATCGGCGTTAGAGCACTGTGTTGTAATGATGTGAAAAAGGTATGTAAGAAGCAGAAACAAATGGAAAGTCTTGCGAGCCAGGAACTCGTTTTAAAGGCCGTCAAGGTATGGGAGTGTAATAATAATCCATTCGGAAGATGTGATCAAAAGACGGAAGCTAAGATAATTAGGATGGGATGCAAGTGTATATCATAAGCCAGTGAATAAGAAGAGCTACTTGGTGTGAATAAACGATGGTAACTTCTGTGTGATCGCAAGGAGACTTTGTCAAAGGTTGGGTGATGGTGATGTTTTGGGAAGTGGCTAGAAGCCCGAATGAACAAATTTAGAGAAGGTACGACTTGGTCGTAAAGTGAATTGGGTGGAGATTTTGCGCTGGAGAAAGGTTCGATCGATCAGTTGCTCGAGCTACATTCTTATCTCCGTGCTCTCATTGTGTGGCGAGCATGCCTGAGTTTTTCTCAATGTCCCTTGTTCGATCGAGCTCTCCAACTTCAACTTGCTGATTTTGCATGAACAATGTCCTAGATGCAGATTACTCCATTAACGTATTCTATACCTAAGAAAAAGATAGACTAAATTAAGCGCAAGGTGCTACTCCTCGAATAAAGACTAGCATTGCGACCGAATACAGAGTCTCGCGCCAACAAGGGACGCATACCTTGCGAAGCAATGAAGCAAGAAATATTATATCACGTGATGCCGACAAAGTACCCGGAAGTTTGTCCCTACCGCTTCTTAGAAGGGCGGATTAGTTGCAGTAGGTGATCAGAGACGATGAAAGGTTCGCATTCTTGGCGTGAAGAATAAGACATAAGAGGCGACTAGCCAGGCATAGGAATATGAAGACATGCTAACTAAAGGAAAGGCAGACAACGTTCAGCAATAAGCGAAGCCGGTCATAAAAACATTGCACGAAAGCAAAAAGACGAGGAACGAGTCTCTGAAAACGAATGATTATATAATCGAACAAGTGAAGCTTTACTTGCGTAGTCTGTATAAACCAATGCAAAATGCTATAAGCAGGCTGGTATCATTTTGAAGAAAGGCATCGAAACGCGTCAAGGACTGTGTGCCTTCTAATTCAAAGCTTCTATTTCCGGGATCTCCCCTTGAACGTCTTCAAAGGATTTGCTTTCCTTCCAGTAGGCTTCTTGTCTCGTGCCTTTCCCGACTTGTTTCTCCTGAAACGATTTTCACTCGTCTTCCGAAGCCCAACGAATCCAACGTCTGGAGTGATAGCCTTCTTGCCGCCTTCTGGTAGGAGGTAATCTGGCACATGCTTGAGATGAGACTGTACTCTTGCAGGTCGCAACTCCCCGTCGTGTCTCAAATGATGCAGATCGCTTGGGTTCTCTTCGAAATGCCTCTTCAGCTTCTCACTCTTTATCAGCTCCTGCCTTAGTTCCCTTGTCCTGGCTTCTCGAATCGCAATCTTTGTAACGGCGCGAAGAGCGTCCCCCATTCGGTATCTGAATGCTTCCACTTGTTCAATTTTGAAGTTATAAGGCTTGACTTCCTTGCCTTTCTTCGCTTGATGTTTCACGATCTTGGCTATGACTTTCTCGTCGTTCGCGCAAGATTCGATGCTTGTCGGAATATGCTTTCGATAGAGTTCTGCGGGGACGATGAAGGATAAGGCCATTCCTGTCTGACCTCCTCGCGCTGTGCGGCCTATCCGGTGGGTGTATGACCTTGATGAGGTAGGAAGATCAAAATTGAGTATGCATGCTACATTCTTGAAATCGATGCCTCGAGAAATACCATATTCCTTGTCTTTCTCGGTTGTCCTCCGTTTCTTCTTCTTAGGCTCCTTACCATCAGCAACGGCTCCCTTACCGTTTTGCTTTGCATCTTCCGCTGGTGTAGACTCTTCTTCTGGGGTATCTTCGTCGCCTAAAACATCATGCTCGTCGGAAGCGATTATTATGTCGTAGATGTTCTTGTTGAACTCTTCTACTACATGAAGCCGGGAATTGACGGGTAATTCCGAATTCAAGATGCAACTTCGGATCCCAAACTGCTCCAAATATAATTTGAGCTGGTAACACCTGTCGGTATCGTTTGTGAAGATAATAACTTTTCCTTTGATGAGTTTGAGCTTGAAGATAACATAAAGGAGCAAAAATTTCTCGTCTTCACCGCACCTGTATTACATCAGAATTTGCTAAAATCTCACGAGTGTATCAGCATACTTAACCACATACTGACTGACACCCTCCCCTTCAGCCTCCGCTTCTTCGAGCTTCAGTACCACTGGATTCCGGCAGAACAGACCCTTCAGATTTTCAACTTCGTTTGTCAGTGTAGCGCTCATCAAGATTGTCTGAATCCCCTTTGGCATAATTTTGGCAATCTTTTGTAGATCCTCATCATACCCATAACTCAGGACTAGGTCCGACTCATCGATAATCAAGTGCGCAAGTTTTTCGACAGAAAGGGCTGAGGATTCTAGGTTTGCGGAAGCTCTCGCAGGTGTGGCAACGACGATGTCAGGAGAATCAGCGAGGAGGGACCTTTGCACTGCATCGGAGACTTTATGGGTAAGGTTCACCGCCCGAATGTCTTTTGTGGCAAATGCGGCGAATGATTCGACGGCTCTTGTAACTTGTTCTGCGAGTTCTCGAGTGGGGACGAGGATCAGAGCGGATGTGCGAGGTGCGGATGAGGTCTGCGGTATAAGCTAAGATCTCGTATTACTTCGAAAGCTCTCACCTGTTTCTGCTTAAGAATAAGATGCAGGACTGGCAGTAAATAAGCAGCCGTCTTCCCCGACCCCGTCTTTGCTCTTGCAAGTACATCTTTTCCCTCTAATGCCAGAGGTATTGCTTCCCTCTGGACAGGTGTGGGGGTATGGAAGTTCTGCTTTGCAATGCCTTGAAGTAATCTAGAATCGAGCCCTAGACTAACAAATGTCACAGCATCCTGAGGCTTCTCGACTTGATCCACCGGTGTAGGGATATCATTGGCATCTAACTTGCGCTTCATTTTCCATAAAACTTTCGTGTCGGGTTATGAGGGAGATTGGATAAAAAAAAAGGAAACTAAAATTTCGTTACTGCGTCACCGCGAAGCCAAAGTTAGGAAGCACGTGATTATCCACCTCACTTCGCATCTTATTCCTTGCAGCTCGTGGGATTCCGAACATATGTACTCCATTTTGTATCTTACTTTTGCTAATTGATTCTTATATACTATGTGTACCTCCGCTTAATCAGCACCTCTTACACAGGACTTATATACATCAAAGGCGAGCTATCCAGCGTCGATTAATTTCGCTGCCTCATAATGGGAGACCCATGAGCGAAACGCTACCAGGGAGAAAAACAAGAGTTGGAGCGAGCTTGACTAAAGCATATAGCTGAAGTAGAAGAAGCAATACGACGTTTCCCCTCTTCTATGAAGTCCAAAGAAAGTCGTAACAACAAGCTTGTATCGGAGCAGCCGCCTTGGGCAAATGCAGAGCCAATGAACGGCTGCTTTCATTGACATTCGAGGAAGCCATCACTCCTTCGGTAGTCTTAATATATCCAGACTAATGAGATGCTTGTCAAGGTCAGCGGGAAACAGGCGGCGATGCTTCGAGTTGAGGCGTTGTGAACCTGACATCTGTGCAATGGCAACGGATCAAAGAGCCAATCCTATGAGCCTCTCTGACGGCTTCAACACAAGCTTGATCAGAATCAATGCTTGAACCAGCTGCTGACGCTGGATCTGTTCGTTTCATCTGAAGTCACCTTGGCGACAGTCCGAGCTACTCTTAAGCATCTCATCCTAGAGACATCATAATTCTGTAGGGCTTAAGTAGGGGACAGGCCTGATGACTGTTATATCGGATTACCGAGCATGATGTCGTACCTATAGTGACTTTGCCGCCAGTGTCTTCGTTTCCCTCTCTTTTTTAGCACGAGGCAAAATGACCTAGGAGTCTCATATGATCATCTTGATCTGGATGCTTGTATAGAATATGAGAGCACTCCAGCTTCCCTCATGGTGACGTGAGCCAGTGGTGTTGGAGAGCTCGAATGCATCGTAGTGTCGGTTTCGAAGAAAGTTCGTTCTCGCGATCGTGGACGGCTCAATGGAGACCTCGCCAGAGACCTGACGAATGTTTCATTTATCTCAAGTGCCATCATCTTTTCATCGTAGGCAGTCCGGCTCGGCATTGGCCGTCGATATCTTCGCAGAGGACATGCAAAGAGAAGTAGCTTCGTGATCGTCGCTCGATGTCCTTCTTAGCAACGTTACTATCGAGGATGCATCGGTTGTTTGCTATATTATAGGATCCACCATCCACATCACTATTTCGTTGACGGCTTCGCATTGTTCCTATGCGGCCCCATAGCGTTTCCAGCTATGATGCTAAGTTGTGATTTGGACGTCATGGATAGTCGCTGCGAAAGGGTTTCTCCTCTGCAGCTTGTGCTCTGCAGACCAGCAGAGAGGAAGCCCAAGTCATCAGAGCTTCAACTGATATGGACGGCGAATGTTCGTCACTTTTGGTGTCGGACGTCCAGTCTGCTGTAGTAAACAGCGAGATGACGTTCAAACAGAGAGTCGATCAGTACGGATGGCTCTCATCTGCAACAAACGGTGTGCGGAAAGGAGGTGCGATGGCAGAGAATTCAAATCCAAGCCAAGCTTCAAGGGACTGAGCATCGCCGATCGAGGGTCCAGGTTCTGCGATAGATCAGGAGCACATTAGCGATAACTGGCTCACCGATTGCTTTCGACCTGATTCTATACCTGCAAAGTCTGCTGGTGGTCCGGAGACCGGACGACAGTGTCCAGACTGGGTGCGCCACCAAAGGTGACAGAAATCAGCATCTCATTGACAGTTGCGCCGGGATCAGACTGCAGATTCCGTGGCATGCTTTTCATGAGGGGATTTCGAGTCGGTTCCCGGAAATTATTGGCTCGCGTTCGCTGCAGTGTGAGGATGATACTGCGTGGGCGGGAGGGATTGCGCCCAGCAGATGAATAATTCGCTTTGAACCTCCAGTGAGGTCAGTAAAGGCTGAAGATTTTTCTCTTCCGACATGTCAAGAATCATTTCTGAAGAATCCATGCGCCTTTACATCCTGTTAAGTCTTAGGTCTGCTTTGAAGTGGTGGACATGGTGATTCGGGAGGTGAGCCAGGTCCACGGAACGCTGCGGATCGGACCTCTCTTTGTCAGGAATAATACAGTGGAGTGGCTAGTCTTGTGTTACAGTCGTTTCCTGCTCCTTCTGGATGTGATTAGGCTCCCATCGAATGCTGACTGGATTTTATCCCTTGATTTATGAATGGAAATATGTTGTGCGCTGTTCATTGTTGACACCGAATGTTTGGCAGCGGCTTGAGGTGCATACATTTAGAGTTGATTGAGGGAGAAGAAGCTATTGAAGTACTTCTGCTTACTCTGCGATCAGTACGCCGTTCCGATATGGTAGAAGGGCATACGCATCGATGACGGGGCCGGGGTGTTCAAGTGAAGGGTTGCCCCCTGCTATGGGAAGTTCCCTGGAGCAGACACGGCATGAGGGGAATCTCGATGCTTACCACAGCTCATATTTTTCGCTGTACAAGTCGGATGATTTAGAATATGTACAGCCAATTTGTACTCAGGTCATTGGAACAGGAATGTGACATAAGTGAATCAATTATTCCAATATACTATCCGAAAACTCCATACCTTTGCTATGTCAGAAGACGAGATTCATAAGGCACTTCCATCCGCGATGGCGCGACAGTGTCCACCCTAAGTTAGGGGGGTGGGAACCCCCATTCCGTGTCGTATCCCTGGACGCCTAGTTTATCTCCGTCATCCGAATCAAGGTCCTCAGTGGCTCTCTGACCAATACACTACAGGTTGTGGCATGCGTACTCTGGTATCAATCTTTCAGCAAAAGATCTACACCGCTAAGTCGTACAGCCAGGGCTCCCAGCTGTAGATACACGTCTCGGTATGGCCCACAGGGCATGAGGAGGCGAGCTGTAGCTACTACCATGCATATCAAATATTTAAGGCTCCGGCCGTGATTATGACAGGTCTTCAACACCTCCATGCTGCTGGATAGAATACTGATTACAAATACTTGGTCATCATCTCCAAAAGCAAGAGTCCAGTTCAGCTTCCAAGACTAAACTACAATCAACGTATGGAAGTCTCTCGATGCGTCCAGCGGTTGCTGCAGGCGTGGTCGCGCATGCCACAGTGGGCAAAAAGCGCAAGGAAGTATGGGTTACGTCTGTGCATTCGAGCTTGAGCTCTCACATTGTTGAAGACCCAACAGATTGTCTGTGCGCGTCTTCTTGTAGTATCCGGCTCCCTATATAATCGTGGATATTCTCCAGGCAGTGCCTCAGTAGACCACCAGAGACTCTTGATATATCCTTCTTTTCATCATGGCTCCACGTCGAATGCCCAAGCCTCCTGTGCTTTGCAAAGTCGATGTCTGCTCACTGACTTTTGCTCGCGCAGCTGACATGAAACGTCATGTTGGAGAGAAGCATGGCAGACCCAAATCTTGTCCAGTGTTGGGTTGCCAGTACCAGACTAAACGTATTGGCCGACTCCGTGATCACAAGTTGGCAAAGCACTCACATATATACCCTTCCTGTAAGAACCATCGCCTCCCCTCAGTCTTTTGGTAATTTATGAAATCTAGGGCAGCTCGTCATGCCGAAAGGGACTGACGGGCATTTCAGCCAGCCAAATATGGAGCAGACACTATTTGAGACTCTATATGAAGGTCTGTGATTGTTTTCTTCCCTCGTAGTTGGATTCGATGATTGATTGAGATCTAGGAATTCAGGAACACGGTCAACAAGGCCACTTTCTAACTCTAGGTTCGGGCTATGTAGAGGACTCCGGCACACAGATGGTACAGTATCGCCACAGCCTCTCAGTCGATGACTGTCAAAGCGTGATTTGGAACGACCAAGATGCTTTCGTCACCTTTGCGACAGACATGGCGACCCAAAGAATTCTGTCGCAGACATCTCCGCATACGCCGTCACCGCTTTCCACGGACATGCTTCCAAGCACCTCAATCGAAGCATTGTCAACCCCCCATGAAGATAGTGTGTGGCCCGAGGACATCCTATCGGCACAATCCCATCAGTTGGAAGATCTTCCGACGGAAGATGGCTGTGATACCGATATGGACGACATAGAAGTAGATATACCTAGGGACGGCGCATAGGTTTTCGAGTGGTAAAGTGTGTTTGAACGAGGATGGTCAAAAGATAGTGTGTTCATGATTGGGGAGAATCTGCAAGGTGATTCAGCTGAGGAAGGGGATTTCTACTCACTGTCTTGTTTGTTGACTTCGATGTATGCCACTGCTCAAATATCTATATCCTACCATGAAGGCAGAAGTATTTAAAGATTTGAAGAGAATTTGCTCGCCCAACTCAGACTATATAATGTAGTACTCTAGCTTTCGAAGGATACAGGGCTCCAACGCCACTCAGAGGTGCTGAGCAAGAGTTTCAAGTGTATGGCAGAAGGCACTAGGCTTAGTATGGAATGTCAGCTTGTTCTACGGCCTGCTCAGGGCCAATGGGGGAAGCCAATGGGGAAAGCCAATAGGGGAGCCTAGCAATTGCCTCGCACGCAATGTCATCTCCGCCAGGAATGGGTACCGGGACTATTGGAATGCGGCCACAGCGTGCGGCTAAACATGACGCGGTACCTTTAGAGACATTCCTTAGACTGCCAAAGCTGGTCACCGAGGTTCGGTGTTCCACTTCCCGTCTTGACTTAATAATACCAACAATACAGTTGATCAGGCTGTCATCACTAAACAGCTACAGGTATTTCTACGGCACCTCGGTTCTTTTAGTAGGGGATACAGCCCCTGAAGCGTTTGCCTAACAATTTCCCGGTAATGGAGTGGCTGGCAATCTCTCACAGGGCGTGTCGTTTTGTGGCATTGCTCAATCTTGCTGCTAAACACCTGAGGAGCTTTCATGTCCGCTCTATCTGCGGTGAACAAGCAAAGCATTGAATACTGGGTGGTGCTTTCGAGTTACTGGAAAGAGGGCCTTGTGACTTCTACAACCCTGCGGTGTTCAGCCTCATCCATTGCCTATTTCAAGATACTATAGGGATGTCTTCTCAATGGGCTTAATTTTCGTCAAGGAAGCACTTGACAAAGCATTTCTCAAAAGTTGAGGCAACCGCGAGCAGCATCAGACGACCTGTTGAGTAGAATGATCTCCTAATACTGCATGGGGCATTTTCGGCGTGTTCGATTTGCCTTGTTTGACTCGAGCCTTACGAAACCACCATCCTAACAGTATAGACCAACTCTTTTCGGTGTAGACTGGAGTTCGCTATTATCTAACTGATAATCAACTGACGCAGGTCTATAATACAAAATCGATAGACGATCTGTCCGTGTAGCTGATCACGAGCAGTCCCTTAACCTCCAATCTCCAGCTCGAATAGACAGTGGCCTGATCGCAATCCGAAGGCTTATACTTGAAGGGGCTGCCAGTAGCCGCTTATCGAAAGTTGTCAGTTCCGTTGGAGACTCCTGAAGTCTCATCAGAGATGCTTAACGTAGAACTTACACCAATTAGATAGATTGACGCTCAGGACTTGTGTTGGTGTTCCGGAACCAGGCTGAGAGGCCTGATATAAGGCCTGCCAGGGCAGATTTGCCGCAAGCGCCCACGATGATGTCGTCGCAGCACGAAAAAAAAGGACAGGGAAAAGAATCCTATGTGATAGACAACAAAGATTGAGTCATCTTAATATTGATTGCGATGGAGGTACAAGCGTCCCAGGCCTCTGGTTGTCCTTGAATTCTTGCATCACGCTACTCGACGTACGCATCTTCTATAGGCGGATGTCACCCACACTTCGGCTTTTAGTGTCGGATTTTGCTAGAAGGCTACATTTTATTGGCTCCGACTGATCTTGTTCGATGTAAGATGTCATGACTTTTCTGGGCAAACACAAGGTGATTCAAGGAAATGGAAGCCAGAATTGGAGAAAAGGGAGTTAAAAAATAGTTTCGTCGCGGTATTAAAGGCGAGCAGAAGAGCGACTTTTTCATACCACCACTACAGCAATATCGCTAGCAAGCCTCATTGTCCCTTGATCCCGCATGCACCTGCATGGTGGTGCATGGAGTGTGCAGCATCTAATTTCTGTTGCGTTGCCTCTTCGGTCGAGGTCTTTGCCTTCTAGTCAAAATTTTCACACGTCTTCGCACAAAGAGAATCTCTTTGACTGGCCCATACGCAAAGCCATTCTAAAGTCGGACAACAGCTCTTCTAAAGCCTGACACGGCTTCGAAACGCCTTCTTTGCTCTTGCTCGAATATATCCGTCGGGGAATCCGCTCTTGAGCATCCACTCGTATCTGCACTTCGGGACCCTTATTTAAGTACTGCTTCTACAAAATGGTGCAGAGCTCTTACAATATCTTTACAGAAAAACCGTGCCGTTGCGGTAAGAGGAACACGAAGCGCAATCTGTGAAGTACAGATCCTCATCATGAGTCAAGTCTTGCCAGACTATAAGGGACACGTCGAGCCACAGCGGCAGTTGAATACCCTCCCAAATTGCTCCTCGAAAGACACAAATAGCGCCATCTGACTAAGTAGTCACTGAGCTGTGCTTATATGCTGGCTAGGAGAAAATGTCATTGCTACTTTTTTCTTAACCTGTGTTGCCGCCTCGGACTTGCGGACAAGCCAGATCACCCAACAAGAGCGTTGCTATATATGATAAAGCTCGGCCATACATTATCATCCATGTGTCATATGGTTGCTGCAGACTTGAGGAATGATATCAATGCTCTAGTGGAGCCTGGAGAGTACCTATACACTCTGTTATTTGCCTTTGGCTTGCCAAAGGATTTAGGCGGCGAGAGGGGGGGCAGACAGACTCACCTCGCGTTCACCTCTGCCCACTCTCCTCGCCCTCCTCACCCTCGCCTCATACATTCTTCACGCCTAGTCTTCACCAGCTCACCTCCTTAGACTGTCTATAGACGACACTCTTAATGATTATAACTACCTGCTTCTGATTAGCCCCTTTCTACTACTCGATCAAAATCATAAATGATACTCACCGAATACCCAACCGCATTCCATTTATAGCTGGCGCATCTTATATGCGTTCTCCGGCTTCGCCCAGAACTCTTGGCGTCCGCTCTTGGTTGAGGACCAATGACCTTCTGCTGCCAATTTTGCCTTCCGCGCAGCTTTTTTGGCCCTTTTCATCTCCTTTTTCCGACGATTAGCCTCCTCGCGTTCGGCGCAATATAATTTTGCCTCTTCCAAGACAAGGTCCCTTTTTTCATGCCAATTATCAGGCCCAGTGGACTGTGCAATTGCCTGTACAGCTGATAGAATGGCTTGCTGTGAGTCGTTAAGACTTTTACCATAAGAACCTCTTAATGCAAGCATCAAGAGAGCCCGAAGTGTGAAATTCGCGTCGTTGCCTGCTACATGCAAGAAGTTGAAGGGGCAATCCAATTCTATCAAGAGGTTGTTCAAGCTTTTCCGATACTGCAATTGGAGTATATTGCACGCAGCCTTTTGCGGGTCCACTATAGCAACTGGTTCCAGCTTGACTTTGAGCTCTTTTAGAAGCCACAAATCGTTATAGCCATCATAAACCACAAGAACCACATCTCGATTGACGACCAAGCTTTCGATCTTTTCTCTTATCTGATAGGGACAAACAGTTTCTGATTGACCAAACAAAAATCTTCTCACAGCTTTTGAGCAGTATCCAGTGGGGCCAACACAATAGTTTTGAGTTCGAAGAAGATTGTCTTGTACAGAAACCAGAGACCAAGAAGGTATAATATTGTGTAGAACCCTAGCATCTAGAATAGAAATGCCAACCTGAAAATGCTTAAGACTCATTAGAGCTGGTTTGATATTTTCGGTATCGACTGAAAGGAATACTACATCTTTCATTAATGTATCCGGCAATTCTCGGCATTCTTTTGATAATGTCGGACGCTGGCTAACCGGAAGGCCGAGGAAGTATTGAATAAGTTGATCGTCTTGATCTACTGGCCTTGCCCTAGAGGCGACTTGTGTTCCCATAGTCTCTGTCATATCAAAATAGACTGCTCCGAAGACAAGAAGACTGCAGCACTGTAAGAAGGGCGCATAAGACAGTCCCTTCTGCGCAACCTAAGATAATATTTCAGCGATGACTCTTCAATACATAAAGTGACGTACGTCTGTTGGACCGACCGTGAATGCCACAAGACTGATTTCGACTGAATCCTCTTATTCTTACGGGACTGCCCGGTTACCTTATATACCCTGTGAGTATGTTTCTACTCCTGCGACAGGATAAGTTATTTGTGTGGGTTCGGCGACAGGTTCTTATTGAATCCGAAACAGGAATGAAGGCCACGGTTTTGCATGTGCACTCACTTAAAAAAGGAACACCAGGTCCACACCAAGACCACCGAATAACTCGAGTTCGAGTTCGATATGCTTTTCGTTGCGCGTTTCAAGTTTGCTTCAGTTGAGTTGTAATCGGGCCCATGTTCAAAATTCGAGATAAATGATATCGGTCTGAACTAGCCTTAAAACTCAACCACTCCGTAACGACCCGTACCTGTAGTGCCTTAAGCCGCCAAATCGAGCACAGTCCTTTCGCTATGGAGGATGATATAATATGGGGCGCCTAATCTGCTAAATCAGCCTGTAAGTGAATAAGTTGACAACATCCCTGCTTAACGAAGTCTGAAGAAAACTAATGATCAATACAGTAGGACTTTTCCAACCGATGAGAGAATAATATGGTGCAAGAACCTAACACCGAGAGCGAATCTCCGATCTACAAGACGAGTGCGTCCAGTCACGCTTGAATACTTCACTAATCGTAACACTTAGTGTCTACGAGAGGTTGGAAACTGCTGGACTGATCTCTAGCTTTCACTTTAAGCCTCATAAAACACTGCGCAAGGGTCGAGCAACGAAATTTCGAATCATCTTGCGACTTCTGCGGGGACTTTAGTTATCAGAGCAATCCCTTATATACAGAATAGCAGTGTGTTTCAGGGAGCAGAAGAGTGTAGGCCAGTACATATGCGTCCGCACCCCCGTCTCAAGGCTCAAGCGTCTGGTGGGCTAAGTTGTTGCAAATGGGTTGCTCCCGAAAGCATGGGCCACGCACATGACGCTCGAGGAGGCTCAAGTACATAACATCAGGTATTAGAGTTTGGGACCTGCATTCCTTTCGACTGAACCCTGGCCCGAGGTAAGACCAGAGACTCAATCTTATATCAGATGAATTACGCTGTCTATATCAAGTCGAATTACTCCACTTCAATCCATATTACTCAATACAACCCGAGTAGGTTGATCTTACTCAACCTACTCAACTCCATGCGTCTGTCGCTGTGCTTCCGAAGCCTCAAACTAGGAGCACTACTCTCCAATTGGGCACCGCTATTCCTTGCGTCACTCTCAAGCACTCATTGACTATTATATGCCACATGAGACCGTCTGTTACAATCGACATGGTGCCCTCTCCCTACGTACCTTGCATCTTACTGTCTTACATACATCTTCGCCACCCAAGTGCCTCAACTGCCACCCTCAGGGCCCGTCTCCACGTGGATCCGGAGAGATCCCTGCGATTGCGAATTCCCCGCATTTGGGAAGGACATGGACATGGTGGACATCTGGTATCTGTGGGCGGAAGAGTATTTACCCGTGACCTCTCAGAGCACGTGCCGAGTGGTGAGCCGGCCCCTCACGCGCAGCGGAATGGTCATCGTCAAGTGCTGAGCTGCCGCCCCACCAGCCGACGTCGAACACCCCGCCGACAGAGAATACAAATCCCGGCTTTGACATCTTCCCTCAGCCCTCACTTCCTACCGCAAATTCTACCGCAACTTCTCTCAGAAATAAGACCAACATACGATTTGTGGCCTCATCCTTACACTGAGACGCACATATATACCAACGGAAACATCCTTCCCCTAGACCTTGCCATCTATACGTCTACTAAGCGTCTTTCTGCTACTCTCGAGCTAGTCTATGGTTCAAGCGGGGTATTAACACTTCTCATTCCCACCACTCTCTCATCTCGCAAACTTAAAACAACGAATTCCTTCGTTCCTCCATTCTCTTGGGAAATCGCCAAACACCATCAATACCATCACAATGGCTACTGAGCCCGTTCACCCGACCAATGGCACCCATGTTACCAGCACAGCCAATGGCGTTCAGGGACAAAGCAACAAATTCGACCCCAACTTCACACAACACGTCATTGATCTGATGAGCCCTGAGACACTACCCAGACATAGAGTAGTCCTCTCGTCTTTGATCAAGCATCTACACGACTTTTGTCGCGACGTCGAGCTCACGCAAGACGAGTGGGTTCTGGGTGTCAACTATATCAATTCCGTCGGTCAGGCTTATAAGAAGAACCGGAATGAAGCGTGGAGAATCTGCGATATCCTGGGTGTTGAATCGTAAGTAATTTCCCAAAATTGTTATTCTCTTAGCTAGTAGAACCCGAGAAAGAGAAAAAGAAAAACAAGAAACCCTTGGTCTCGTCAGCAGTTTTCCCACAATAGCTAACAATTACCCATATAGTCTCGTCGACGAAATCAACCACAAGATCGTGACCGAGAAAGGCCTCGAACCCACCTCCTCCACCATCCTCGGCCCCTTCTGGTCCCCCGACACCCCCTTCCGCGACCTCGGCGCCAGCGTCGTGCAAGACATGCCCAAAGACGGCCAGCTCACCCTCTTCCACGGCGTGATCAAGGACGTCGACACCGGCGCAGGCATCCCCGACGCCGTCTTCGACATGTGGGAGGCCAGCACCAACGGCAAGTACGACACCTTCGACCCGGAGCACCAGACGCGCCACAACCTGCGCGGCAAGTTCCGCTCCGACGCCCAGGGCCGCTTCTGGTTCTACTGCCTCAAGCCGACCGAGTACGCCATCGACACCTCGGGCCCCTCGGCCGACCTGCTCAAGATCATGGGCCGCCATCCCAATCGCCCCGCGCACATCCACATCATGGTCACGCACCCGGACTACGTCGGTGTCACGGCGCAGCTGTATCCCAATGACGACCCCTGGCTCGAGACGGATGTTGCGTGTGCGGTCAAGGATGACCTGCTGCTGAACTTCAAGCCGGTGGAGAATGAGGCCAAGGGCGCGACGCTGGACTGCGAGTATGATGTGCGTCTGCTGTCGAAGAAATACAAGCCTGAAAATACTATGTTGATGGGCAATGCAAACCAGAACAATTTCTGATCGATCTCTCTCTGTGTCTGAATTCCCTGTTATCATCTGGTGGAAATGGCTCTTTTCTTGAATATTATTGGATTTGGTTCATGTACATATCATAGCAGGCTGTCACCCGTCACGATAGGGAAAATATTGAAGAATTTTGAGATGAATCATACGATGGCAATTGAAGAGTGTGAATGCCTTGAATGGAGTGATAGTGATACATTCCTGGCTCGTAGTAGTCTACGAGGCTGTGATATTGAAACGCTAATTACATTGTCGACGCTGAAGTTGCCGTGGTCCACTTATGGCCACGACTGAAACGAGTGTAGATGGGTGACCAAACAATTATTCAATTTAACGTCCCCCCCTTCACACACTATTTCTACGGAACGCCTCGCAGTCGCAAGAGCCATCTACTCCATTTTTTTTTAGAACCGATACCAGGGTGTGTGGTGATGTCGCTGGGACGAGAATGCGAGAATGCTCGCGATGTGTTACTCAATAGCAAGACTCGCTGCTATTCGCGGTTGGTAGCCGGCTCCCTGACAGAGCAATAGCTCGTCGGGGGTTAACGCCGTATTTCGTCCCTCAGTATGACATCTCGCATTCCAATAACCTCTACAGACACCTTCTGGATCATTGAGCCGAGTCGTGTTTCGACATGTCTCATCAAGGCCCCTCGCCCGTTGATGCTTTAGTGCTGCATAAATTGCCACCGCGGTAATGATCAGAAAAAGTATGGGTATTGCGGTCACGAAGACATAGCAGCAGATTCTCATCTTGCCGTGTTTATCTTTCTTGTGAGCCTTGTCTTGATCTTTCTTGGAGCTTTTGACGATAATCGGCATGACGGCGTGTGTACCGTGGAGCTCGTCAGGGCTTCGATGTGCGGCATCAGAGTGGGGATCTAGAGCGCGTTGACGACTAGCCGGCATGGGCTTCTTGAGTTTAGAGGAGGATGCACCGTCAAGAACGAACTCGGGCGGGGGTAGATTTCTCAGTGGTAGTGCATCGAATGTTGTAGGACGTTCAACTGGTAAGGCTAGACGATATGAATTCGAGCCACGCCAGCATTTTTCAAGAATAGCCCCAAGAATCCAATGCTTCAGAGATTGAGAATTTGCAGTTGTGCGCTTGGCTTTTGTGTTCGTTGACGTCGCTTGCATCACTGCGTCCCTTGGACTTGAGTTTTGCTGCTCCAAATCCGGTCCCATATACCCACTATCATTCTCAGAGCAGTTCGCTCGCAGACTCCTAGAGTCAGGAGTCAGTATCATTTCCATTGAGTCCGGGCCTGCGCGGCTCAAAGGCCTTGGATCCATTGAGTCCTGCGAAGACCGTGCATCTTCGAGCGAATCCTGATTCGAGTAGTATGGTGTAAAGTCGGCATCAAAGTTCGTGAATGACAACGTAGGAATGGCAGGTATATCAATGCGGGCAGGACTTGTGGAGCAAGCAACGAGGCTCACCACGTCCTCCTCCGAATCGCTCACTGGTTCTGGTGCTGAAGCTCGACGACCGCTTTCTACGTGCCCAGCAGGACGGGGACGGAAGCGACGGTGGAAGGGATTGCGAGTACGTCTCGGCATTTCGCCGAGTATGAACTTCACTAATGGCTGTTAAGAAGTATTTGATATCTGATAGCTGTAATCAAGAGTAAAGAGTCGTTGGTTAAAGACTGGTGTTGATAGAGCGAGTGATGAAAGAAGAGAAGAATCGGCAGGGCACCTAGATGTAAATATTATCTGGTATAGCTAGCTACCTACGCTCCTGCCGGTACCGTATTAGATGGACCGCAATGAAGCAACCGCGCCAGAGAAGTGACCTAGTGTACAAGAATCCCACCTCCCTTTGCTCTTTCCTCGCCATTCCTTTTGTGAAGCGAGATCTTTCCTTCAAATGCTTGCATAGAAGCAAAATCATAGGCTCGGGCGATTAAGCCAGAGGAGAGTTTAAGACCAAGGAATCGAAAATCGAAAAAGAATCTATACCTGGACTGATACTGTACACCACTCAGCTCCACCTCGCGCCCTCTCGCTCAGCCTCTAATCGTGCAATTCGCGCTTCATCGTCATCCCCGGAGACCAAGCCGCCTCTACGACCTTTTTTTCTGCCCTTTCGGCCATCATCGCCCTCATCGCGACTGTGCTTTCTGCCCCCCATGTCAGCAGTGAGCCCAGCCATACGCTGGGCCTCTTTCAGCAGACGTTCTCGATTGCGTTTCTCTCGCTCGAGTGTATGAGGATCTTGGACCGGCGGTGCCGAAGAGGGTTGGGATTTGTCCTTCATATTTTCCTTTCCCCTCTCTTGCTTGTGATCTCTAGAGGATCGTTCGGAGTCACGATGAGAAGATCGAGGCTCATCCGTGCGATGATGGCGACTGCTAGAAAGCCTATCCCTTTCCCGTTCGCGAGCTGATGAGGAGACGCGGTCTTGTCGTGGACCTGTTGGTATGTGGATGTCTTCGGAAATGGAGATGCTTTTGTTGCGAATACTGGCCCCTTTGATCTCTATGCCGCTGGAGCCGTTGGCCATTGTAGATGGCCCGCGAGGTGGATCATCAGCAGTGGTTTTGACCTTCTCTTTTTCAACCTTCTCCGGCAATTTCTCATCGACTTCTTCGGAGCCCCGACGGCTATGGCGATGGCGGTGTTCACGTTCTCGCTCTCTGTCACGGTCTCGTTCTCGATCACGGCTTCGCGATCTGTCGTCACGATGCGAGCGGTGGCTTGATCGATGCTTGTGTGAAGATGACTTGTGCTCTCTATCACTGTGCCTCTCCCTTTCCCGGTGTTTTTCCTTATCTCTGCGGCTCCGGTGACTTGAGCGTTTAGACTCTGAAGGTGAAGCGGACCTTGATTTGTCTTCGTCAACGCGCTCTGCTTTACTATCATCCACTCTATCATCGTCATCGTAGCCATCTTCTTCTGCACGACGACGTCGCTCCCTCCTTCGTTCCCTCCTTCGCTCGCTCTCCCTCTCATCTTCAGAATAGGAAGCAGATCGATGTCGATGTCGGCGATGGTGTCTGTCTCTACTTCTGCTCCGTCTCCTTTCCCGTGATCTTGATCTATCTCGGGATCTGTCCCTGGATCTGTCTTGAGACATGTCTCGTGAAGGTGATCTTGTCTCGTCGCGATCTCTAGCTTCTTTGACAGGTGCTACGGGTTCTGAAGGTACACTTGTACTCTGATCAGGACCCAACCTCGTGCTAGCTCGACCTACCATAGAGAAACCTCGTCCTCTGATACTAGCGCTAGTATTTGGCAACCCATCGCGCATAGCTTTAGGGCCTGTAGGTGCATTAACGGGTATATCAGGCTTCACAATCGGAGCATGTACAGAGCCAAAACCTCCCCCGTAGCCAC
Organism: Proliferodiscus dingleyae; assembly: GCA_003988795.1. Taxonomy (NCBI): domain Eukaryota; kingdom Fungi; phylum Ascomycota; class Leotiomycetes; order Helotiales; family Lachnaceae; genus Proliferodiscus; species Proliferodiscus dingleyae. The sequence goes on from QYAK01000035.1 coordinate 351,047, forward strand.
CACGAAAGTGATTATGTGAAAATCCACCTCGGGCTGGACCATAGGAATTTACAGAGTTATATCCAGTACCAGAAGCGTCTTGGGTCAAGGAAGCCTCCATTTGCTCTGTTGTTTGAATCGGCATTCCCTTGATGGAACTAGGGGCTTCAGCATCTCCTTCTGGAAGTGATTCTGGGGGTCTATCAAGCCCAGTTTCATTCTCTGTAGTCCCGTCGCCCTTTGGGTCATCGGCATTATCTCCATCCTTAGGTACTGGTTCTTCTTCGACTTCTGATCTGGGGCGGATCTCTCTACCAAATTCATCGACATTACCAGCAGGAGTGGCAGAGCCTGCATCTGCTTTTGGCCCTGTCGGTATAGAACCTGTGTCACTAGTGAGACCGTTCCTCTGCTGGCTAGAGCCAAATTGTTGTGGCAGTTGCTGTGAGTAGGCTTCATTTGAACCATACCCGTGTCCGCCACGACCATAGCCGCCACGTCCCCTACCTCGACCTCGATAGCCTTGGGAATAGTCATGGTAGTTTCCGCGGCTATAATTACCTTGATTAAATCCTGTAGAGTGAGAGGCGTGTCCAGAGTTATAATCACCATGACCCATGCCTGCTGCATTTGGATGATTGTAATTATCTGGTCCGACATTCCATGATTGTTGTCCGTTCCATCCATTATTGAAGCCAGAGCCCATCCCGCCATCGAAGCCTCCCATCCCCATCCCCATGTTCATGCCGTTCATGCCCATGCCAGCCGCTCCGAAGCCGCCACCATTCATCATCATACTCTGCATTGTCAAGGGATCCATTCCCATCCCTGGCATACCTATTGGATAATTAGTCTTGAGTACTCTTTACATTCAACTAAGCTAGACATACCCATCATTGGAAAGCCACCAAAACCACCAGTGCCCATGCCATTTTGCATGGCCATCATCATTTGCATTTGAGACATGTCGCCCCCAAACCCCATTGCAGGAAATCCGCCAGCAGTAGGATCAAAATTCATTCCAGCGCTAAAACCGTGGGCTTGAGAGATATCTTCCGTGCCTTTCTCAACGTTGTCTTTGACACCTTCGTCTTCTGCTTTGCTCGCGTCATCTTCAGCCACCATTTCCTGACCTGGCGCAATCTCCTAGGTAGGCATTAGCGTACGCCAGTATTGGCTATCATGTTAATTTACCTCTATTGACTCTTGAGGCAGGTCCTGCTGAGCCGTTTGATGTACATTGGCATGGTCTTCCAGAACCTCTGCTGATGTGGAATTTTCAAACTTCTCTTCAGCAAAAGGAGCGCCATTGCTAAGCTGCTCATGGCTAGGCTCAGGCTCAACCAGGCTAGGTGCCTCGAATGGAGGAGCTTCAGCTACGACTGGTGTAACTGGAGGTGTTTCTTTTGTCTCCTTCAATCTCGCCGCCTCGCGCTTTTTTTCTTCTGTCCTCAGAAAGACTTTGATGGTTGTTCGAAGAGACTTGTTCGGTTTACAGTCTTCGGCGGACACTGGTGTATGTTCACAGACTGGACAAGATGAAGGTAGACTAGACTGGCCTGGCTAGTGTTAGCTTTTGCAGGCTCATGTAGCAAGAAGGAATACATACAAGTCTCGCAGATAGCCTGTTCACAACATGGCAGGCGAAAAGCATTCACAGCCAACTTACTGCAAATAGCGCACCGAAGCTTGATAGGTATCTCATCTTGGGTCAAGGAGCTATATTTCAGTTAGCAAAGTGTGCGAGACATTACATAGATTAATCGTACTTAACAAGCTCAGCTTGCGCAGGCGTCATCGTGGACGCTGCCATTTTTCTGGTCAGCTCCTTCAATGACAAAAATTGGAAGTAGATGAGGATCGCATGCTCATGTGGAGCTTGAGATAGGCAGGATAGATCGAGACTCGGTCTCGTTGATTCATGTAGGAAAAGTCATGTTGTGAATCAGCATGTGTCTGCGGAACCAAAATTTCGAGAACGTCGCGTTCTGTCGTACTATCAGCCGCTAGCGTCAAGCACACGTGATCATTTCTACGTTGCTGCTGGCGCTGGCGCTGGCTTCTGCTACAGTTTATGGGTTGAAATAAGTTGAATAACGCTAACTGAAGAGTATCTATTTATTTCCAGACATTATTTTTGTTTGATATGGTCTACTTCAGTGCCTGTTGGAGAGTAGTGGCACCTTCACCTCGTACGCGTTTTGATCGTCCCTTTTTGTACTAGGGTCGTCCTATCAAATTGGCTAATTCAAGCCACTCGACTACATGTCATCATCTACCGATGATGGTTTTAGACATGACAACTCTTTTCTCATGATAGAACTCTAGCCTTTTGTCCCTTTGTGGACTGTACTTTTACATGAATATGATTTTGGAACAGATCTCCTGGCTTGATATTCTCGCTTTTCTTGTTTTCCTGGCTCCACAACTAATCCTCCGCGTTGGCTTCTTCCCAACCCTTTTTTGCGGACTAAAAGCACTGCCATTTTTGCGTAAGTTTGCTTCCCAGTTATTCTTAATGCCTGGAAGACTGTAGTATGGAATTGTCTTTCTTAATACCTTATGAAACAGACTCTGGCACTTTAATCATCTTCCTAAGCTTCAAGAACTTCTCTTCAATTCTCCACAATGCTCACGTTTTGTCACTGATTAAGATTAATCTTAGTAATAAGACTACCTCTAAGTTTCATCTATGAAAGAATTTTCTTGAGACGGCAGGACCGGACTCCGTTTGTGCAGAATGCCTCATGGTTCGAGGATGTTGTCATCCGGTGCGTTCGCTACGCATTTGCAAATATAGATGCGTCCATTGGAAGAGTGTTTTTCTCAAAGCCTGTGGCGTTACCATTCTTCTGGTTTCGGATGATTCGTCACGGATATCTACGCACACCTATCCATTGGACGGAAGTCAATCAGGTCAGTCTTCTATCTAGAGAACGTTTTCTGTCATACTGAATTGGGAATAGAAGGATTTCAAAGGAATCTGGATGATTGCTGATCCCTCCCATGATCCAGACATCATAATCTACTACGCACATGGCAAGCCTTCTCTTGCTGTCCCTACGTGGGCCTACTAACAGCATGCCAGGTGGAGGATTTTCGATGGGCTCGTCCTACTTCTACCTCGAGTTCCTCCTCACCTGGCTCTCTCTGCTCTTGAGCACCACTAAATTCCGGAATCCAGCCATCCTGGCTCTGGAATATACGTTGGTACCTGATGCCTCCTATCCGACCCAACTACACCAAACAATTGCCGGCTACCGCTATCTACTTTCCCTCCCAGCTTCGCACCCTTCCAAGATCTGCGTGAGCGGGGACTCAGCAGGAGGAACTCTCATCCTGTCCCTTCTGCTACATCTTGCAAAATGCGGAGCTGAGCATGAGAAGCCAGGGTTCACCATTCTGATAAGCCCATGGGTAACGCTCCATTCGGAGAATCACAGGCCAAGTACATCAGACTACCTATCACCCAAAGCGCTCCATCTCTATTCGTCCCTTTACTGCCTACCCTCCCAGCAAACGTACATCTCTTCACCTGGTCTCGCTAAACCCTCTTCCTGGATATCTGCTGCTCCAACAAAGGGATTTTATATTACGTATGGTAGTGAGGAAGTCTTCGCACCTGAGATCAAAAAATTGGTCGAGACATTAGAGAAAGAGGGCATCGAGGTGAGAAGCGATGAGGAGGGAGGCGGTATCCATGCGTGGCCTGTTGCGAGTCTATTCTTATGTGGAAGTAGAGAGAAGAGGCTAAAGGGATTGAGAGGGCTTGTTTCTCATATCCAGGAGAGCATAGATCTTGGCGTCAGATAGAGCCGAATAGTCTCAGAGCAGCACAGCCGACTTTCTCAGTCGGTAGTCATCCTCACTCAGATTAACACAATGCATTAGATTTTGATATAAAGCAGCGGATTTACGCTCCTGAGCTAGGCACTGTACGTAAGGGGAGCCGGTATATATACCGTCGGCCAAGCTAAGACTATAACCAATGCTCGTTGAGCACAATGATCATCCTCTATCAAGCATGAATTGCCAAACGCACCAGTGCACATGTTCCTGACATGTGCAAGACAACCTCACAGAGGCGTCATCAAAGTTATATACCCTTTCCACGGCTCAATCGCTGGATGGCGGCCATTCATCAGATATAACGCCGCGTCCCAAGCCCAAAGGCAGCATTAAAACACGAAAGAGCGGTACTTAAAGCAAGAGCAAAACCAACACCGTCAAAGCTTTGCTTTCACCATCGCCCTTCCCGCTGTCAGAAAAGGCTTGATCCCTTCCTCCCACACATCCGGCAACACACCCCCGTGCTCCCTCGCATGCACGTTGATGGGCAGCTGCCGTGTCCATTCCATCAACCTCCTATACACGTCCCCATCCCTACAACCCAGTGCGCTCGCCATACTAGCATCCGTGAAATTCCATGCATCAGTCAACGCGATCGCATCAGGCACTAATTCCTCAAGCAACTTATTCGTCAAATTCCTCATCGTTCGAATCTGAGAGCTCGAGAGATTGAAAGTACTGGTAGAAAGAGAGAGTGGACTAGATATAGTAGTGAGTGCAAAAAGACAGAGGAGACTGTGTAGGACATTACGAATCTCCTTGGGTGTGGATGACGGTAGAGAGTCAAGGCGGCTAGAAAAGGTGCGTAGTTGAAAGACATCGATGTGTGCCCTCGCTGCGATCTGAAGCTCTATAGCATACCTGTTCTCTGCCTTCACTCTGTCGCCCTGCTCGTTGACTACTAAATTATACGCCTCATGAGCTAACTTCGCAGCACGTTGCTCGAAGACATCTATCAAAACCTCGGGACGAAGAAAGTCGTTTCCATGGTTCGTTGGAGTGATAGGACCGTAATAGAATGTCATATAAGCCATGTCTTCTGGCAAAGAAGGGGCAGAGAGACCTTTCATGATATACTTGGATACCTGCTTCCACATGGCTGTATTCTCACCCTCGAAGGTACAGCACGCCACGACGGAGTTGACGATGGCGGGGAGCCCAGAGATCGCGAGGTAACCATGGCCACCACACATCTTGCGCGCGTCTTCGGCACCATCGGCTGCTGTTTGCGTAAGACAGGCTTTGAGGCCAGCTATGACCATGTGAGCGTATGGCAAGGCACTGTGATCACCCAAAGCTTGGGCCTGCAACAGGTCATTATATATAGCGCTGGCGTTCATAGAGGCGAAGACGCAGGCGTATGCCTTAGATATCAGAGTCAGAAGGCGATAGTGCTGGAGTTTGTACGACATGATGATGGGTTCCATTTTATTCTCGAGATTACTCTTCTGGCCTTGCTGGCGCACGACGGAGTAGCGGGTAGCAATGGTCAAGGCTTGAGCGAGCTGGAATACGGAGGTGCGAATAACGGCTATGCGGCCAGTGAGCAGGCCACCGTACAGAAGTCTCTCATGTAAGGGAAATGACTTGTAGGTTCCATCTCGACTGACAGTGGTGTAGCGACAGAGCAAGCTACTGCGCGGTATACGGACGTGATTGAAGACGGCGTAGCCGTTGTCGATCCCGTTATATGCCATTTTTGATCTACGTGAATTTAGTCGCCCGATGTCCAAAGTAGAGGAGTCCTACCCAACATCTCCTAATTCAAGGCCTGCCACAACTTTGAAGTCTTCCACCGACCTAATCTGCATCATAAAGGAGTGGATGCCGTAATCCTTGTCATCGATGATCAGTCGAGCAATTACAATTGTATGAGTGGATGCAAAGGCCAGAGCACCAGGCCAGTATTTGGTAGCCGAAAGACTGGGGGTGTGGATGACGAATTCATCTGTCTCTCTATCGAAAGTAGCTGTAGTCTGAATGCCGGCAACGAAAGTCCCATGGGCGAGCTCTGTCTGGCAGTAGGAGCCTACAATCTGTCCGGACTCGGCGAGGGGAAGCCACTCTGCAATTTGCTCGGAGTTAGCCAGGAGCTTCAGCATCGGAATGAAAAGGGCGGATGTCAGGCCGAATGGATTTGAATTGCCCAGGACCCTGTCATGGCTCATGAACCAGAATATATCATGCTTATATATGATACCATCAAGCGCCGAGACCTTGCCGGTTCGCATGCCGTCAACAAGCATTCCTTCGCGGTCCAGATTCCTATAACGGAGAGGTAGCTTTGAAAGATCATCGATTTCAAGAGCACCTTCGACTCGCGCAAAAACTTCATTCTGCAGGGCGACGGCTTCTTTACTGTTCCATAGTTAGCAATCCAGAATTGAGTAGCGAGAATGCACATACCCTCCCAGGATGATTTCAGTCATACGAGCTGTCGGAAAAGAAGAACTATCTCTAGCTCGTTCCATTAGCTCGCACTGCTTCGGGTCGGTCATTCCAGGTTCTGCAGACTCGAGAATATTGTTGCTTGGATGCTTTATGCCTGTCATGGTCTTGGGGTTCTGACGTTCCATGTTGCCTTTGCGAATGGTCGGATATACTGAAACTTACCAACTGCTTTTGGTGAGTTATACGCATTTGCTAGTGAATGGGCTAGGAATCGAGATAGTTTCAGATAAATCTCAAGATCAATCACATTGTGCGGTCTAATGACGTCGTTCCACAGTCCATCGGCACAGCCTCTGAAGTCTGATGATAGCTGGTAGTAGCTGGCTGGCAGCGACGTGGGGGGGGGGGGCGAAGAAGTCAGTAAGCAGTGGAAACTGTGAAAAAGCAGCTCTGATGACCAATCTATAGAATTCTCAGAACATTTGACCGTTACCTCGGAGAACGGAATCAATATAATTGCCGGCCACAATATCCGCTTGGCAACTTGCCAACATTCACCAAAATCAAATATACCAACAGGTTTAATCATGGGCACTGTGAAACACAGTAACAACATGTATCTTAGCATTGGGAGAAAACTTCATAAGCTAAGAATAGCAGAAGGGAAGCAGCGGAAATGTCTGAGAAAATTTTGTAAAAGTATTGAATAAGACAGATAACATACTCACCGAATCCAGAGCATCACGTACAACTGCGAGCAAAGACACAGCAGGCACAAAGGAGCAACAGAGTGGGCCACAGCTATGCGAGCGTTTCTTGGAAAGAGGTTGTTGTATCATTGTCCAATTTCCGAAGCTTTCGTGATTATACTATTCCATTTTTGGGTCAAGTTGTAAAGCCCGATTCGGCTGCTGAACAGCCAAACTACTTCGAACCCCTGAAACTCAAAGCGGCAACCCAAGACAGCAATAGCTGGATTGTATCGCAAAAGCCCTGGTCGTCAGCCATATTCTATGACACATAAACAAGACGTCTTTTCAATAGATGTTCTCATCTCTCCCTCCTTGTGGACAAACGCATGATAGAGCTCTATTGGAGACCTGCCTCAGTCCGCGTTCCACCTGATGGTCGTAATCCATGTTACGCCTCACGGAGAATCTTCCACTGTGTGCTGATATTGACATTTCATCAGTTGGGCAGATGTATAGTCTTCAAATTGAGACGCATAGGATTGCCTCTTCCGCTAAATAGGCATGCCAGTAGATGCTAGCAGGACCTTCCAAATTCGATCCAATCAGAATTTTTCAAGTGACCCTTACCTCGTGGAGATGAAGAATCCAGACTTGAAAGGCTTCCGGTTCGGCACATGCTTCTTCCCGGGTCGACCTTGCAGCCAAGACTCTTTGATCGAACGAGAATGAACTGAAGACTTTGGCGCCAGTTCTGAGCTGCGAGGTTTGGCTACCCGATATGTGGTCGTTCCAACTCGTCGATCTTTTGGTGTCACATTAACTTCGTCCACGAACTTCGTCTTCTTTCCCTTTACTGGTAGAGGATCCTTGGCATCCGACGTAGACATATCCTCTTCGTCATCTTGCAGAAACTCCATCGGCAATAGATCCGGGAGGGTAGGACCCCGCAGCGACGTGGACGCCGAGGTGACTGCGGATCGATTTCTGGTATTCTCCTTTGAATGTCCCTCTTGTAGTGTGTGTAAGGGTTTTGGTGGAGAGATCGCGTCTTTTAAAGGAGTGGCTTTCGTGACAATCTCTTGCTCATCACTCTGCTCTCCGTACGCTGCTCCATTCCCACCAAAGTCTTCATCATTTTCGTCTTCCTGACCGGATACATCGGTACTTGACTCATCAGCTTCTTCTGATTCAGTAGTATCCACAACCTGGGTCATCATTGCCGGTATCTCAACGACAGGCCTGGTATTTCCATTTGATCCATTCACATTCACAACTGGCGAATGTTTCTTGGCACTTCTCGGCTTCTTCGATGTAGGTGGAGTGAAGAATTCATCTTCTTCATCATCGTCCTGAATTTCTGATATCCTAATCAGTTTTCTCTTCGGAGTTTGTAAAGCGTTGTCCTGTGCCATATTTTCGTGGGCCAACGGCCCCTCCATAGGCATTGTAGCCCGTAGGCGCGTTGAAACCACTGTTCAATATTTAGCACCCGAGTATATAGACAACATGGCTTATTTTACAGTCGCATGAGAACACAGCAACCGTTGGTGCTTGGCTTGACACATTCAAAGGAGTAGGCAACTTACTCTGGCGTTTGCACCGCTGCGAATTGAGCTTCAGTATCTCTTGACTTTTGACGAAACCTGCGCGTAATATCTATGAAGCACCAGAATATTCCTGAGAGTATAATTAGGATGCAGTGTCTCGGATGCGACTGGAGATATCTATCGTTACAACCTTCCCCTTTTTAAAGAGGGGAATACTTTCTTAAATAAAAGTGGCAGAATTTTTCGGCCCACCTTAGCTCTTCACCGCCTTAGCAACGACATCCACCAAACACAACATCATGTGTAGAGAGCCTCAAGTTATATGCGAGTGAATAACGTGCCAATTATTGGGATCTTGTAGTGCCTCGTGTTTTTGGTAATCTGGCACTAGATAGTACAATCTAGATGCTTTACGAGCACTACACAATCTTGAGACTTTGAACAAATAGATAGTTGGAGATGAGCAGCTTAAAGTTGACTGCGTTAAGGGGGTCGACGTCTCTTTTGAGGAAGGACTGTTGTGGTAGAAGATGCATCAGACACCTTCACATTACGCACCATCCTTCGGCAAATGCCAGACGCTCTCCAAGAGTTAGAGCCCCACAGCTAAAGTTGACTTCAACCAATGTTCAGATGGGCTCGCCGTCGGCAGCAGGGGTTAAAGATTATCTTCCGGGCATGAATCTACTTATGGCAGCTAAGAAATCTGGTGTCTTGCACGCGGATCCATCCGAAGTCATGAGGTTCCTTCCTGCTTACTGGCAAAAAGTCGAGGTGTCTACTCAGCCAGGGTGGGAACAAAGTTTCTGTGCTGGTACGAAGCCCCAAAATGCAGATCTATTAACATCTTACTGACCTGCATTAAGCGTATGGAGTCTCTCCAACGGATATGGCCGTCTTGTCTGGGATCCTTAGACGTGGAGTTTCAACAGGACAGCAAATACTGGCCCAAAAGCTAGCGCTCTCTGCCTCTGAGATGGGAGACAAATCAGCGACTTTTGATCTTATTCAATCAGCAATCAAGCACGGTACTCTACACAATTATTCGGCTCCTCTTCAGCGGCTAGGAATCATGGCCAAGAAAGACGATGATCGCGAAGCTATGGCACTCCTGGGGATGGTACTGCACGCACAACAAAAAGATGACGAGGCTCTCAAATGGTTTCGGAAAGCGACGCAGGCTGCGACAGGACATCTGGAATTTGGTGGCTCTGGTGAGGCACTAGTATGCGAAGGAAAAATCCTCTTGAAGAGGGGAGACAAGGAAGGCGCGGAAGCTGCCTTCAAAAAGGCAGCATTAGAGCTTGACGAACCGTGGGGCTATTATTATTTAGCTGGTTTTCAGGAATCAGGCTCTTCTACTCAAGAGGTCTATTTACTAAAAGCTGCATCCTCTGGAATCATTCAAGCAAGTCATAACCTCGGTGCAATCTATCTCGAGAGGATCGAGAAGCAAGAGAAGGAGCCAGCTTCGCTGGCAGACTATGGGATGGCAAGGGAATGGTTTCAAGTATCTGCTGCTGAGGGATTTGGCCCAAGTATGTTGAATATGGCTCTGATATGTAAGAAAGTTGGGCAGGATGAAAATGGATTGGCTTGGCTGGACCAAGCAGAAGAGCTCCCTGAAATGCGGGATATGGCAGAGAAAGTGAGAGAGCAGTGGAATACTGGGGAAACGATCAAAATCATCTAGAATTTCAGCTGAAAACATTGTGGCAACGTGTACATCATTGTATCAAAACCCAGTCCTGTACATATTACTAGAATCCCCAACATAGTAAATCTCGAACTCGAAACAAGTCTGGTCCAAATTGGCATTCCACATCACTTTCGCAAGCTGAGTAGCATTTGAACACTAACTAGAGCTTTAAATGTCAATGGCAGGGGCATAACAACAACTATACGATGTCCTGGTGGGATGTAAACAGATGTGTTGAACCAAGCTAGTGGTAGAAGGGGGATTGGATGACGTAATCACTTCTCTCGGAATTACATGTAGCTAGGTGCCCTTCCAATCCATACGTTTATCATACTATGCTAGCTCCACACATGAAAGCTCTGGTAAAATCTGTGCGTATCTATACGTTATCTCCATTGCGACTGAACGTCTTATTCTTCACGACATCGCGTATGGATTCCTGGTCTCGACCAGGGAAGCGCACTAAAGTCCCCCCACCGCTATACTCCGTCCAGGGCGCTTCAACCAAATACTGCCAGACATGTGGCCGTGTTATGAGCTCTCCCACAAAATTCAAAGTCGATGAGAAAAAATACTGCTCATCTCGATGTCGAGGCCAAAAACCCGGAACTCTGGATCGCAGGATAGAAGATAGCTTTGTCCAGCTATTGATGGCACGAACACGATTTGAGGAGGAAACCATCCCAGAAGACCTTCTTAACAAGATTTCTAAACCTTCCAAGGGCGAATCCAGAATCCTTGTTCCTTGTTCAGTCGTTCAAGAGCTCATTTTCGGGGCTCGGTGCCGGCCAGCTCAAAGTTCCCGCGAAAAGCAGGATCATCCTTCAGGGCCAGACATAGAGGAAGAAAAAGAGATAGAAGAGCAGATAGAAGACGTAGCAGTACGTCGCGAAGAGGGTCTCCGCTTGGCAGAAGAGAAGGAGAGGGTGAAGCGAGCTGCGAGAAGAGGAGTCGTGTTCGGCTTTATCACAGAGGGCGCAAAAGGGATGGAATCGCAAGAAAGCCTGGATAGCTCTCAAATACGAAGGAAATGTGAAGCTGTGATGAATGGTAGAGTCGTCGAGCCGAGCTTTGCAAAAGGCGACTGGGGTATTAGATGGAGGATGTAGGAGATGGTATAAGCAGGCGAGATTCGGTGCTTTCACTACTGGTATGTCGGTCCTGAGCTAGAGCTATTTCATCTTTCATCCTTGCGACGGCGGAAAAATGTATGCTGCAGCTTCAGCGACAAGCACTGATTCGTCTTTTTTATACCTCTCCAATCTTTCCCTTTGCTCTTTTGTCCAAACCTTCTTCCTTCCCGCAGTTTTGCCCTGCAAAAAGGCCAGCGCTAATCTCCTGGCGGTCTCTTCATGTCTCCTTGCCAATTCCACCTCTATCTCCATTGCTTCTTGCGCCCCCGTGTTAGATGATCCTGAGATGATGAGTCTCGTAGCTTCAGCCACTGACTCTCCATGCAGCTCCGGGAGCATGTCGATAAGGACCTCCTTGTGCTCTGCTAAAGGGAGACCGCCAAAGAGTAGCTTTAAGCGCAGTGATATTGTTAGACGATCCTCCTTCAGAACAGCCATGATCATTCTACTTGACGGGTATAGCTGCGATCTATATCCAGCAAGCGAGAGAATTTTCAGATATTCTGAGTGCAGTCGCTGCAAGCCTCGTTTGTTAGGGAGGAATTTTTGAAATATGGTAGCGATGACTTCGGGCTGCTTTCTACCATATATTTTGAATATCACTCTCGAGGCTTGTCTAGATTCATCGTCGAGCTGCGAGAGGACCTGTTCAAAAAGTCGAGGCACGAAAACTTGGTCTGGATCAGAAGGACTGTCGTTGCTCAATCGTGCCAAAGCCACGAGCCGGACTTCTGGAACTGGGTGATGAAGGACTTTCAATAAAAGCTGCATACTTTGTGTACGTATATCTTGAGACATTCCATCGACAGGCGCAAAGTCCACGGCTTTAGCAACGGCGGGCTGAGGGTCCTCAGCGGCGCGCATCAATACCCTCCATGTTTCCAGCCGGTCACGGAACAACCATAGCCCTCTCAACAAAGCTGCTCGAGAATCCGGGTGCAGATTGGTTTCATACATGGCGAGTAGGTATTGGAAGGCCGCCTCAGTTTCTAGTTCGGCGGATAGACGGAAAACCTGCTTTGCCACGGTGACCTTGTCCACTGGAGCCGTCCGAAAAAGCTTGAGAATTGCTGTGTCTGACATAGTCTTGACTGTCTCTTGGAGAGCATAAATTGCAACTCGAGCTCTGGTATCTTGCAATGCTTCGACGAGAACAGCAACACCTTCATCAGCGTCAAGATGACCGCTCGCTCGAAGTGCTGCTTCGCGGATTGCAGGATCTTCCTCAAGTCGTGTGCGAAAGAGGAGATACTTCGGATCTATTAGTGACAGCTTGGCAAGACGTTCGATGAGGTCGGTTTTCTCCAGTACATCAAATTGTTCAAATTTGCTGTCCTCGATATTCTTAAGAAGGACAGCCGCGAATGCATTCTGCTGCGCTGAAGTCCAATGCCAAAAACCGTCATTGAGGCAACTGAGTGCCTTGCGCTTCCAGCGCGGAACTTCCTCGTTGCTTAGACTCTCCTTGAAATAGAAACATAAAAGGTTTGAGTGGCGTTTGCTAATGTATTCGACAACATGTTGCTCGCCAACAAACCTGGATTCCTTTTCAACCAGGTTTCGGATAAGTTCGGGCCATTTATGTTTTCGAGTGCGGTCGCTCCTCAAAATCTCTAGCACCGTGGTGTTCATCGGAGGATGTTCAAACTCCAGGGTATTTTCCAGCGTATCGAGAAGTTCGGGCCAGAGCCATAAATATTGCTTGAAAGCATTTGCAAGTAATATCAAGGGCTGAACCTCCTTTTTCACAAGGTGGTACTTTAAATTAGGGGACATCTCGCGAGACACAATTTCCATGATCTCTCTCGCAGAGCTTCCTAATTGTGGAGTTCTGAACCCTAAGGATGCAAGTTTCCTCCTCTTGAGGACATGAGCAAACCATTGTGCCGCCCAGTCAGCATGGAAAGGGAGGATTCTGGCGACGAGCTTAAGCATAGCACGAACTGTCGTTTCAGAAAGGTCAGCAGCATCCATGGCATGACCAAATACAATGGCAAGCCCCGAAAGATGCTCCGTTTTCCATCTACTAGGAGGCAAGTCGTTAAGAGCGCCAAACACAGCCTTTCGGACCGAAGTCTGCTCAAATTGTGCCTTCGCAGCCAACTTGACTGCATCTCCGATATGCTCATCATCATATTTTGCAGAGGCAATTTGCCACTCAAGTGCGGAAGCTCGAGTTTCGGCTTTGTCTGAATGGAAGAAGGGGTTTTGAAGCTCTATTGCCTCATTCCAGGGCAGCATGGAGATGTAAGGAATCTTGCCTGCTGAACGTGTTTCGAAAATACCTAGGCTCATATGCCGTCTCGCCTCAGCAACACGTATAGCCGTAGGTAGTTGACTGAGTACGTCGATTGGGAAAACACCATCCTTTGATCGTCAAGACTCTTTCATCGATCCATAAAGAGCAATTCGTTGCTCCGAGGTGCATTCGTCGAAGTTGTTCTCTGTAATACAGTCTGGATAGCGCTCGAACATAGCTAATAGGATGTCAACTGGTACAGGAGCAATCATATTCCTGCGCGTCCATACGCCGTACAGGAGATAATATCGCACATCAAGAGTGTCATCAGCTGCGAGGATTAATTGGGTAACCTCTTTAAGCCTCTTCTGCGCGATCTCATGCAGCGACAGTCTCGTCAATGGCGTGATTCTTAGCACTATGTTGATCAAATCAAGCGCCAGGTCAGCTGTCCTCTCATTTGCAGCAAACATTCTGACGATGTTCTTTGTGATTTGTAGCAACAGAGGATCCTCCCGTCCGTGACATCGATCCACCCAAGCATGTATTTCTTTGAGTGCGATATTGGGATGGTACTTTGCGAGCCGATCCCAATCAGTATACGAGAGGAAGCCAATTTCTGCTCCCAAGTGTGTCTCTACAACCGTAGTCGAAGCGAATGGCAGAAGACTTCTCAAAACTTTACTCTTAGTCCCTCTGTTTGCTTGTTTTTCCAGGAAAGCATCAATGACAGCGATCCTCCTCTTCTTGCCCCTCCTCGATCTCATCTTTCTCAAAGCCCAGGTCTGCAAGTATGGCGGTACCTGGTCCAACGCCCTCAACACCTCATCATCTCTTCCAAAGAGTGTTATTATACATAACGCTTTCCTCTTCAAATATTTCGAGGGGCTTTGAAGAACTTCAAATGCCAGGTCCATGTTTCTACTGCCGAAACAAGTCTCCAGGCTGAGCAGTTGCTCATATATGGAACCACCGGAGAGTGAAGAGATGAGAGAGGCAGAGTGGGCATCATGTTGGGCTTCAAGACCTATTTGAACAAGGTTTTTCATGCGATCACTGTATGATATGCGCTCAAATCGAGCCAGGAGAGTTTGAGGGTCCATTTTTGCTTATGGGTGTGTGCGGGGCGCGAGTACAACAAGAGATTGAGAGGATCGAAAATCAAAATTGTCAGAGCAATGAAATAAAGTATAAAATGTTTTCCCCCTTACCCGAATGACTCAACGGTATCTCAATACCTTGAAGTATGAAGTCATTGACCGAAAGGAATAGGCAGCGGTGCGGCTGTGGATCTCTCACGTAAAGACTGAAGCTGAGCCAGCCCCACCCACGTGACAAGTTTGAACAAGCCAACTTCCTGCTTCTTTCTTTTGTTCAATGACCAGTTTGTGTTTATTCATACATGGGACTGGAGTATGCTGGATTTTGCGTACCTCTTCCAAGTACTAAAAGCGAAGATCTGGTTGTAGAAGATAAGAAAACTTTTTCTCGAGAAAGATAATACCATCGTTGTAATGTACGGTGTTGATTATGCAACCA
The DNA here is from genome assembly GCA_003988795.1 of Proliferodiscus dingleyae. Classification (NCBI taxonomy): domain Eukaryota; kingdom Fungi; phylum Ascomycota; class Leotiomycetes; order Helotiales; family Lachnaceae; genus Proliferodiscus; species Proliferodiscus dingleyae. Next base: position 366,115 of record QYAK01000035.1, read on the forward strand.
AGCAAGCAGGCCGGAGCTGATGATCAGCGGATCCATGATATATCTGGGGTTGTCAAATTTTCACCATGAAAGGCAGATGTTCAGATCATATTTGCAGAAAAGACGAGTTGCACCCAATCGCGAGGTCAAGATCTGGAAATTTTAGATCTAGACTTTCAATTAAAGAACGCTGAGTGGTCTAAAGCTAATGTTCGGATACAAATACACCTGCCATTCCCATACCCTTTAAATTATCGTTAGCCTCTTGTCGCACACCTTTTGAAAGGAGGAGATCTGCTTACCGTTCCCACGCACATAGATGTGACTGCAATTCGGGCATTCTGTCTGCGAAGCTCCGACAGAGCTGTAACAACCTGCCGAGCGCCAGTACAACCAAGTGGGTGTCCCAAAGCACTGGAGTCATGTGTAAGCAGATACTTTGCCATATGTTGTAGGAAACTTACATGGCACCGCCTTTGGGGTTGACCTTAGCCGGGTCAAGGCCTAATTTATTGACACAATATACCCCCTAAAGATCGTTAAAATATGCTCTGAAATATTCATCATCAAACATACCATTGATGCAAAAGCTTCATTGATCTCGAAAACGTCCACGTCATCAATGGCGATATTAAGCTTCGAAAGAATCTTTGGAATGGCGTATGTAGGTCCAATTCCCATGATTCTTGGTTCCAGGCCTGCAACAGTAGCACCACAGAATTTTCCCAGGATGGGCTGGCCAATTTCCACGGCTCGAGACCGCTTCATCAGCAAAATGGCAGCAGCGCCATCTGTTATCTGGGATGCGTTTCCGCCTGTCGTCGCACTTGGTTTCCACTGTGGGAATGCAGCTCGGATTTTGCCTAGGGATTCAGCGGTAGTGCCGTATCGAATTCCATCATCGCGATCTACTACTACGGTCTTGACTTCGCCAGTCTTCGGATCTTTGACTTGTGTGGTGATTGGGATGATCTCGTCATCAAACGATCCGGCTTTTTGCGCCGCCTCCGCCTTCTGGAATGACTTGGCGGCAAAGGCATCTTGAAGCTCCCGAGTGACTCCGAATTGGCCAGCGACGTTCTCAGATGTCTGACCCATCGGTTGCAAGTTCTGAGCTCCGATCGGATGGTCCGTGATTCGTGTGCTCAACTGTGGTGCCCCATCATCGGGGCATGTGCTCATGCTCTCTGCTCCAACAGCAATTCCAACCTCGATAGAACCTGCAATAATCTGGTTTGCAATGTTCTGCACTGCTAGAAGACCAGAGGAACAGAACCGATTTGCCACGGACGCTGCTGCGGTTACTGGAAAGCCGGCAGCGAGCACCGAGGCTCGCGCGACGTACCCTTGGCCTTCTGCCAGGACGTTGCCCAAACACACATCCTCCACAAGATTTGGATCTACTTTCGACTTTTCTCGAACGGCCTGTGAAACATATTAGGAAATGTTGCCTCTGAATCTGGACAGTTTTAAGATTCAAGGAGAACCGCACCGTGAGGAGCGAAATGATCAGATCATCAGCCCTTGTATCCTTAAGACCACCTTTCTTTGCCTTCGTGAGGGGCGTCCTGGCAGCAAACGTAATCACCTATGAACGTCAGAAAGTTTGTCTTGACCCCGCCACATCACCTACAATGTCGTCTGGGTTCTTTTCCAGTAATGCGCTTTTGCCGCTCACAGTCGATGATGCGGGGTTTAGATGTCCCATAACAGACGAAAGTCTCTCCCGCACTGATCCCATGTTGGCAATTCAGAGAGCGATGTAGATTATCAGCAAAGGACGGAAGTTCAAGAGAGAAATATGGTGAGAACTCAGATGCGCATGTGAAGACTGATAACCGCGCATAAAGATTGACCCAAATTATAGTTAGTCCCCTCCTCCCCTGATTCGGGTTTTACCCCAGGCCGATGTGGGACTTTAGCTCTGTACTAAACTGGCCTGGACCAGACCTCGACGGAGTCAGCGTCAGCCTTCTCAGAAACAGTCTCAAGACATCGACCTGCTGCAGTCTGATGGAGAAAGCCTTGAAGAGTACAATCTAGTCTCTTTGTCCAAGCTTTAGATCTTGTAAACCAGGTTTCCGTCTTCTATTCATGTTTGAATATCTCGGAATCTGAGCCATCTGAAGATTATTGGGCTGGGCTACTCCGGAAAGTGTCGTGGCTGTGGCCGAGGGTGGGACCTTGGGGGATGTTCCCCACATTCTCGGGCAGGCATCGCGGCAGTCAGCATATCTACCTAAGAAACACCAAGACTCCAGACACTGGAACTTTGGACGTCTTATAAATCTCATAGCCGCAGGCCGAGGCTTCCTATAAGCTTGCCGGAGTGCTGAGCTCTTGAATACTCATCAGTCTGCCCCTGGAAAGTCTACTATTTGTCGACCACATCACGAAAATGGACCTTGCGACGGGAGCTCTGGTTGGAGCTACGACTCTGGCAGCTGGAGCTTATCTCAATGCAAAGTTGGCAATAACACCAGACATCGACTTCTTACAGAATGACCGTGCCTGGCAAAAACGGCTCGGAAGCCGAATACAGGAATTAGGAGACTCTTGCTCTATCTATCATATGTTCAATAAAGTCGACCCTGCTGTTGAATTTTTGTGGTTTGAAGGAAAGACCTGGACATACGGCGAAATCAAAACTGGTAAGTGGACAACCTCGACTGCATCCGAACGCCAGATAACATTTCTAGATGTCCACAGACTTGCTGCCTACCTTGGATCTAATGGCGTGTCCAAAGGAGAGAGCGTCGCCTGTTTCATGACCAACTCCCCGGAAATGGTGACCACTGTCTTGGCCCTCTCCAAGTTAGGTGCCGTGGCTGCAATGATTAACGTGAACCTTAGAGGTTTGATTTTCCTGAAATTCATGATATATTGAATACTGACAGAAGCCAGATGACACCTTGATGCACTGCCTGAGAGTCTCTACGGCCAAGACAATAATCTCAACGCCTGATCTAGCCAACTTCGCCCCGGCAAGTATGAGCCATTTTACGGTGAACTTCTCATCATTCAGCACCGCAGCCATACCGTCAGACTCTAGTGCTGTTCTCATTGCCACGGACAGCTTACCATATCCAACCGTGGTCACTCCTGGAGCAAAAGCCACACTTGCAGATCTATCGGTCCTAATCTATACTTCTGGCACGACTGGGAAGCCCAAAGCATGCGCAGTCCAAAACCAGCTGATCATTGTGACTTCAACACCGCTTTCCCAAGATGTCAAAAATCCTTCGAGGTACTTCCCCTTGCGGACTTATTCCCCTCTCCCTCTGTTCCACGGCACTGCATTTTTTACAGCTATTTGTTACGCTATTGGCACCTCCTCTACTGTCTGTCTCGCTCGAAAGTTCTCCACTTCCCGATTTTTCAAGGATGTATCTGAGTCCGGAGCAACGCGTATTCTTTATGTTGGTGAACTATGTCGGTACTTGGTCCATGCGCCTCCCTCTCCGTATGATCGAGCGCACAAGTGCATCGTGGCAAGCGGAAACGGGTTGCGGGGTGAGATATGGGAGAAATTCAAAGATCGGTATGGAATTCCGGAGGTCCGAGAATTCTATCGTTCGACGGAGGGATTTGCGAAGTATGACAATGTCGGCTTCAGTGCAGCAGGTGCAGGAAAGGTAGGGTATCTTGGTTTATTGAGGAGATACTTGGAGCCAGATACCTTTATCTTGAAGATGGATCCAGAGACCGAGACCCCATATCGAGATCCCAAGACAGGATTCTGTGTTAGAGCAGATTATGGAGAACCGGGAGAAGTAGTCGGGAGGGTGAAAAATCGAGCGCTGCTCACCGAGTACTTGAACAACGTATCTGCCACGGAGGAGAAGATAGTCACCGACGTATTCAAGAAAGGGGATTGCTTTCAAAAAATGGGGGACCTTCTGATCCATGAACCGTCCGGCTGGGTGCGTTTCCACGATCGGATGGGCGATACGTTCAGATGGAAGGGCGAGAACGTAAGTGCTGGAGAAGTCCGAGATCATCTTGCCAAGCTGCCAAATGTTTTGGATGCTGTGGTATACGGAGTCAAACTAGCAAGGTGAGATAGAGTCATGAGCCTAGATCTAAAAACACTAACATGCGTCAGCTACGATGGGCAAGCTGGAGCAGCTGCTATCACCCTCGAATCAAATGCCGATGCTCCTTTCATGGCTGGCTTATATGAGGAACTGAAGAAGATAGGACTTCCTGCGTATGCGATGCCGCGGCTCGTCAGAATTACGCCAGAGTAAGTAGACAGATCCTCGTATTCAGCAGCAAACTCTAATGGCACCAGAATCGAGTCAAACGCGACATTCAAAAAAGCAAAAGGCGATTTGATCAAGAAGAGTTGGATTGCAGACGAAAAGGATCAAGACAAACTATACTGGCTCAACGGAACGAATTATCAGCTCTTGGACAAGGCCAGCTGGGCGAATATTGAAGCTGGAAGGGCCAAGTTATGATCGAGTCGCTTCGACACCACAGATAACGTGTCTAAAGAATTTTGCATCAAAGTGAGCATATAGATTCAGAAAGCGTGGAATTCCTTTGCGGTGGGATGTTGGAGCCAGAAACCTGATTTTGGTATCGAGTAATGTAAGATAAATTCCAATAGAGAGAGCGTTAGCCACTATCCAGCATCTCAAGTGACAACTTTTGTCTTTCATCTACACTTGTTATCGGGAGCCTGTCTATCGTGACGGGATAAGATTTACGCAGATGAGAATAGGACAAAGTTCATGAAACTGCCAATTTTAGGAAGGAGCGGAAGGGGCAAGTGCCAGTTACTGCTAACTTTTATGCTCTGTTAGCGTGGAAGGTGTGCCTTGCGCAACGCTCCTACTTGAAGATATCAGTCTTAAACGCTTCCATTTTAGCGGCGAATCGAAGACGCGACTCCTAACGATGGACAAATTCCCGGAAACACTCACGTTCCACACTACCTTGTTATATCTTTCCAATCCTTCTTCCGATCAACATATCCTTAGAACTGCAAGTCTTGATAACCTCGAAACCAATCGTACATTTGTAACCCACAAAGTAAAACATGTCTCAACAACCAAAGATCACTCCTTTGGAATACCAGATCGAGCATCAACAGCCAACCGACGCCGCCATCAAGCAGATTCTCAAGATTCGACATGGTCACTACAGAATTGCGAAGACTCCATCAATTTCTCACGAAAGAATCACCGAAATCATCACCACGGCCTTGGCAAAATCTCCTACGCCGGACCACACTTCTCGGATAGTCGTGCTGTTGGGCAAGGCCCACAACGTATTCGCAGAGCTCGTTCGTGCTGTAGCAGTCTCAACAAAGGTGATGATGAAGGAGCCGCAGCGACTTGAAGTACTCGACAAGGCATATGGCACGGTAGGCGTACCTACCTCAGATGTGATGATTGATGGTCCTAACCGGGGATAATAGGTTCTTTTCTACACAAACACTAGTCCATATCCCCAGACATTACTTGAGGGCTCAAAAGGCCCGCCCACGTACATCAAGCCCGACAAGAGGGCCGCCAAGAGCAGTATCAGGAGACAGCAATACCTCATCTGGACGGCTCTCGAAGAGGCAGGACTTGGAGCAAACCTCCAGCACTTCAATCCACACATAGACAAAGAAGTAACAACACGCTGGAGCGTACCAAGTGAGTGGAAGCTGAAAGCCCAACTGGTTTTCGGTGCCTTTGAGAAGATGGTACGTGATATCTCATCCTTAGTCGCTGCAAGGATGGCATGCTAACACTGCAGAAGAACCAGGCGAAACAAGTCTTGTCGAAGAAGGACATTAAAGAGAAACTGATAGTGTACCCTCCTGTTCCGGAAATCGCGAATGGCGATAATGTTAAGGTCTCGGCCGCAGATAGCACTTCGCCGCTGAAGTCTCCAGGTTGGTTGAACATTCGATCAAGACAGTAGATACTCAGTCTTGAAGAATAAATTGATATCCCTCTTTGACTTCTGGGCTTCTATTTGGGTCTCACTCCCAGTCATGTTCAACTCTCCATTCATCCCCAGCTTGCCTTCCAACCTCCAGGAGACCGCACTCCTTATGTCCCCACTTTTCTGCATATATGTCTCTTCCAGCCTGAGTGGTGATCTTGATAGCCTGTTCAAATCCCTCTGGGTCTCTATAATAAGGGTCTCCCTCTCCGCCTCCCTGTCTCGCCTGCCAAGTGTTCCTAGCATTGCCAATGCCCTTCCATTCTACCATAGATTCAATCACGCTCAGAAGGTGTGAATGATCTGCTGAATTGGGCTCATCATCAACCCATTGCCCATTTGTATCTTGGCGTACGGTATCGTATACTCCATCGTCCCTCTTTCCTTCCACATCCTCTGGTCTATCAACTTTAAAACTCGGCTCAGGGCCTCCCTTCTTTCTGTACAAGACCAATAGATCATCCAAACTTCCTGAAATATCGCTCACGTTTCCAACGTGCACATCTGGCCCATTATACTCAAAGCCATACATCTTCAGCCTATCGTGAAAATCGCAATCCGTATAATAATAAGGTATGGACTGTTCCCCGATAGAAAGTAAGTAGTTGAAGCAGAAGAGAGGATCTGAGACTGAGAGATGTCTTACCGTATCCCAACCCCCAATACTTTCATATGCTGCCCTGTTCACCAGAGCCAGCCTATCGTATGCGAAAAAGCGCGCCGCCCAGGGTTTGGAGGGGTCGGAGGCATTAGGATCTGGGTTTGGGGATGTGGCGGATCGTAAAGCTTCGACGGCACCGGAATATATGGAAGAGTGGTAAGGATATGGAGAAGAAGAATTCGCATGCCGGCCCTCGAGCGACTGAGGCTCAGAAGACATGACCACAACATCCATATGGCTCCAGAAATACGTGGTATAATTCTTCTCGATCGCCGTCCATATGTACAGATTCTGCAGCTGCGCAAAACTCAACAGCGTAGGTGTTATAATTATATTAACTCCAAACATATGTAGCCTCGTATGATTCAAGAAGAATGGGTTTTGTAATGATAAGAGGTTGTTCTGATTCGAAAGCATCGTGCCCGTATTTTCAAAGACGTATATATCGGAGGGAGGCCAGCCGGCTGTTATATAGGAAACGACTGTTTGTTGGAGGAGTCGCCAATTGCGGGTGAAGCCTATGAAGAGAGGCGTCTTCTCTGGGACATGGGGAGAAGGAGGGCGATTCCATGCTGGAATCGGCGGCAGGTCTGCTGCTGAGTGTACAGCTGCTGCGAGGGGGAAATTGTCGACGATGGGAGGAGCTTTGGTGGTGTCCTTTGGCTTGTAGGTCGGGTGGTCTGGAGTTACATGTTCGGTAGCATCTTCGAGCTCCTCGGGCTGGAGATAATCAGAGATTTGCTCTGCAATCGACCCTGTATCTGCTGAGTCTGAACTGAGGAAGTCGTGTAACGACTCTGAAGGAAGTAAGCTGCCTGTGACTTCTGGGTTACGCAAGAAATAAACGAATGCCAATGCGAAGACGACGGCCGCAGTAAGCATTACCCGGGTACGGAGACTGGGCATTTCGACGCTTAGAATCACATGTATAGATTCGAGGGCCGAAATCCAGCCAATTGGGGTGTTATACAACAAAATAATTATACAAAATAATTATACAAAAAAGACAAAAAAGAATTGGCCGTGGTGAGCGGAGGCTCTGCTGTGCCACATATGTATAAGTCCCCTGGCCTAGGAAATAAGGGGTCAGACGCGATGAAAATCCATGGCAGATCACGTGTTTAATCCCTTCCGTCGACCTGTAAATTTTTTTCTTCATCGTAGTTCATCGTCGAACAAGTTGGCATCATTATCCAAGGTGTTATATTCAATATGTCTTTGATTGAATACAAGTATTTTATCTGTCTAGGCATATCACAAGCACGTCTGAAACAAAATGTTTCAGGCCTTCGAAGAACATTTTAGCGGAAATTGCACTGATCAACGGCTAAGTCATGTAGAACAAAATTAATGTACCAGTATGTGTATAACGAGCATGAATGACCGGTCCTCAGATCTCCGGAGAGGGTCCACAAAAGTCATTAAAGACCATAGTCAAGATCTATTCCTTTTCGAACCTTATCTTGTTCCCTCTTAGGACAGACAGTCGAAGTCGCTAGGCTAGTCACGCGTATTAAAATTTTTTGTTACTGTCTTTGCTTCAACGCGTCTGAACCCGCAACTGTTTTCGATTTAAACTACGCCACCTACAAATCTACTACCATATTCAACAGTAACGTTACGCACTTGTAATTTCTCCCACCTTGATCACCAGCTTTTCGAAATAATGGATTCAGTACCAATTTGATCATTTCATGTTCCTTTGGTGGTGGCTGCGTGCCATCGTCGCCAAAAATTTCCATATTTGTTGGGGAAAACTTTTTCTTCCAATTATTCCGACCACTGGGACTAGGTTGAAAACTGTATGAGGGTCTTTGCTGTTGAATCAGAGCATCAAGCTTCACAGCCTCGTGAATCAATTCCCGAAGTTTGGACAGATTAAGATCATTCCCCCTAACGAGGCCCACTTCGTATTGGAGATCGTCAGCAATATCTTCGACCGCCCTCCATAGAGTTTCATCTGTCTCAGGTGATTTTCTGGCAGCGAAAAGTCGTGCGCTCGCTGACCTCCATGCATGGAGTAGCTCTATCGCCTCTGCACTTACACTTTGACCTGATGTATAATTCAGCTATCATGTGCAAGGAAGAATGAGAGAGTGGGATTCACCTAAGTGGTACTTCTGTAACGTGTAGGAGTTATGAGACGGCTTTTCTTCTTGCTCATTCTGGTTTGCTTCAATCTCTTCAGCTGTGGTAGCCCATATGTTTTCACCGAAAATTCTCAAGACTAGCCATTGCCAGATATGTGCCTCAATCAATAATTCCATACTTCTCTGTGACCCAATATAATCAAGATATTGTGGACATGTATACTCGAAAAAGCTCAGCGCCTCTCGAAGTCCTTGGGCGTTCACGCTCAAAATTCTCCACGTCTGATTTCTTACCCAGTGTTGAATCTTGTATCGGAAATTTACCACTTTGTCTTTGAAATCTTTGTCGTCCAGTACGCTAGAGTCTGTTCGTATTATAGAAGCTAAAGCATTCGCCGCCCGCTTTCGCAATTGTTCCGCTTCTGCACATTTGAGTTTCTCCTGATCAAGTGCTTCCTGTAAGCGAGCAAGCTCTTGACGAGTTTCTGCGAGTTCCTTGTGCAGCCTAGTTGACAGATTTCTGGCAGACGAACCATCCCTGGAAGACGTTTGGTTGCCCGTAATTCCATGCTTAATGCTGATTCCATGGCTCGAAGTCCTCGGAGGGAATTTGACTTCTCGTAGCTGGCTGATCTCTCTCCGCAACTTCAGCACCACTAGCGCAAGATGTGTCGAAGACCGATTCTCCAGTTCATTCTCTGGTACAACATACGCCAGACTATCGAGATCAACCTCGGTAGGAAGATTAGAAATATCAAGGGTATCAGTATTGTCATCTGAAGGACAGCTGACCCTGCAGTCCCCAGACACTGTGGAAACGCCGTAGCTCGAGTTCGTAGATGTTGACGTGCCGGCTTGGGCCTTTTTTAGTTTGCTTTGTGATCTACTAATAGATTGAGATGATTCTGGGACATCGCGAACTGAGGACCTCATTCCAGTTGTCGTCTCGTTGCCGTGAAGCCGCGCAGTATCCGCGCCGCGATCTGCTGCGCCATTCTTCACCTTCTGAGCCTTCTCCCAGTTGGTATCTAGGCCATGCGTTAGCAGCTTGCTAACTAGCATGTGCAGACGACGTACAGCTTTTTTTCATTGCTGTCCAGTAATTAGTGAGGATGTTCCTCGAAGAAAAAAATCACACAGATTATGTGAGTTCTACTCGTTCTGCAAGGCGGCATCCGTTTTGGGTCCGTAAACACAACAGGTGCAAGGCTTTAAGTCACAGTTTTAGCGCCAACGAACGAGGCGGCCTCCAGCCACATGATTACAACCCCAAAAATAGTTGCTCGGTCACTCAGGGATCTTAGATGATATCGGTTCCTTGTTCTAAGGTAGATCTGCACCTTTGAATTCATTATGGTGTGAATACTATTCAACTTAAAAAAAGTTACATTACTGTACAATACAAGCAGATCCTGTAGCTGGTAGAACAACCGAGGAGACCACCGAGATACCTACACCGAGCAATGAACATATTGTGCGCAACGTTTCTTGCCAATTTTGACCCTCATTAATTTTTCCTTTTAAATTAGCGCCCACCTTTTCTTCTAGTTTAGTTTTGTCTGATTGTGCTTGATCCCTCTCTTTCTCTGCTTTCTTTATATCTAGTAAGACTTTCTGCTGCACAGTACTGTTTGACTCGCGCGTCAAGCGAGCTCGTAGTCGCTGTATCTTGCTTCTATTCTCATCCAGTTTTTCCTTCACTATCGGCGCAAGAACAGCTCCAGCGGCCGTTGCTGCTAGTTTCAACTCTTTATCAATCAGCTCATGCTGGATTTGAAGAACCACTGGGTCTGCATCTCCTACTAGTTGTGAGATGATTCCCTCCGCTGAAGCTTTGCTTCCTTCAAATCTGGTTATATAAGAGCCCTCCTCCACCATTTCATTCCAGAAATCCTCCTTCAGTTCTTTTTCTCGTTTATATGCGACTTGCTTGCCTTCGTGATCGAGACTACCCCACATAGTCGTGACAAACACTATGTGCGGAAAAGCTTCTTTTCCCACCAGCTTCGAGAAGAGAGTCAGAGTCCTGATATCAGACCCCTCCATTCGTCTTTTGGATATATCTCGTAGGTATAGGATACCTCGCAACTTTAGTTTGTTTGCGAAAAGGTACTGTGATGAGAGGACTTTCGCTATTTCCCCAAGGACTTCGGAATCACTTTTCTTGGTGTCGTTGAATCCGGGGCAGTCAACTAGTGCGAGATTTGTGCGTCCGATCTTAACTTGAACAACTTGACACGATGCAGTACCTACATAGTGGTGATTAGATATTATCAGGCAAAGCAGAAAGAGGTTCTCCTGACATGAGTATAAGCTGTCGCTCTCAATAGTTGCACCTTCTTTGAGCCGGTTGACAAAGTAGCTTTTCCCAGCTCCAGTACTTCCCATGAGCAAGATCATACTTGCAAACCGATCACCATCGCGTTCTCTACGCTTTTGCGGCATGCTTATTGATGAATACACGATGAAAAGCCAAAAAATTCGATTACTTGTAGGACGTTACATTCCATCCTCCCATGAGGCAGAGTTGGGCGGCATTGGGTGACCAGAACCGTTCACCGAGACAAGCAAATTTAAGGACATATGGTGGCTGCATAGGATTATGAATGAAAGGTCGCATTTATGGACACGCCCTTGGGCGGCCCGAGGCAGAATTGTAGGGGCCCGCAGGACGGGGGAGTGTAGGTCATCCAATAGACTGTTAATGTTCTGAGGCTGAATCAAGAAGTGAGGCTTACAACCGATCTTCGAACCAATAGAGCAGTGCTGTGGCCAGCATTCTCATACATTCGTCTGCCTCACCATGCGCTGTGGCAGTAGCCACGGCCATCTTCGGACATAGATCTGCAATAATGCCTATCGCTTCAACCCAGGATCTCTTTTAGTAGAGATATCAACTACCCATTTACCCTGAGTCACTGGTTCATCCTAACATTGATTTGGTGCTCTATCTGAGCAGCATTGAGCAATATTGCCAGTAAATATGTCGTCGAGACGACCAGAGAAGAGTCTCAAATCTCCAGCTGACAGGATCGCGGGGGATCAGAAGAAAAGTAACCGGCCTCAGACGGCACGATCGCTGGAGGCAGGACGAGCGTTTCCAGTCCGGGAACGCCCAAAGAGGCGAAGAAGTCGACGACGAGAGGAAGATCTCTTGACTGGTTTCAATGACGTTACGAACGAAGGAGAGCGGACTATGGACGATGATAAAGAGGATGAAGAAACTACAATATCTATTGGCATTGACTTGGGGACAACGTGAGCGCATGACTTCCTATAATCTATAGGATAAATCCTACAATCTGGAAAATATGTCACTATGCTAATACTTCCACAGTTTCTCCGGTGTAGCTTGGGCACTATCTACCTCTCCTGGAGAAGTGAACATTACCGGATCTTGGGACTCAGATCTACCTAGGAATTCAGACTTACACAAAGTTCCATCTGTGCTTACATATGATCAGGAAGGTCATGTCTCATCATGGGGATATAAAATAGACACAAAGAAGCATCACATCTCGTGGTTCAAATTACGACTTTCTGAACAAAGCTCACAGAGGCTGAAGAACGATCAACCGGAACGCTATGAAAGGCTAGAGAGATTATTCCAGAGACATAATAAGAAGCCAGTGGATGTGGTAGCGGATTACCTCAGGTGCTTATGGGCTCATGCTACAACAGCGATAAAATCCAGTATTGGGATTGACCTGTGGAACAATGTACGGCTGCGTATAGTTCTCACTGTACCCGCAATATGGGATCATAAGGCACAAGAATTGACAAAGAAAGCTGCAGAAATGGCCGGGCTATTGGAAAGAAGCGGCTCGACACTGGAATTGATTGGAGAACCGGAAGCGGCTGCGTTGTCGGTCTTTGATGAGATGCGGCTGCAGAGGAAGCGAACCTTACAAGTTTGTAGTCAAGGCCCTGATGGAGGTTTGGCTGACGGAACTAGGTCGGAGACATATTTGTTGTATGCGATGCAGGCGGTGGGACTGTGGCAAGTGAATTCATCTCTTCGAGGAAAACGTGTCTAACATATCCCAGGATCTAATCAGTTACAAAGTTGAGCAATTGAAACCGCTCAAGCTAGCAATGGTATCCGAAGCAACAGGTATATAAAAGCTGGGCATGAAGCTGTATACATAATATTAATCACACTTTCCTAGGTGACTTGTGTGGAGCAATTTTCCTTGACGCTGCTTTTGAAAAGCAAATTCGCACCCTCATGTCTGTTGACGATTACGAGAATCTTACCGGCAGAGCTAAACGCAAAATGATGAATGATTGGGAGCACGGTATCAAACGTTCCTTTAGAGTTGATTCTACTGAAGATGAGAAGTGGCATGTGGACATTCCTGGCTACTTAGGAACACCTGTGATGGGTTCCGAAGTGGGGAGCAATCATGGACTTTCTGTCGAAAGAGGGAGTGCTATCATGAGCTCTCTGAGCATCGAGAGCCTTAATAGAATAGATCCAGGGACAATGGTCTTGAAGACGTAAGTATCACAAACACTAGCCCTTAATGATATCTATTCTTACCACAAGTAGGGGACATCTGCATGCCATCTTCAGCGAAGTTTGTTCGAAGATTCAAAGCCTCGTGGGTAGCCAGCTCACGGTGGCTGCGGCCAAAGAAGATAGACAACCTATGGTAGGAACCTTGCACTTGCATTCATCATCTCACTCAAATTGTGTTAGGCTGTTTTGCTTGTAGGTGGTTTTGGTGAGAACGTCTATCTGCGGCAGGAGCTCCAAAGAATGTTCAACAACGTGGAGATACAACAGCCAACCAAAGCGTCAGTCTTATTCACTAAAATCTATCTCTATACCTTCTGCTCATCGATTCTATAGTTGGGCAGCTATTTGTCGTGGAGCAGTTCTCAAAGGACTTGGTAATGACGTTGTCATAAATCACATTTCTAAGTATAATTACGGCTGCGTCTGCTCTCAGAAGTTTGTTGAGGGCAAGCACATGAGAATCGATCGAGAGTATGACCCAGAAGAAGGTGCATGGATAGCCAGAAATCAGCTTGATTGGTATTTGAAACGCGTAAGCCACCGCGTTCTGTCAAGGATGTGGCTACTAGGCTCTGACACATAATTTTCACAGGGAGAGAATGTGGTTAAGAAAGATCCATTGAAGCACACTGGTTACTGGGCCTTGGCAAGAGCAAGCCAGATAGAGGGTTTGGAAGTGGAGATATGCTATTCGGACAGCATGGAGGCCGAAAGCCGGATACAGTCTGGTATGTACATTTTCGGATCAAGGCCTTGCTCCGGATATTGACTTGATCTCCAGGTGTGGAAACTTTGTGTACATTGAATACGCAATTTGGAACTTCAATATTTGACGAGCTACCGGTCCACGTTAACGAGAACGGCAAAAGCTGGAGGCGACTAGACTATGTACTTGAGATGCAAGTATCAAGTGGAGATATTTGCTGGTCACTGAAGTATAAGGGCATTGAAGCTGGGACAATCAAAACCACTATTGGGCACGAAGGAACAGAACATGCTAAAAGCTACGAGTAGTGTGCGGATATGTGCGTTCTTGATAGTCTCCAGAGAGGCAAAGCCATTCTGTGGAGGCCACTTACTAAAATCAAAATTGGTGAAACGAGTGTTGACAGATATACGGATCTCATCTCTCAGATCTTGCTTTCTGGGCTTGGCTTTTGTTGTTACATTGGCTATCTGCACATACTTTACGAATGTCTTAGCTTGTAGACTCCTAACACTGCAACTCATCCTTTGCAATATTGATCAGATCATCCTGTCACCTCGTTCATACCAACGACTTAACCTTCCGACGTGCCCATAATGAACATCTGAGCCAGAAATTTACAAAAGAAAAGCCCTGACCGAGGTGGTACATGCCAGCTGTAACGCGCATATGATCTTCATTATGAGCTCCGTCTCAGTTTCCTATCATCGAAAGCGTAAAAGCCAAAGTAGATACGTATAATACACTAGCAGATAAGCAAGACCCGGAACGCCCCTAAGTTCGTATCATTCGCTCTACACTATATAGTGCGGTTTATTCCATCCTAAGCACAGGTATATTACTTTGGCGCCTCCCCTTCCACGAACCGCAACGCCTCCTCCCGACTCACAGCATCAATACCGCTCGTCTTATTATGGAACGTAACCCCATAGCACTTGTCTGCCACCAACAGCATCTCCGGCCTGAATGTCGTGCAGATGAATTGCCCGCTCATGCCCGAGCCGTTGCCTTGCTGCTGAGAGATTTCCTCCAGCATTTGTGCGACCGCAGTACGGTATTGTGCGTCGAGGTTGGCGTCAATCTCGTCAAAAAGGTAGAAAGGAGCTGGATCGCATTGCTGGATAGCAAAAACGAGGGCGAGGGCGCATAGACCTAAGATATGAATGTCAGTAACAGGCGTTATGGTGGAGAGAGGAGGGCGCACTCTTTTGGCCACCGCTCAGTTGTTGTATTCGTTGCTGATCATCGTGCTTGCTGTTGAATGAGACACTGATTCCAACTCCGGTGTAATTCTCAACGCTTTCGCGATTCTCGTCTTCTGATTCTTCCTCCTCGCGGGGGCGTTTATCCATCTTGCGCTGGATGATGAGCTTGCCGCGACCAGCTGGTACCAAGCGCTCAAAAATGGAAGCGAATTCTTTGGAGACTTGCTTGAATGTACGCTCGATAGCTTCATCTTTGCGTTGGTCCAGATTCTCGACCAATTCCTCTATTGAGTTTTGGGAATCGTCAAGCTCCTTTCTTCGCTTTGTCAAGCTGTCTCGCTGAGATGTAAAACTGTTGTATTGCTCGAAGGCTTTCTTGTTCACATGCTTGTACTTTTTCAAAGCCTCATTAACCTTCTTCAGACGAGATGTGACCTAGATGCGATCAGTAACTAGTAGAAGTAAGGACCAACAACACCTACTGTCTTAGAGTCTACATCAGAATACTTCTCAAATGCTTCATCCGGGAGAACACCAAGATCACGAATATTCTTAGCACACTCAGCAGCTGAGGTTGTCAAAAGAGCCTTCTTAGCGACACTCTTCTCCATCTTCTTCTGGTGCTTCTCAATAGACTTCGCGATATCCTGTTGCTCCTCTTCCTTCTGAGACTTGGTTTTAAGAAGCTCGGCGACTCTTTTCTCACCTTCGTCGAGTGTGACCTCATTCTCTTTCAACTTTTGCTCAACGGCAGAAGCAGATTTTCGTATGCGCTTAAGTTCACGCTCCGACTCTTTCAGATTGCCAGAGCCGCTACCAGAGTTGGTGTCAATCTCTTGACTATTCAGCTGGTCTAATTTCATTCGCAGGTTTTCGCGTAAGTCAAGTTCTAACAGCTGTTTTCGGCCCTCGAGCTCCCGCCGACTCTTACTCAGCTCGTTCCACTGCTTGCGTAGCTCTGGTACAGTTGTAGTGAGTTGTTCCAACTGGGCCTCCTCATTCGGTGTCAAGGCTTTCTTGAAATCAGAGGCTAACTCCGATTCTAATCCGCTTACGGTATCGGCGCAGTCCTTGAGAAACTTCTCGACAACTTCTTTTTGACGAACATGATCCTCTAACTGAGATCTTTGCTTCTCAGAATGAGAAGTCTTAACCCTTAATTCGGTTTTCAGTGGGTCAAAGCTGTCATCAAGTTGCCGTAAGGTCTGCTCCAACTTCTGAAGCTCCCCCATAGCTGCGGTGATTTCTTGGTCTTTCCTCTCGACCTCCTCTCTGACTTCGACGGTACGATTCTTCATAGCTTCATACTCATCACGCCATTTGTTGACGGCTCGAACGGCTCCCAAGCGTGATTTGCGAGAATCGATATACCCCCCGGTTAGAGCACCTTTCTTGTCTGAAGTATCACCTTCTGGCGTAATCGCGTCGCAGTTATGACTCCGGGCATACTGTGCAGCAACAGCAAGGTTTGGACAGACGATGGTTCTCCCGAAAACTTGGCTAACGGCTTTCTCGAATTTCCTTTCATAGTCAATCTTGCTGATAATTGGCACTGCATCGGCAGCATTAGGGAGCTTCGTTGATCTATGTCGAAGCTGATTTAATGGCACGAAAGTAACCCGACCACCTCTTTGCTTGTGCAAGGCATCCATGAGCGCAGTGGCAGTCTCATCAGTGTCGACTACATAGTGAAAAAGACTGTTACCGGCAGTCTGCTCAGCGGCAACTCTATAGGCTTCGGGGACCTTGATCAACTCGGCCAGAGTTCCATAGGCTCCCTCGATATTATTTTCGAGCTTGATACGGCGAACAGTCGCGAGACCCCGGAATGTACCACCATCCATAGTGTGGCTCAGCTCTCGTTCTGCACGTTCTGTCTCGTGCCGAGCATCTGCGATCATCGAGTAGAGCTTGTCATCCTCCCGGCGAAGCAGTTTTCTCTCGTCAGTCAGTTTCTCTAAGGCATCTTTCGCAGTCGTGACTTGCTCAGACAAGGCCTGTCTGCTTCCTCCCCAGCCGTCAAGTCGCTCCCGTAGACCGGCAATTTCGGTATCAAGATTCTTGATTTCAGACTGGACAGATTTGACCTCTTCATTTGCGTTGAGGCGATTAGCTTTCTGAACACCCATTCCCGTGTTGAGATCCTCGATCTCGCTACGCAGCCAATTGTCACGCTCGGCCTTGCTTTTGAATCGCGAAGTTCGGGCTTGCTTATTGTAGAGCCGGTTCTGAGTCGCCTCAGCGATATCTAAATTCTGCTTCACTTCGACCTCCTTCGCTCTTCGTTTTTCGTACTCAGGTAGTATCTTTTTCAGCTCGGCATCCTTGACAGCAATCTCCTGTCTTACCGACTTGAGTTCTTGCTGGTACTGTGATCGGGCCTGTTCGGTAGCTGATAGACCTTCCGTAAGTGTTTTAACATCCAGCTCAATTTTGGCCTGTGCTTTGGATGTATCACGTCGATCCTCCTCTAGCTGACGCCGCTCGAGCCTCAACAAATCCATCTGGCGATGTAGCTGCTTGATTTCGGACTCCACCTCTGCGATTGCACGCTCGCCCTCCATGAAAGCCTCTCTATCTCCATCCGTTCCCTCGAGACCGCTCTGACGGAAGTCTTCAATCTCATCAAGCGCATTCGCTAGCGCGACTTGTTCACGGTGATAAAATGCGTACTCTAGACATCGGCGCTCTTTATCCTTCTCCTGGTAGCCCCGAAGCTCTTCTTTCTCTTCCTCCAATTCAGCAAGTCGCTCTTTGATGTAATCAAGAACCTCGTCAATCTTTGCACGCTTGTTGTTTGTTTCAGCCATCATCTTCAATGACTCAGATCGACGCGCCTCGTAGATCTGGGTACCGGCAACTTCCTTAAGTAAATTCAGTCTTTCTCCGTCTTTCATATTGGTCAAAGCCGTGACGCGACCCTGCGGCACAATGTAGTAAGGATTTGACCGTGAGAAACCGGCGGACTCTAATAAGTTCATGACATCCGTCTTGGTCGCATTTTTGCGATCGAGGGAGTATTCGTCCTTTTTCAAACCAATGGTACGACGTAAGATCACCTCGTCCTTTCCGGTCGGGAATCTCTCGTCACTATTGTCGAAGATGATCTCAACATAAGCAGACATCACAGCCGAACCAGATCCTTCATGTAATAAAGCCTGCCGCTCCTCCCGGCCCATCTGCGTATAGGAGTCGCTAAGTACGAATCGAATTGCGGCGAAGAAATTACTCTTTCCGGAGCCATTGCGACCAACAACGACGTTCGTCTTGGGGGAAAAAGGTTCAATGACGGTTTGCTCCTTGTAGCTAGGACTTGTCAGCCATGGCTGCAGGATGTGTTATCGCGGAGTTACATGCCTCTTGAAGCCTTGGATGATGATCTGTTTGATATACATCTTTCAGGCCGTATGCTACCAGCGGGGTAGTCGTCCGCGATTCTTAAGGGAGCTTAGAAAGACACAGACAGGCTCGCGCAACTGCAAGGTGCCGTTGTTCGAGACTTCATGAGACTTCGACCCTCCGAATGTGTTGGTCGTGAAGCTGGGTGTGATTATTGCGAGTCTCATCGGAAACGCGTGGAGGGAAGTTGACGCGCCAGAGCTTAGCGCAAAAGATCTCCACTCACCGCCCGCTTTTTCTGGCAGAGGGGCTCGGCAAAATTATATCATGGGTAGAAATGTTCTTTGCGTCCTTGACAAGGTCCAGTATGTCATGCAACATTGGAGTATCAATTCTCAAACAAGATGGCCGAACCTCCAAACACCCCGCAAGTCTCGACTCCAGCGGACGGTCAATCACCAACCCATACATATATCCCAAACCATGGCTATGAAACCTCCTCGTCGGCCCATGATGCCCCACCTAGCTCTGCTGGGGGACAGACGGAGTACGCTGCAGACAACGAGGACGAAATCTACGATGATCTTTTTGATGAGGAGGACGAAGAACTCTTCGAGGATAACGATTACGATCCATCCTCTGGTGATTTAACTAAATCCTATAACCGTCAGCGGAAGCTAAACGATCCCAACGCCACTGCCCCCCGGATTAATCCGCAAAAGCCAATAGCGAACACGAGATCGAGCGTCGATGATCAAATTTCGAGTCTTGCAAAGCATGCGGGGAAGATTCGACTTGATGGCGAAGATTCACAACGAACTCATGGCAAGGACAAATCAGACCGTGCAACTAGCGAGCAGGTGTTGGATCCGCGCACACGCATGTTACTTTTGCAGATGATCAATAGAGGCATAGTATCGGAAGTCAATGGCTGTCTGAGTACTGGCAAAGAGGCGAATGTCTATGGAGCATTATCGACATCAGCCTCTGAGGGTGAAGATTCTCAGCCAATCCATCGAGCAATCAAAGTCTACAAGACAAGCATTCTTGTGTTCAAAGACCGTGACCGGTATGTCACTGGCGAACACCGTTTCAGATCAGGTTACAACAAGAGCAATAATAGGGCCAAGGTGAAAGTATGGGCGGAGAAAGAATTTCGGAACCTGAAGCGATTATACCTGGCTGGTATTCCATGTCCGGAGCCTGTCTATCTTCGATTACACGTTCTAGTTATGGGCTTCCTCGGCGATAAGAAAGGTTGGGCGGCTCCAAGACTCCGAGATGCTGAACTCCTTGGCGAAGATGTGGATAAGCAATGGAGAGTTCTCTATCTACAGTTGCTGGGCCTCATGCGACGAATGTATCAAACGTGCAAACTAGTTCACGCGGATCTAAGCGAGTATAACATCCTATATCATCAAAAAAAGCTCTTCATTATCGATGTGTCTCAAAGTGTTGAGCACGATCATCCCCGGTCTCTTGAATTTCTACGCATGGATATCAAGAATGTGTCGGATTTTTTCCGCAGAAAAGGTGTCAATGTCCTTTCAGAGCAAAGTGTGTTTGCATTCATCTCCTTTCAAAGTGGACCCGTACAAGAGCCTGCTCTCGGAGATGAGCTAGAGAGATTATATGCCGAAAGACCATCTACGGAAGATAGCGAACATACTACTGAACAGGAAGTCGAGGATCAGGTGTTCCGCCAGCAATACATTCCACAAACATTAGAGCAAGTATATGACTTCGAGCGCGATGCCGAGATGGTCGGTAGAGGTCAGAAAGATGATCTAGTATATCGAAATCTACTAGCAGACAAGGTGCCCATGTCATCAGGAAACGAAGCCGATGGCGAGGACACCATGGGCGGCAGTTCTTCAGCCGAAGATGACGACGAGGGCAGCGATACGGAGGATGAGAGTCGTTTTGAGAAAGGCACTCCGAGGGGAAAGAGATTCGAAGATAAGGAGGCCAAAAAGGTAGTACCGTCCACACCGTCTTATCAATGCTTATTAAGACCTTTTAGGAACACAAAAGGGCAGTCAAGGAAGAGAAACGGGAAAAGAGGAAAGAAAAAATGCCTAAGCATCTCAAAAAGAAGCTTGTTAGCTCATCTGCTCGGCACAAACATTGATTGTAATCTGAATCAAATACCATGATGCCATCAATTCCCCTTTTCTCCCTAGGAATTGTAAAAAGGATCTGGCTTGATGTTGGGCATATCAACGTCAAACCAAGATCCACAGTGCATTCATGGGTTTCTCACTATGCTCACGAGGTGCATGAAGCTTGAAGCTCGGATGAAGAAGTCATGACCTTCTCTTGCATTGCCAGAGGGCTGCGTTCTGCAACAACTTGTGAAACCTCCATCAGGCGATGCGCACGGAGAAGCTGAGAAGCAGCCCCCATTTCGGGTGGCAGTGTGCTGATCAAAGAGAGCACTGACGAGCACTTCAAATGTCTCATTTCATTCCGTCTGATATTATTCGTTACCGAATTTCACCATTTTTAGGATATGTACCTAACTAGTAATTCTTTTGGGGGATCAGCTACGAACAAGCAAGGCTTGGCAAGTTACCTACTCCCGATCCAATGCCGTGGATCTTATTCGAAAATCTCAAGGGGAGTCAGTATCGGTGATGCTTCAGCAATCTTTTTGACGGCTCATACGCCACGCCCTACTGAATCGCGCGGCTTGAGGTAGTTATCTCTGCCCAGTATCGTACCACAAGCACGACATGCAAGACTTTTACACCAATACCTTGTCAAGGAAGGTATTGAAAGCCATGCTGTATTAGGGAGCAAATTTTGAAACGACATCATTCCTGCTACTGTCTATTATCACATCATGACGACTTGTTTGCCGTAATTTTTCCGTACATTTCTTTTCACGGGCTATTGTGGAAGGGCAAACAGTCACGAAATTTAAACCTTTACTATTGCTTATAAGCAGGGTCATTGGTGAGATATCGTTCTTGAAGCTAGGAGATTGCTTCCCTTAGTATTTCTCGATGTCTTCGATCGACGTGGAGCCGATACTATGATATGTCGTATTGTACTAACTCTTGCCGCTCGCTTGAACTTTGAATGCAAGAGGCTTCTTTGGGCGATGCGAGGTAGCACGACACCAGTGCTTATTGTTCCCAGAAGTGTTTCGGAATCACATCCGTAGTAGCACAGCATGAGGCCGTGACACGTAGATGTCAACGATCAGCCAAAAGGGTGAAATGTTCGCAGTATCTGTCGGAACGGATACTTCACAACAGAACATGTGGCCTGTATGCGAATAAGAGGGTGGAGCCGAGGTCGAGGTTCCGTGATTACCAACTATCTTGTGGAATGCCAAATCCTCTTCCCTTTGCTGCTGTACTCAGATCAATCCCTTGACCCTTATTCGCCTGTGTGTGAAGCAGTGCAGAAACCTAAAGTGAGCTCAGCTGCCCGGATCGGACTATTGAGGCCAACTCCTGAGCAAGAGCACAAGAGGATTCCTTATTTGTCATTTAGGTCCTTGGCTGACTGACTTTCAAACAGGGGTCATGTAGTTCAGCATTTCCTCTAGTCCGTCTAGTGTGGTATATCGGCAACTTGCACGGCATCAACTTTATGAGACTCGTTCCCTTTGCTTATAGACCCGAGTGATGTAGATGTCTTGGAACCATTCTTTCGGGTCAAGACACCTCTGTAATACATTGAGGTCGGATTTGAAGTCTACCTTGGTAATGGATCTGTTAGTCACACCACATAAATCCTTTGTTTTGGTGTGACTGCCAGCATGTCAATGCTACAACCGAGTTCCCTACTGTGCGATACTGTTCTTGTCGTCGCTATGCCCGATTCTTCCTCATCCTTTCACACCTCGGTGCAAGTGATGACAAAACCCTGGAGAGGATGTTGAACGGTCATCCTACCCCTCACTTCAACGTCGAAGCTTCTACACTTGTTCTTTTGGGATTAGACCCAAGAGACAAAGGCTGGCGTCTACGGCCGAATGGGCTTCGGAACACATCAAGAGCATCTAGGACTAGCAAATAAGCTGAATATATCCCTGGTCTCAAGCAAAATGGCTCACGCAGAAATGTGGCACTGCGCGTCAATGTCGTTAAATGGAGCCCTGTTAAGAGGAATTCCGCAGTAGCTCCACACTGTAGGAGTCGCATTGGGGCACGGATCTGAACAGTACCTGCAGCTGTTCTGCATTGCCGTCTGACTACCTGGTTTGCAGTATTTAATGTTCTCATGCTTCTAAGTAAAGTCTTTTAGTCTCCTCCCAGACTTGCCTAACATTCTACGGTTTACCGTACTGATCTATGTTCGTGATCAAGGTGTCAAGGACGGAGACATACACAATGTCGATTCGTCGTTATCTGGCATAGTCGTCATAATGGCCTGATTGTGGCTTGCAATATTGTCGTCTCCACAATAGAAGTCCGAGCGCCGAAAACTACCATGTTCACTAAGAGTCTCGTTTCGAAACCGAGCTACGGAAATATTATCTCGGACTTGTCAGGGAGTCGTGGGGAGGTCTCAACGGCAAAAGCGTTTCCAGAGGGTTGCAGCTTATAATTGGAAGGTGATTGTGCAGCACAAACACCTCGATCCCTTGAATCCATCCAGTCGGTTACGGCTGATCCCAATAACCGGTCCGCATGAAGTCCGCGCGCCAGCCATCAAAGAATTGAGCAGACCGGGGTGTAGTCATTATCGTGCAAGAAATAACTCGGAATCTTTGTTGGCAACATGCTCATCACGCAATGATACGTGGTGTCTTTGAACCTATAGTCTGGAGCAGGAAAAGCTCCACCTGGTTATGATTGGAATTAGTCCTTAAGCCTAAAGTGTTCAAATCCCGTTAAGCGAGTCTTCTGAACATTCAATCGTAATGCGATTGACCAATGGGAAATTTCGTATTGATCAATATGGTATGTATGGATGCATTTAACTTTGTTAAGACTATTCGTGCATAGTCAGCGATACATTGGTGGATCTGAGATTGTTGCGATAATTGATGATGTAAATTTTTCTCCATCGTGATAAATAGTTAGCCACCAATGGATATTATACTTACTAGTTACTCGATAGGTAGCAACCATCTGGCAATAGGATAGTAAGGCTTTAAGAAAATATTTTATTGACAGTGGACCAAATGATCCGAGTGCTTCTTTTCAAACAGACTATTCGGACGAACTTACCAAAACCATGTCTGTGTGACGGTACTGCTTGGAAACAAATGAGTAATGTAACCCGCTCGTTTCCCAGGCGCACGAATCGTGGAACCAATGAGTCTCGCGCGACATGGTCGCAATGTGTCATCTCAGGGGTAATTGGTGTTCCTAGCCATCCCTTGGTGAGACATCGACGTGGGGGTTGCGCTTTTTCGTGAAAAGCAGTCCGACAGAGCGTGATTCTATACACAGATCAGGCTAGTCCTTAGCCGGCAGTGTTAAGGACAGGAAGCGCTCTAGGATCTCGGAGATTTATGTCCCAGAAGGTTATCGGCAATGAACCTTAACAAGGAGCTTAAAACCAGGCACCCCCATGCTTAAATGCCGGCCCTCCGCACTCGATCAGCAGTACCCCATGAAACTTTCATTCCGGCTTGAAGATCTTGGGATAGAGTATGTCGCTGAAGTCTTCTTTGAGTAATGGAAGCTTCTTCAAACTACGCGAGACATTAAACACAAGCTGTGCGCAATGAGTTTGACTGTTGATGAAGGATGCATATGGTGATCAGATAGGTGGGATTGACAACAGATTATGCATTTAAAGTCTGATATCTGAAGGACTCGACGTGTAGGGGCAAGATAGCGAGAAAGTAAGGCGAGAAGGAGCTCAGGAATTTACTCACGCCAGCTCTGCAGGAAAGGATCCAAGGGTGCGACAAGTAGTCTTCATTTCCTAGGAGTATTTCCCAGCTTTTTGATAAGTGACCTGACCCCATGATAGAGGTACTAGGACAAGGGCAGCAGTATGCTCTTGTCACGGTACTGGCCCTGTTCAACGTCGAGAAGGCGGTACCTCGGGTTCTTCTCGTGCATACACAAAGGGAGGACTCTGGGAGGACTCTGGCTGCCCTATGCTCTGGACGCTCGGATGACTCTCCACAGAAAGGGTCCCAAAACAAAGCGCAAACGAGTATTATTGGATCGTTCCGCAAATTTGTCTGGGGGCGTCCCTATGAAGGAGATCGCTTGGCAAGCGATCGAGCCCCCGTCCTCGTCCTCGTCCTCGTCCCGTTGTCTTGTGTGGCCTCGTCTCGCGAGCAGGGATGCTATTCCGGACGGCGTGGGGAGGGGGGAAAAGTATCGTAGAGATCAGTGGAGTACCGGGTTTATCAAAACCTGGTGGGCGATGGGAATCGATATCTTACGCCCCGCTAGGTTCGGGACGGCTGGCCCACTGAAGCCACCGCAAACTGACCATGCCATGGCTTGACTTGGAATGCCAGCTCCTCGATTCCAGATCGTAGTAGCCTGGAAGAAGAAGGGAATGTAGCCCGCTTCCTCCCCCTCGTACTACTCGTAGACGCCCAATCCCGCGTACGGCCGTCTCGTCCAGTGGCCGCTCGCGCAGCACCCACCAGCACCTAGCTTGGCATGCAGCAAAGCTAACAACCCTGCGGAGTCATCCACCGGGTTTCTGGGACTTCATTGTGGCCACCCATCCTCGCCTCTGCATCCTCCCTCTCCAACTTGGGAGCTGGAGGAGCGCTCTGTGGCTCTGAAGACTGTTTGCTACAACCCCCTGGGTTCTTCCCAGCCCCAATCGCGCTTGCAGTTGCATTTGGGCGCTCGCCTTGCCTTGCCTTGCCTTCCTGCAGCCCGGGTCGAACCTTTCTCCTGGACTTGGTCTCCTCTTCCCCATTCTCTCCTCCCTTTGATAGACCGCCGCTTCTTTGCATCTTGTGACGGTATCCAACCCAACGGCGGTGACACCGGCAGACAAACACGCATACGAAGCGTGCCTGGTGACAAGTGCTCTCTCCAATAACGTTGAGCGTGGCTTTGGTTGCAATCCGCCAATGTGGTCCGATATGCAGTGACGCCTCGAGTCTTCCGCAACATATTCTCACTCTACGGAGGACGCTGAAGAGCTCGTATATCATTGTTTGAAAGGACCTCAATCGCGTCTACGAACGAGACTGTACTGATCTGGAGCCTTACAACTGGCTGCCAGGAACCTCTGGAACTCCAGGCCCGCAAAAACAATATCGCCCTTGCTACAGTTCCAGGATTGGCCATGGGGATGTGACAATTGTTGGACTCCTATATGTTCACCGCTTTGTCCTAAACTCCAAGACTCTCTCGCACCCAGCCTTGCTAGGAGCTGGTAGACGCGGCTCCGCCAACAATTCTGCATTGAGCACCCAAGGATTGAGTAAGATCAGCTCTCTTTTGTCCGGTGTTCACAACCCACACTAACGGAATTCATAACAGGTCTTCCTTATTGCGATTGCACCTGCTCTTAGTTGTTTGAGGCAGTTCTCTTGTTCAAGTGACAACATGTCCCGCTCCGAACCACCCACACCTTACGGGGCTCCTCCACTACATGGGTATTCATATCCCCATAGAACAAGTGAGGTTGATAGTCCCAAAGCAACTCAGCCAATACTTCCCCCGATGGCATCCCTTTTGCCCAGAAATGAGCGCATGGCAACGCATAACCCTTATCCGGGACGACCAATTCCGGGACAGCAACAAGACGCGGCCCACCCTCTTTGGTTGAGCGAAAAGGAACCCAACGCACCTGTACAGCATATATATCACCCTCCACAACCACATACAGATGTAAAGAGCGTACAAACACCAGCGGAACCTATCCTTATTCCGAACTATGCGCTAGCCGGCGCGCAATCGATGCGTCCGCCAATAACTCAGCCACGTCAAATCAAGAAGATCGTTCAACGTCGAGGTGGGGAGGTGCCCAAGAGTAACACAGCAGCAGAGATGATACCATCCTCGACACAAGCTTCGTACACTCCGTCACATGCGCCTAGTCAGGCGGTAAGCCCATATCAACGACAAGGGTCAATGTCATCTCAAGCGCCGCCTCAAAGCCAGATCACTAGATCAATGCCAATTTCTGACTTATTGGTTGATAGTCCCAGGTAAGAAGCTCTTTATCGCTTCGGAGCTTATCGTCTGACTTCTTCTAGTCCGGACCCTGAACCTGAACGCCGCCCACCAGTCCAATTCTCTTTGCGTATGCGGCAGGAGCCTAAAGCAGCACGCGCTTGCGGCTTTGGTGAAAGAGACCGCCGAGTAGTAGATCCTCCGCCAATTCTCCAAATGATGGTTGACGATCCAGCTCTAAGTCCAGAGGAAGTAAGCGCCTTGATTCGGCAACCGTGTGCGGTTGTGCACTGCACGCTATGGGACCCCGTCGCAAATAGGGACGATACTGCCATGCCTGGAACTACCGACAAGCGGCAGCAACGACGGCTGATGGGAACACTTGTCTCATCGCCTTTCGTGGGCCTGGATGAATACGACGTCGAAGGCTGTTTCTTCACCTTTCCCGATCTATCGGTTCGGACTCCTGGAACCTATAGTCTGCGCTTCAGCCTCATGATATTAGATCCGATGAGGATGTGCCGAGGCGACAGAGTTCCAGTCAGGTCGATCGCCTTCAGTCAACCTTTCCAAGTCTTCAATGCGAAGGACTTTCGCGGTATGAAGGCCAGCACCGAGCTCACAAAGCGGCTCAAGCATCAAGGCTGCTTGATCAGTGTGAAGAAGGGCAATTCGAAGTCGAATGGGGGGAGGAATGCCGGGGACGATGACGACGAGGACGACGACGATGATGGAGAGGACGATTTTGGGGACGGCAAAGGAAAGAAACCCCCAAAGCGGCTGAAGAGGTGAATTGAGCGGGGAAAAGAGAATGGTGCCTGGAACCCTCCGAAACACAGGGAAGAGATATAACGAAGAAAACCTCCAAAATACGCCAAGTAACGATAACGAACCGGCGGCGGTGTGACATTGTATTCTGAACATTTTATTTCCGGTGCGCGTACGATACGAGAGAGAAAAAGGACGTAGAAAAAAAGCACACGACACAGCTCTGGCTAGTACACACACGTATCAGCGTGGGGCGAGGGGTTGAGGGGAAGATGGGAATGAAATATCTACTACTACCTTATGAACAAGGTCGCGATGCTATCATCGCCTTCTGCACGCGTGTATTACAAATCTTTGTTTGATGATATAGGGCACGGAAGGGCAAGGAAGACAATTCATTGTCCGTGGTCGATTATCAGATCCCCGGCATGTGATACCCATTTGGAATTGGGGGCAAGGGCGTTCTAGAGAACATTGAGATGCAGGGAGATACTTCAGCACCCCTTATTTATACAGTGCGCATTATTAAGATATGATATAAATAATCATATATTTCAGACGCCCCCAAAATATGTTCGAATGATTGTCGGGTATAATCTTTTCCTTTTCAAATGGAACTCATGCTCCCTAACGCCGCCTTCATCCCCGTCACCTCCCTGATCCGCTCGAACACCTTCTGCGCCGCTTCTCTCTCGTGCTCTCCCACATGCTCGTGGCTCTTGATGATTTTGATCGGCCATAGCAGGAAATACCCACCCACACCCCGCAACGCTTGTGTCTGCTCAAGCAATCCCTTCTCTCCCTGTTGCCCGATCAATACATTCCCCGCCGCATCAATGTCACCTAGGCTCTGCGGTACCGTCGCCAAGACATCGACCGCAAGCGAGGAGATCGTGATCTTGGATTTCCAGTAGCACTCCTCCAGTTGCGCCAGCCCTGGTTCTTGATTCCCTTGCTGCTGGGATGGGGGAGCAGTATAGGAGTGGGAAGCTAAGGAAACTGAGTCCAAGAGGCGCGAGAGAGTGCTTAGGATCTGTGTATGTAGAATCATGCGTGCTGTGCGGTGGTAGTTCCACTCGTACGCTATCCAGGCGTCGGCATGGAGCTGGATCACCTCTGGCAGGTCTCGCAGTACTTCGGCGTCGATTTCGGGCGCGAGGTCGCGCTTGTAGATTGTCTTGTAGGACCACGATGGCCCTGCACGCCATGACATCGCAGCCGTGTCGAGCTCATACATCTCTTTCACCAGAGCGAGCATTTCGATGTCTGTGAGAGCTGGGGGGTCGGAGTTCAGTTGTGCGCGTAGCTCACGGGCACGCCTACAGATTTTGGACATGGCGTGCGTATCCTGGGCTATCCTATTACTAGGCATATCTGTATTTAGTGATGAGATGATGTCGTCCTGATCTTGTGTGACAGGTGGGGCATGCCCAAAAGTGAGTTGCTGCCGTTGCAGACGGTGATGCGCAAGTCTATACAAGGACCAGCCGCGAGGCGAGTAGACCTGATCCGGCCCACGAAGACGAAGAATTTGTTTCATGCCCTGAGCATGAGCGTCGCGGGTTGCCGGATCTTGAACAAATAAAGTCTGTTGTGCGTCTTAGCGAGAGAAAAGGGGAAGCGAAGAAGGGGGCGAGTACTTCGAAGAGATCTAATACGACAATTGTCATAAGTGTATAGTCCGTGATAGCCTCATCTTTATTTCCTAATGACTCTCCCAGAGCTTCCAGTGCTTTCCCATAGCACTTGATTGCTTTCCTTCTCAGCTCATCGTTTCCCTGCTCGCTCCCGAGACTGGCGAAACTAATAGCCCGGACAGTCCATCGTAATGCAGCTCTTCCTTCAACTTTGGTATCCTCAAATAGACAAGGGAGCTGTTCTAGAAAGCCGCCCAATGAGCCAGAGTTGCAAGGGTTCAGTACGAATTTCTCAAAGAACTTATTCACAACTGCTTCCTCTCCTCTGGGCTCATGTGACTTCGGCGACTGTTTCAGCCATGGGCATGAGTTTCCGAAATCAATGTTGATGTTTAGGCTGGCAGTCTCGAGTTCCAGGTCGTCAATTGATTTTGTTTGTGACTGGCTAGATGTAGATGTGACGGTTTCGCGGGGAGAGCTTTGAGACGACGCTCTGCGCCGCATTTGCTTGCGCTCGACGACGGCAGCGACTCTCTCATTCTGAGACTTGAAGTGAAATGTTTTCTCAGGGTCACGATAACCAAAACAGAGCTCGCCACGTTGAATGCAGCGAGCACATGATGGACGGCCTTCGTCACACTGTTTCACGTAAGTGCTTGTCTGCAGGAAAAGTAAAGGGTAGGAGTACCTTGACCTTGCGCTTGCGGCAGCGCTCACAACCTCTGCTTGCTCGAGAGCCTGACATGATGATTCAGTAGTTCCAGATATTTTTGGTATCTACAGCACTTTTTTCACATTAATCTGAATTCATCAATATTGTGAAGCTTTCATGGCGTAGACTGATTGAGAGATGCGGCGTAGTTCAGGCTGAGACGTGCGCGCAAAGGGGGTGACCACGTGATTATCTATAAATATCTATTTCACTTCTTCCCAACTTTTTAGCAGTGTCGAAGAACCAAATCTATTGGGAAAATAGCTACTGAACAATAAATAGCTAGGCCTCCTCATTCACCACTTCAAGACTTATTTTGGGGAAGTTGCTTGGCAATATCCTTGAAAGAAGTCTCCTCCAACACAGTCCCATCCTGCAACTTCACAGTCTCAGTCTTCACTAGAACGAACAGAACCCTGCACCATTCATTGGTACGATTATGCCACTCATGTTTCGTGCCGCGCTGGATAATCACCTCCCCAGCCTTGATCGTCTTTTCCTCTCCCGAATCCAATCGAGCCACAATTTCGCCATTGAGAACGACCGCGTAGTCTAGCGACACCGTTCTATGCATGGGCACAGATTGTCCAGGCGGGTAGTCTGATGTGGCAAAGATAACTCCATTGGGTGGGCAACGGGGAAGAGCGCCGCCGAGTTCAGCCAGAGGAGCTGTGTTTGAGGCTGGGACCCTTTCGACGGAGTGGAAGCTGTTAAAGCCTGACTGGGTGGGTCCGAATGGGTAGAAGGGTGTGGTGATTTTATCAACGTCGAAGACAGAAGTGCCGTCTTCCTTGTGAGAGGTGATGACCAGTCGAGGAGCGGGAATTGCCGACATTTTTGTTGATATGCTTTGATGTTTGTTTTGATTTGGTGTTGGAGCGAAGATATAATAGTAAGTTGAGAAGTGCCGTTGTGACGAACAATTGATTGGTGGGATTGAAGTAGAAGTTGGGATTTGTTGTTGATGATAATTCCATCTCAATGAGGGAGAGAAGACAGGTTTATATAGGAATGCCAAACGTATGAGTGAGTAAGTAATTGATTCTTTTCTCGGCCTCCGTTGCGACTCGGAACTTTCAAACATCCATTGTGAGGTTGCAGCCTCGCACCAAAATCCTAAGCTTGGTGCTCATAGGCTCTTGATGGCTCGTAACCTCTCGCTGGCAGGGGCTGCTTTGGGGAACGCGGGGCGAGGCTGCGCCGCGCTACACTCTGAAAGCGCCCCCAAAGTGTCAGTAGAGGCGTAGCGTAGCATAGATCCACCGGTGCCCCTTCGCAGACAGGGATTTTTTCTGGCCAAGATCGACGCGAGGCTGACCTTTCGAAAGAATTCTATTGCGGCGGCGTCGTACACCTACGCAAGCATGTCTGTTTCTGCAGACGGAACACGAAGTGAGTTGTAACTCTATGCTATATTCTCGCTCTCATTCTAAGAGGCGCTTACCTTATGTCACAGACGCCGCTGAAAAAGCCCAGCAGCATAGATTTAAGTCAAAATACGCTGTACCCTCCAACCAACCAAATACGTATGCAAAATACTTAGATACTAACGCCGTTAACGCCATTCGTGATCCCATTGATGCCTTCGTGCATGTAGTCTTTGGTGATTTTCTCTAGGCACCCACTTGCCGCAGCCACGAAACCAAGATACGGTTTGCTTGGTTGCAAGACGCGGCTCAGGTACTCAGGGTGAAACTGCACGCCAACATACCAAGGATGGTCTTTCAGTTCTAGAATCTCCATCCTTACACCCTTGTCGTCCTTACCCACGAATTCTAGCCCTTTGGTGCTAAGGCGATCGATATACTCAGGGTTGACTTCGTATCTGTGTCTATGTCTCTCGTGGATCTCCTTCTTTTCGCCATATAGCTGCCGTAGACGCGACCACTCAGACCCTTCCTGGAAGAGAGTAGGACGAAGACCCAGACGCATGGTGCCGCCTAGATTGACTTTGTCAATTTCAGGCATGAAGATGACGACTGGATCGGGACATTGTTCGTTCAGCTCGATGGAGCTCGCTTTCGGTATATCGCATACATGGCGTGCGAACTCAATGACAGCAATCTGCATACCGAGACAGATACCCAAATACGGCTTCTTGTTTGTACGTGCCCATTTTGCAGCCTGAACCATGCCCTCGGTACCGCGATGTCCGAAACCGCCAGGCACGAGTATACCGTCTGCGGTGCAGACCGCATGCCAGGCCTTGTGGAATTCAGCAGTGTTATCCGTACTAGCCTGGGACTCGAGGTGGGAGGCGTCAACCCAGACAAGATTGAGCTTCTTGCCACAGCGCATGGCGCTGTGCTCCAGAGACTTGATGACGGAGAGATAGCTGTCATGAAGATTGGTGTATTTTCCGACCAAAGCAATGGTAACGGACTCAAAGAGACGCTCCTGTGACGTTGTAAGATTCCTCCATTCGGTCCAGGTGCGGGCACCGCGTTCGACAAGACTCTTCGATTTCGGTATTGCGTCTAGGTTCAGCAGAGAGCCGAGATTCTTGATGAGACCTTGCTTTTCGAGAAGGAGGGGAACGTGATATGTTGTGAGGACGTTGTGCACTGCCAGGACTTGCTCGCTCTCAACTTGACAGAACATAGCGATCTTGTCGATTGTTGATTTCTCGAGAGGCACATCACATCTACATGCAATCTGACAACATCAGCGCCAATCTCCAATGTTCAACAGGCTACTCACAATATCAGGGACTAAGCCTTCCCTACCAACTTCTTTGATCGCTTGTTGTGTAGGCTTGGTCTTCTGTTCCCCAGCAATGACTGGGACGAGCGACACATGGATCTGGACGAAATTGCCTTTCCCGGCTTTTCTCTTCAGTTGACGCATGGCTTCAGTGAAGAGCCCGCTCTCAATATCACCGACGGTCCCACCAAGCTCAATGATGCAGACATCGGGACATTCATTTGTATCATCCACGGGTATTCTGGCAACTCTTTCGATCCATTCTTGGATCGCGTCTGTCACATGGGGCACCATTTGCACAGTCTTCCCCAGATAATCACCCTTTCTTTCCCGTGTTATGACGTGTTGGTAAACTTTTCCTGATGTGATGTTGTTTTCGCGCGTGAGGGTGATGTTGAGGTATCGCTCGTAGTTTCCGAGATCAAGGTCCACTTCACCGCCATCATCGAGAACAAAGCATTCTCCATGCCTATTTTGCATGAGCTATGATGCAAGTTTCCATGCCTGTATCGGGTGCTTACTCTGTAGGAGCCATGGTACCGGCATCGACGTTCATGTACGGGTCGATCTTGATTGATGTAACGTGCACAGCAAGTCAGTCACACGTCCATTTCGAACGTTATAAGGAGTTACATATCTTGAGTCCAATGGTCTTGAGCAGTAATCCAGCAGACGATGCTTTAAATCATTCGAATCAATCCCCATCCTCTCTACGTTGAAGTCTCGACGGCAACATACCAATGGTGCCCTTTCCAATGCCCGAAATCACACCTGCACAGCACGGTCAATACGCGTCGGTTCTCGACCAAGAAAAGTCACGCTATGTTCTTACCTCCAGATACAAGCACGTACTTCATGTTTGCGGCCATGGCGAATGCTAATGGTGCCCTTGCTGGCTTTTGCCAGGGGGAAAGAGGAAATCAAAAATTGTGTTTTCGTGATGCACTTTTCTGCATGGTGGGGCACGCATGCTGCTAGTCTGCTTTTGGTCGACGCGGTGTCGCGTTTTGGCGGGGTTGAGTCATCGCGTGTTAGATTAGTGGTTTCAATGAAATAATACAATCGGCTCTCTTATATATTCTGAGTCAAGACTATTGCATTGATGACTCTCTCATCGGTAGCTCTATTGAACGCCCATTTCATACGTTCACTCGAAAGGCAAAAAGAGGCACCCATGAAGAGCCCAAAATCGTACACTTGAGTGGGGATATGCACTATCTCATATACCAATTGGTATGGCAGTTCGATGTTCTGTGTGACTTTGGAAATTCTGGAATAGGACATGAGAACTCAATCCTTGTGGGAAAGAAAACTGAACCTATTTCAAAGTGGAAGAACTTGCCTGTGAGAGAGTGTGGAGGCTCGTATAGATGCAGTAGGCAAAATCGTCATTTATAAAATCGTTCATCAGCTTGAAGTCGAGTAGTAGCCACCTCCATGGTCTTGATAGGACCCATCCTATGAACTGCAAAACAGGTTGAAGCAAGTGCAAGCTTTGAAATTAGATCATTCACGTCCCGCGCTGACAAGAATCCCATTGTGTCCGTGGCATTCTGTGTTTTGCTGATCTCAGAAGTCACCATGATCGAGTGTTTTAAGATGAACTCATCGTTCTACCCCCAGTGGACTATATGGATTTGGCGTAGACTCAACATCTCCGTCGCGAAGGTTGGGCATACTTCTAACGATAGCTTCTGACTAAGTGTTCTCCCTAGCTTCAACCAAGGCCATAATTGAATACCTACGTTCAGATCAGCAGCGACAAGAGATGGCCTCAAATCAACAAGCGCCTC
This sequence comes from Proliferodiscus dingleyae, assembly GCA_003988795.1. Classification (NCBI taxonomy): domain Eukaryota; kingdom Fungi; phylum Ascomycota; class Leotiomycetes; order Helotiales; family Lachnaceae; genus Proliferodiscus; species Proliferodiscus dingleyae. The sequence goes on from QYAK01000035.1 coordinate 400,245, forward strand.
TTTTCTTCTCTTTTTAAATTTTCCTCTGGCTAGTTGCCTACGTTGTCATACAAAAACATTGCACAACTGACTAAGAAGAATAATCTCGAGTGCGCCCCACTGAGAAAAGTCTTGATTTTACGTAAGAGGTTGAATTTAACCAGGCTCGTATTTGCACATTATCGAGACTTGTTAAATATAAGATAAAGACATTATTTTGGAACAACTTAGTTGCGTGCGCGGAGATGTTGTTGATCCGAGCCAGGGAGGCTCCTTGAGAAAAAGCGGAGACGGAGTTATACTCGAAGACCGAAACGATGCATTTACCTAATTCGGTCAGTGCATTCAAGAAAGCGGACTCAACGCTAAATCCATCGTTGAGGCACAGTCATGTCTGTACATCTCGAATTTTTTATAAATATGGTTTTCGTATCTGCTAGAAACGTTGATCTACCAAAGATTTGTATTTGAGATTCATTTCATATTGACCGTCATGGCACAATTCCCTCCAAGCTGGGGCTTTAACTTCACCCCAACTATCCACAACGATATCAATACATCCACAGATCCCTCCAAAAGTCCACTTTCTCAGCCTTCAAAGGTCGTCCTCGTCACTGGGGCCGGGCGTGGCATTGGCCGCTCTATCGCCCTACAATATGCTGCGAGCAACGTAGCCACCGTAGTCCTTTGTGCGCGTACCTCCAGCCAGCTGGATGAGGTCGAGGCTGCTATCAAGAAGGACTATCCCTCAGTCAAGGTCCACAAAATTCCGCTAGACATCAGTGCCGAGGAGCAAGTTCTCGCCGCTGTCAAAGCAGTGACAGCCGAAGAGGGCCGTCTAGATATCTTGGTCAACAATGCAGGCGTGGCCGAGGCCTGGGTGCCGATTGTCGAGGGAGATGCCGCAAACTACTGGAACACGTGGGAGGTCCATATCAAAGGGACATATCTGATGGCTAAATCTTTCTTGCCTCTTCTGATCGAGACCGCAAAGGAGGCCAAGCAGGCGGACATCGTGAATGTGACGTCGATTGGCGCGCATGTAATCTCTCCTGGAGCATCAGGCTATCAGACAGCGAAGTTTGCCCTTTGCAGGTTCACGGAATTCGTGCAGGCGGAGTATGGGGGGCAAGGAATCAATTGCTTTGCAGTCAACCCCGGCGGTGTGTTGACTGATATGACGAAGGATGTTGAACAGATCCGTCCGAGTAAGTCGCTTAGCACCGCGCATACTTTTAATGTTGTAACTAATATCGAGCAGTGCTGAATGATACGCCGAATCTGTGTGCTGGCTTTCTGGTCTGGCTCACCAAAGGACAGAGATCTTGGCTGAGTGGCAGGTACCTGAGTGCTAGTTGGGATGTTGATGAGTTAGAAGGCAAGAAGGACGAAATTGTTTCTGGTGATAAACTCAAGATGAGAATGGTGGTGTAATGATTGGGCCTGCCCTGAGAACGGAGCAGGTTGTCAAATCATACTGCATGTGGATATATCAACTTATACAAGGCTTATGCAAGAACCTCAGATTTGGAGCACCGACTATCAAGAACAAGTACTCTTATTCAGGCCGACTCAGCAGGATCAGCTGGTGTGAGCCCACTTGAGCCTTTCAGCACTCTAGATCTACCTCAAGCATAGACTTCTTGCATTGTAAGGATGGATCTGAGCGAAGATTGAAGCATGGTATGGTGAAATCTCAAAAAGTAGATTGCGAATAATGGAATAGAAGAGTCCTGTGACTTCGACGCGGAGGGGTAGAAATTTAAGGTTATGCAGCATGGGCAAAAGGGGAAGGGGAAGGGGCACCTCACATCTAGCCACATCTCTACTGCCACAGTGGCTGTGCCGCTCTTCCTTCCGCATTTGGCGGTGGATAATTGGATAAAACCTTCGTGTCGATAACAAACATCCCTCCCAGTAGCAAGCACGGCGACGTTCTATGGCTTTCACAGCTGTGCTGAATGGCTTCGAACAGTATTGTTGATGCCGAAATCTATTAGAGGCAGCGTGCCTCACCATCCACATCTCCGACACCAGCCAGCTCCAGAGTCCCAATGTCTTGGGACCTGTTGAAGCGATTCATCGAGAGCGATGTATTCAACCAGAATCCTTTCCTTTCGGTAGCATATCTCTCGTAAGTGGAGATCCCCACCAAGAATGATCGATCTGAGCTGAGAAGGAGCTGCACAGGCGCTACGCGGACCATGTCGGCATTCATTATGTTCTTTGCTCGAAGCTCCGACAGTTTAGCTACGAAGAAATTGAGTTCTTTCTACCACAGCTATGCCATCTCATCATTAGTGTCAACAATGAGTCTATGGCCCTAGAAGAATTTATCCTAGATCTCTGTGAGGAATCTGTCAATGCAGCTCTATTAGTAAGTTACTCCGAATGCCGGATACAAATGGAGAGGCGATGCTGATCTCGGCCTAGACATTCTGGTTGTTTCAGACGTATCTACCTGATCTTTCCTCGAATCCTCAATCCGAGGCCTTCAAAAAATGCAGACGAGTATATAACAAAGTGCAGCATATTGTGTTTGGGGTTGCTGAGCCGTCAGGGGGCGAGAAGATCAACGAAAATATCCTCCCAGTCACAGTGCTAGCAAGCTTCGTTTTAGCCAGTGTCGCGGTACCATTCCTTCCAAGATGGGCTGGGCCCTTAGCAATTGCTCAGGCAAGGAAGCCATCTTCGACACCAGACGTGATAGCAGATGCCAGCCAGACGCAGAAGATCACCCGAAGTCAAACTACCACAGGCGGGACTACAAAATCAAGGAGAGGGAAGGAAAGAATTGCGAGTACGCCCATGCCTAATGGAACCCGGCCCCCCAATCGGACTCGAACCAGTTCTCTCGAAAGGCCGCAATCTGCAGGCGCAAGCCGAAGACCCAATCTCGAGGCGCGGCCTCGGCCGTCTCATCTCGACCTCAGAGCCGCAGTAGATGCCAGACTCAGTTCATCTTCACTTCCTCTACCGAGCTCACGCTCTCCTAGATTGTCCGCGACAAGACCTGCCACGCCCGCAACTGCCGGTCTTACACAGCGGCCCGCGGACGCCACGAAGAAATATTCGCATATGTCGAGACCTCTTACTCCATCAGCACTATCGAATGCTCAGAAAGTCAAATTACTCAGGCAAAACTATTTCAGATGCGAAACTCAGTTTCTGACTGCTCTGCAAGATATTTCGAATCGATTGGTCATTGTACCTAAGCCTGCAAGACTGAGTGCTCTACGGGCTGAACTTGCTCTTATCGCTCAAGATTTACCTGCCGAAGTGGACATCCCGGTAATATGTCCGGCGACGTTGGTGGATGGTATTCCAAGTAAAAGCCGGCATCATCGCATCGTTCGTTTGAACCCAGCAGAGGCAACGGTTCTGAACAGCGCCGAGAAGGTTCCATATCTTTTAATGGTTGAAGTTCTACGAGATGATTTTTCATTTGACATCTCCACTGCCGACAATGAGAGACTGCTGGCTAAGTTATTATCTGAAGGCACTGGCCGAAAGCGTATCTTTGACCTTTCGGAATCGGGGAAAGCTCGACCGTCGCTGAATGGGACGAAAGCTAATGAAACAACCTCTGACAGTGTCTTCGAACCCACTTCTGGCGACTTGGGAAGCTCACCCTTAATAGTACCATTAGATGATAATGCCGCCCAAAAAGAATCCTCTGTATCGTCGCATCCAGGACCTCCGCCGAGACTCTCGAGCGGCGCCACTACAATATCGACTGTGTCAGCTCTCACTACCCCTAGAACATCGGGGACATCTAATTCCAGATCAGCAAGTCCCAGGCCCTCTCGCAAGATGACTCTTCCAAGCTACGGTAAATCCGGAGCGTCAGACCAGCCAGATTTCAACGCCTTGGCAACTCATATGCGTACCGCATCCCAGATGTTAGCACAATTAGACTCCACGAGCGGCAAACGGCCGAAAGCCGAGGTTGCTGCGATTCGTGCAAAAATCATTGCCAGTATGCAGAGTTTGGAGGAGCAAAGTTTCGAGACGGATGATGGGGCCAGTACTGCTACCTTCGACATGATAATGGCAAACGCAAACGTTGCAGCGGCTCATGCAAATCCAGAAGACATAGAGGACGAAAATATGGCGGATTCGAGCTTGAATAGCGGTGCTGGAGCTGCCCGAATGGAGAACGATCAGAAGACTGGTGGCGTGCAAAGAAAGGGTGACCGAGATGATCCAAGTGCTGCTACATTCGGTGAAGCTTGGCACGAAAAGAAAGAACGGATTCGAAAGTCGTCACCTTATGGTTGGATGAAGAACTGGGACGTTCTGAGTGTCATTGTCAAGACTGGCGCAGACCTTAGGCAAGAGGCTTTTGCCTGTCAGCTGATTCAGGTGTGCGACAAGATCTGGCAAGATGCTCAGACTCCTGTTTGGGTCAAGCGGATGCGAATCTTGGTCACTGGAGAATCATCTGGGTTGATTGAAACAATCACGAATGGCGTATCGCTTCACTCCCTCAAGCGCAGTTTGACACTCGCCACTATCGAAGCTGGACAAAACCCTCGTAGACGCATTGCTACATTGAAGGATCATTTCGTAAAGACCTTCGGTGTCCCGGAGAGTGATGCATACAAGGCTGCAGAAGATGCTTTCAAGAGATCGCTCGCGGCTTATAGTATTATTTCCTATATTCTACAGCTCAAAGACCGCCATAATGGAAATGTTCTCATTGATAATGAGGGACATATCATTCATATTGATTTCGGGTTTATGCTTTCCAATTCCCCCGGCTCGGTTGGGTTTGAAGCTGCACCTTTCAAGTTGACACAGGACTATGTCGATGTTTTGGGTGGTGTTGGGTCTCCTGGATTCGATGACTATAAGAAATTATGCAAACAGGCTTTTCAAGGCATGTCCGCTCCTCTTCCCTGGTTCCTGTCTCCACTCACTAATATCGAACTGGTACAGCTCTTCGAAGATCTGCGGATCACTTAATCGACCTGGTCAGCATGATGGGCCGAGAATCGAAAATGCCCTGCTTCTCCTACGGAGTCGCACAAGCAACCAACAGCCTGCGGCAGCGCTTCCAGCTCCAAATGAGTGCTGATGAAGCTGAGCAATTCGTGGAGACTGATTTGATTGCAAAGTCGTTGGGTAGTTATTATACACGACTGTAAGCAGCTCCTATTTAGTTTTTCCTTACCAATTCATATACTGACAATACGCAGTTACGATACTTTCCAATATCGTACTCAGGGCATATACTAAGAGACCGATTTGTGGCATTGATAGCATTCTAGGGGCGTTGGATATTGAGCATTTACAATTGGGAAGATAAGCATAATTTTTGCGGCACAGCGTGAGTGTCAAGATATGCATCACTAAATCAAGAGATGGCGAATATGGATTTTGTCATGTGGTAGTAAATGATTTGAAGACTTTCTACTCCTTCGGTCTTCTTTTCCCTTTCACCGTCACACTTCCCTGCAGCATCACAGGCCTGGGGAAATTTTATTTTTGTCTATCTGTGTCTGCGAAACTGTACGCAAATCTCACGGCAGGCAGGGTATCTCAATAGGTATAGACAGCCGAATGCCCCGCTCCTCTTCAAGTGAATGATATTAGCAGATTGCAATTTTGCACCGATGAATCCACGGGTTCGAAAATGGGATGCCATAGAGTTGTCGAGCACCAAATTCATACTCAAGGATTCCCTCCATGTTCCATCATCATCTATTCCTCGGCACCCACACAGGTCGTCAAATCAGTGGCGGGTTCCACATTTTGCGTGCAATACACATGTCATTGAATATGATTTCACTCCAGCAAGCGCAGTGAAATGTTTGGTTTTGCAATCATTTTTTGTTTCAAGCCGATTCACTCTGACTCCAATCCATTAACCTGCAGACTGATAAGAGCTGGCACCTATAAAAGCTTTCTTTAATTCAACCCCAAAATCTCACTACCAATTACTTATCAGGCCCACGACTAGACCTATTGACTTTCTATATGATCACAGCGCACGATATCGGCCTTCTCTACGCTCTTATTGATCTAGAGGGCAGGCATCCATTTCAAGAACCTCATTGGTGCTTCTAATACCCTCTAGAGAGTTTATTCCTAGACAATCATTCTCTTTCGATATCACCGGGCTCCTATCCTCACTTGAGATCACCCTCCACTATCATTAACACACCAAGCTTATGAAAATGCCTCCAGTTCCAGGCTATAGAGACTATCAATGGTCAAGATTTGAGGTAAGCCATCTAGATTCCTCCCGTCTCAACACTTTTGCTCCTATATTCTATCTAATCTCACCTTCATAGCTTCAAACCATGCTCGCTCTGATGGCCCGGGGCGTGCACCTGGCCGAAAAGCCCACGGGAAAAGACGGCACCTCCAAAGCAGACTTCAACACCTACCTCAACTTCGCCACCGAGCTTAATTACGCCCTGCACGGGACCGACTACGCGCAAGATATTTCCAAACGCGAAGTCACCAAGATGCTGGACAGAATGCTGGCCGAGAAAAAGGCCGTAGTCGGCAAGGGTGGGCTGATGGAGCGTCAGCGGACGGGACGTCTTACGCGGTCGTTGCGGATGGCGTGGGAATGTAACAGGAAGGCGGATTTTGATGGCAGTCTGAGTGAATGGAATGGTGGACGGAAGGAGAGCGAGATGGAGGTATTAGGGCCAGCATTGAAAGATGGAGTGGCTGAAGTGACACAATACTCAGCAACAAGGTCTTCCAGCGGCGAACATCGCGTTTACAAGCGGCCTGGACGCAACTCCGCACCTGCGAGTTTCCCGTACAAGAACCCGACTGAGGTTGTCTCCTTCGACCAAGATGATCCGGATGGCGAATCTGTTCTTCCGGCTCATATTTTCAGTCCTGAGAAGACGCTTGCTACTCCACCGGGGTCTGATGCTGTGGCCCCATGTGACACCAGCAGCAAGGATCTTGAAGATCATGATAGCTTCAAGATCATCGGTGGGGAAGAGGTCGAGATGGAAGACGACGAAGATATTATAGCCAAGCAACTGGAAATGCAGTTGAACGGAGGGCTATCGGGGGCTGCTTAGCTTACTTTTTTAATCTCACTATGCTCCTCTCTTTCATTTCTCTGATGCTCTCGCAGGCCCACGTGTTCCGTGATTTTGGGTTTAGCTCATCATCAATGGATGAGTCAGTCTCGAGCCTTATGGTAATGGCGGCCATGGCGGCAGTGAGGTCTCTGAGAGCGGACAAGCTTGGCGTGGTAAGTGTGTATCTGCCAGCCCTTATAACGTTACTTGGTCATAAGGTTACATAGTCAGCTTCTGGCCGGCCGCTACTGTGAACGGGATGCATGATTTCATCCGGATGGCACAAATCAGACAAACAGCATGAGCCTCACATTTGTCATGATATATAATGAATATGCTCAATCTTAGTCACGTCGGGTATTCTAAAGGGGTATTGCGCATTCGGGAATTTGATTACTTATCCACAAGCTGTAGGTGGACATTATGCAACATCTTGTAAAGTCCCGACGCCTTGAGAATGGCAACTTGGTAAGCTAAGCTGTATGTCTTTGAAATGGTACTACTCTGCACGGTAATGAATAATATCATGCAAGGGTGTTCAAAAATTGTAGCTATGCCACCTCTGAGAGCCAGCCAAATCATGCTGTCACACTAAAGTGAGTATAAAGAGACATTCTGTAACTGCAGGTATGCTTTTAAATTACTGACCCGAGTACCTACACAACTCAATATTCTTCTGTGAGGTATCTTTTAGAAGTTTCACCACCCTTTCCACAGGCACACCAACTTAGCAAAGTCAATCGAAATGGCAGTCCAATATAGCACTATTCCCTCCGGAGCTCTCAACCGGCCTACAGCTTTCACAGTCTCGATATCAGAGTCACGGCTTAAAGAGTTCTACGCAATACTCCAGCTTTCTAGAATTCCACCCCCAACTTTTGAGTCCTTGAGCCCTGATGGTAGGTACGGGATCACTCATACTTGGCTCGCAGAAGCCAAATCGCACTGGCTCGACAATTTTTCCTGGTACTTATCCTCCCCTATACACTATCATAATGCTAAATTTGATGATGTAGGAGAAAATGTGAAGAGGAAATAAACTCTTTTCCCAACTATACTATCCCAATTAGCGACGGCAATGATAAGTTGAACATTCATTTCGTAGCTTTATTCTCGGAGCGCTCTGATGCACTGCCGATCCTACTTCTCCACGGCTGGCCAGGTTCATTCCTCGAGTTTTTGCCTATGCTTCGACTCATCAAGAGCCAGTATGGTGCCGCAGACCTGCCGTATCACTTGATCGTGCCGTCATTACCCGGATATGCGTTTAGTTCGAAGCCGCCTCTCGATAGAGATTTTGGATTTCAAGATATCGCCAGAATAATGAATGGGCTCATGATTAGTCTGGGTTTTGGAGACGGTTATGTTGTGCAGGGAGGAGACATCGGATCGAAAGTTGCGAGGGGGTTAGCTGTAGAGTATGAGAGTTGTAAAGCTGCTCATTGTAAATCCCTTACCGCTCTTCCAAGTCTCCTTTCTAACGAGTGATCACAGTGAACTTTGGCGTCATGCCTAAACCACATGGAATACAGGAGGGTTCCTACACAGAGCTCGAGAAACAAGGCATAAAGCGAGGCCAGGATTTCCACGATTTCGGCTCTGCATACGCCCTCCTTCACGCCACCCGCCCTTCGACCATCGGTTTCTCGCTGTCTGCGTCTCCGCTCGCTCTGCTCCCTTGGATAGCAGAAAAGTTCATGGCTTGGTCAGATCCCAGGAGCACACCGTCCCTTGACCTCATTCTTGAGGAGACAACGCTTTACTGGCTGACTGATACATTCCCAACGTCAATCTATCCTTACCGCCAACTGTTCATGCCAGGTATCATAGGTGTGCATGAGAGACCAGAGTTGAAAATTCCGGCAAATAAGAAATTCGGCTTCAGCTGGTTTCCTTACGAGATTGCACCCGTGCCAAAAGTCTGGTGAGTCTTCATCTTAATTGATGACCGGGATGGATTGTGTTGACAAGGAGCTAAAATAGGGTTGAAACAACGACGGTGAAAGGAGAGGTGAATTGGTGGCGGGAACATGATAAAGGCGGCCACTTTGCGGCGCTAGAGAGACCAGAGGATTTATGGGAGGATTTGAGAGATTTTGTGGAGGAGGTTGTGAAGAAGGATGTAAGGTGAGTAATGGCAGAGGCTGTGTAGAATGAGGATTCTAGCACGTGATTCGTCGAATTATCCGATCTCACGCATCGCAGCGGAAAAAGAGAAAGAGTCAAGTGAGTCACACGAAATAGCTTGAAATATGTTATAAATATCTTTCCTCCGACTTCACCGTGATTTATACTTCATGTCTATTCTGACTCTTCCCAAAGACCTCCTCTTCGAAATCTCCTCCCATCTAGACCGCCAAGATGATCTATACTCACTTAGTCTTGTATGTCGGCATTTCCACAACAATTTCTTCGATGACTACCTATATCACTTCAATATCAAACGTCGAAAGATGAGAGGGATGTTTTGGGCAGCTGAATACGGTCGAGTCTCGACTTTTCAAAGATTCCTCGACTTACTCGGACCGGGAGCTGATATCGATGCTGAATATCCTCACGATCGCTGGTGGCCTTCTGGATTCCCCCAAAAATACAAGACATGCCTGTATCTAGCAATCGAAAAATTTCATTTGGAGATCATGAATCTGCTATTAGAGCGCGGAGCAGATCCAAGTAGGAGAGATGTCTACGGCCAAACACCGCTATATCACGCTTTGATCTCAGGCAATGACCAGGTGATCACGCTTTTATGCACTCGCATAAAGCGAATTCCAGGCCATATCATTGACTCGCAGGTAAACCACACAGCTCTGCATATTGCAGCTCATCTTGGACTCCCCACGTGGACCCGTTATTTCATCGAGAAAGGCGTGGATGTGAACGCCAAAGATAGGAGAGGTTGGACTGCACTATGTCATGCTTTGTCCAATAAATTTCTGGACGACTCGCGCTTCTTGATGATTAAAAATAATGCTTCTGTTCTCGAAACGGTCAAAGTTCTGGTAGAGTTCGGTGCAGATCCAAGAGTTGAGGACATGAACCGATGGGGCGATAAGTATATAGCCAGCATTGGGGAGCGACATGTGGAGTCGAAGGTGAGAGCGTTATTTGAAGACTCCGGTGGGGGGTTCAGTGCTTATGAACTAAGGTAAATCAATTGTTCCGAGAACACTTGGGGTACCGATCAGTTGATGCTCATTGAATACAGGTATCTTCGAGGAGCTTACCATGGCAATAATAGAGAAAGCAGTTGATCTAATTGCTCAAAGAGACTTCTTGTCACACCGATCAAGAATGGTGCGGATCGTAACAATTGGCCAGCTCTCGGACATTGTGCGTCTATGTGTACTAGTGCCAAATGTTGTGCAAAGACATGAGACATCCTTAGACGGGTAATATACGGTAATTATACCGGAGGCAAATGTATTTTGGAAGGGAAATAATGGCAGTTTGGTAATTGCATGTCGGTATTTCTACAAACTGATATAGACTTCATTGTGGCAGAAAGTCCATAGCCTACAGGATTCTGGCTTTTGAGGAAGAGGCCTTCTTAAGTTGCTCAATTTATTTTGTTTCTGGATTGGCACAAAATTATAAGAAGATTTCATGGTATGCTCGTCATCTAGTGTGCAATAATTAACTCGAGTATAATTTTCAGGGCTGTGATCAGAAAACTTTTGAAAAGGCCTCTACAAATGCACATGATGATCTTACTAAGCTGATAATTTCGATGTCTACAAATATCAACTTGGCGTGAAGAACGGAGTGTAGAGCTGATTATCTATACGCTAAAAATACGTGCTATGTGAGGAGGGCTCTAGCTATTAATCTGCGAACGATGAAGTAGTCCATGACCATGACGGAGCAAGTTACTCAGGCAGTGGTCAACTGTAACCCCTGACTAAGCGGATTTCTATAACTATCGACGTCATCATACTTCGCAACTTCACGTTGCATTTCAAACTGTCATAAGAACGAACATCATCGTGAACAGCCTAGAAACTACTGGCTAGGTTTCTTTTTGACGAGCTTGCTACCAAAATATATAAGGAAGTGCGACGTTGCCTCAATGGCAGCTAGCGTGGTAGCCGCAGCTTCGTCTTTTGCACTATGGAGTTGGCTTGGCACAGCCATGGCTACTGCTTCTTCAACTTTCCAGACACCTTCTTTAGGTCTACCCAGCTTCGATTGGTCATCCCTCACTCCAGTCTCTGATCTACAATGGCACGATTGCTACCCCAGCTCGTCTGGGGTTTCTCAACTCTCACATCAGCAGGTCCTCTCCCAGCCACCTAGAACTTTTGCCTGCGCTATGCTCTCTCTTCCTCTGGACTATCACAATAGTACCAACATTCACAACATCAGTCTTCCTGTCATTAAAGCCACTACTCCATCGTCCACAGGCACTATGATCGTAGCACTTGGTGGCGCAGGTAATTCTCGCATCGCCGACCTCATCACTATTTCTTCTGGCTTTGACTTCTTTGGTATGATAGATCCACATCTTCAGTATGACTTTATCACCTTTGATAATCGAGGTTTTGGGTATAGCTCGCCCACCGCGAGATGCTCCAAATCTGCATTGAATGGGAAAGTCTGGGATGAGAGCGTCGCTAATATGGGTGGCTGTATGAGTAGTGACGAGGGAGATCGAGGGTTGGGCGTTAGACTTTCCGCTGCCAAGGCTAGAGGAGAGCTATGTATGGAAAAGGACGAGCAAAGTGACATTCGACGGCACATGACTTCTGCGTATGCAGCGCGAGATATACTGGAGATTCTGAAGAGACTTGAAACCCCTTCGCCATCGTCTGGGAATGCTCCAAACGCTCAGGAGAGTCAGAAGCTGAACTTCTTAGGATTATCCTATGGAACTGTAGTCGGTCAAACTTTTGCAAGTCTTTACCCTGAGTCTGTGTCTCGCATGGTGCTCGATGGAGCTGCTAATGCTGAAGATTGGACTGCAAAATGGCAGATGGACCATCTCAACGACACAGATTCTGTGTGGGAAAGTTTCTACGATGATTGTTTTGATGCCAGAGAAGTTTGCCCATTGTGGCGAGAGTACGATCTTCATTCGACGAATATTCAAAGCCGCGTTGACCAGTTCTTGGATAACCTGAAGCGGGAACCTGCATATACTGTGCGCGATGGTGAGGCAAGGTTGATCACTTATAGGGATGTCAGACTTGCAATGTATTGGACAACTATGTCTCCAGGGGTCGCCGCTCCCGCTATTGCGACAACAATTGACGATCTCATGAGAGGTTACACTAATGTTACACTGGATTTCCCATTTGAAAGCAGTTATCCTCAAGGATCAGATTGCCCGGAAAAGGAGACTCAAGACAGTCGTGCAAGAGCGAACGCAGATGCTGGCGCTGCCCTGAACTGCGGAGATGCCGAAGACATCAGGAAAAGCACAACTGAGGACTTCAGAAACTATCTCTCGGCGCTTGAAAACCAGTCCTCGATAGCTGGGTTTTTTCAGGGTGAAAGAAAGATTCGATGTCTAGGTTGGCCGATACGACCAACTTGGAGATTTGCTGGACCTTTCAGTGCCAAGTTGCCGAAACCGATTCTTTTCATAACGAATAAGCTTGATCCTATGACAAGTCTGAATAGCTCACGTAAAGCAGCGGAAGGATTTCCTGGTAGTGTAGTACTTGAGCAGGACGCAAGAGGCCATACTGCGCTAGGAAATGTGATACCAAGCGCGTGCACATTGAGGTATCTGAGAGATTACTTTTACAATGGAACCATTCCGGAAGCTGGGACTGTCTGTGGGGAAGAATGTAATGTATTTGATGGATCGTGTCTCGGAGATGTGGAGACAACTGCACATATAGCCAGAAAGTTGGCGTGGGATACCATGTATCGTAGTATAGGTTTAATTTAATTACTTAGCTAATATACGGAGGTAATTTGTTTCAACATTCTTCCTCATGGGCCTTCTTTAACACTCACAATGCTCCGCCGCGTCGCAGACAAGACAAAATCCTCATTGTCACTCATTTCTGTGCCTAACCCAAACATCTTTAGCTTGTGTAGTGCAGTGTTATACTTTTTCCAAGAATATATCTGCTAGCAGATAGGAACCGAATACGTGACAACATCTCCGGATCTGGTCCGATTCGATCAGGTTGCCAAAATAAGCATTGGCCAGTCTCAGCAGGAGGAATTGGCGATAGAGAGGGGACGTTCTGGCGCCACCAGAGTCTTCGAGGAGACCACCAGTAGTAGTTGGACATTCATATATTGGAGTATTCGTGAGATGCATGTTCCAGATCTAAGCTCAATCTATTCACTATTGCTCGCTGTACATATGCTGACTCTTTCCATTGAGATTGCAAAGCGATAGATTGCGGGGTTGTATGCACAGCTTACTGTGACACAAGCCTTGCAGTGCTTTGGATAGAGTCGTATCTACGCTGCGTTTGGAAAGGAAATCCTTCGTACCCCGCGCACATCCCGCGTCAGACAAAAGAAATAATTGAAAGATTGGGAACAGTGGCACAGGTGTGAAGCTATTAAAACAAGAAGACTCAGTTGCAGAGCGTTTTGCAGATTGTAGGGATACATATGCATTCATGCATGAATGAGTCGTTGTCCCGGGATCTTGGGTCGATGCTGGAATGAGTCGTCGTATAGCAGCTGAAGAAAAGCAGGCTGCTGCTGCCTATGGTGCAACGAACTCATCGATAGTAGTAAGAAGAGCAGGTGCGGGATGTGTGGCGGGGGCGGGGATGACCCACGCCTCAATGTTACGATGGTGCGGCCCGATCGCTAGGCTGTAGACAAAAGCAAATAGTAGACTGCGGGGCGCGCTGAGGATTGCCGCTTCAAACTGTTCTCATAGCAGCTCGTTACTTAGAGTCAGCTTACCTAAAAGTCCCAGTCAAAGAATGTTTTGGAGCCCATTTCAATGTAGATTCATTCCATTAGAAGTACCTGAAATTTGACTATAATGAAATATTCATTAACCGAACATGAAGCTAAAATAAAACTGGGCATAAAAGCTGAATTACTGTCGTGAACCTTGTGATAATATCCCGTAATCTTTGAGCTATCGTAATAGCAAATACCCAAAGCATTTAGTCTGTTATTAGTAAAATTAGCGAATAAGAATCAACATAGTAAACGCATGATTTTTGATCCATTTGATCGTGAAGGTCGCCAAGTATGACAATCCATTGATTCGAATGGGATGAAAGGCCACTTGTCGTTGACAGCGCCGAACGTAATTCAAGCTATGAAATGCTTGGTGGTGGTATAAGAGTTTCCCCAAGGTTGTCTGAAGTGAGGATGCGCTTGCAATCCGGGATCATGGCTGAGAATGTCCGACGTAGTGTGTTTGTCGATTCTCATCATAATAGTCATCGTCGTGATCTCGTTGAGACGGCGTACTTATCGAGGAAACGTGCGCGTTATCATAGTACGGATAATTCGCATGTGAATATGACGAGCGCGCTGCTCCATGGCCGTACGAGCCAGCATTTGAGCTGTGTTGATTGCCAGCAGCAGGGAAAAATGATGGTGATTGGTGATGTGATGGATGTGAGCTACCAACATTTCCAGATTGTGAGCCATATGAAACATGACCCCATCCTTGGTCATGAGCAGGGACTCTGTCATTTTGGCTATAGGAGGCAGATGATCGTGGTCCCTCACCATAGGAAGGCTGATTTTGATAGTTCGATCTCGGGTCTTGATAGGGGTTAGATCGGGCTGGATAGTATGAATTGCTGCTTGGTCCAGGAGTAGACATGATATGTTCGTCTCCAACTGGAGCCGATTCTTGTGAATAGCCATCTGCTGGATAGCTTGAGTTCACGTTGCTAGAGCTTGGACCATCCAATCCAGAGCCTCCTCCCGTAGCATGCGAATATGTGTGAGAAGGAGCTGGAAGAAGCTGGGAGCTGGGAGTAGTGAGGGGTGGATGAGCGCGGTTGTAGTCCGCCACAATCCTATCTTCCGACGAACGGTGTATTCTTCCTATAAACCAAACTTTCACATTGTATTCCACGGTATATACTTTGGCGTAATTCAGTCGAGAAGCCTTGTCTAGCTTGTGGCGTCTGTCCGTAGGAATCACTCTAATAGGCTGCTTGGTCATACCCTTCTCCCACTCACCCTTGAGATAGATCGGCTGTTCAGTGTATATGATTGCATGGTCTTCTTCATGAACACCGTGCTTGTTGACGCCTTGTCCAGAGTAAGTGTTTATAGGCCTCGAGAAACGTTAGCACGGATGCTCAGTTGCAGCTACGAGACTCACAGGCATAAACAGTGGCCCCTCTTAGCAGAGATAATCACGAATCGTCTAACTTTCTCATAATGCAGCTCTTCGTGCTTCCCTTTCTTGACGTGCCTCATGGAAACAGTTCCTTCGGTCACATTACTCCCCATATTACCCCCATGTACAACACCTTTAGGCTCTGTCCAGAGCAATTTGAACACCTGCAATGCATCAGTGACAGAAGTCAGGGAAGACGCTTGATCAGGATACCTTGCCCCATTTGAAATCTCTCTCTGGGTGAGCTTTGTAGTCTGCCTCCCTGTAAGTGAATACACTCAATATTTTTAGTGATACTCACTGGGGTCAAACTTCTCGGCATATTGTTTGGGGTTTCTGGTTGAGATATGAGTTGGGCCGTCATCGTAACCTGCCGGTGCGTTTGAGCTTCCCGGTGCTTCTCCATGAAGGCTCAAGTTTGCAAAGTCCTGCCTGAAAGGTTCAGTCGGGTCTTGAACGTGTGTATAATTCTCATTTGTTTGCTCTGATTGTTCCACAGGAGTTTCGGTAGGGACCGAAGATATAGCCGTTGAAGCTACGTCCGTCGAAGTTACGTCCGCGGTTCTGGGAGTCTGCTGTTCTTGTCCCTCATCGTACTCAACCTCACGTTCGTCTAAATAGTACTGTGAATCCATTGGGTCTCATTTTTTGGACAGTGACCATACCCCGACTGATCCAGCGCCGCCTTCGCCAACATCCGCGCTGCTCATGCCACTCCCATTTGCTCCACTGGGTCGGGTAAGAAGGTGAGGGACGTTTAGATGACCTCCTAGACCCATACGATGACATAGTGATCGTGCCCGATGATTCTCAATGAAGAGAATTGCATTTTTCTTGTGTCTGTAGCTGGAAACCAGCTGCGTTTTGAAGATGGTTGGCGGGAAAACGGACACTGGTCTTTTTGAGGCTCAACTGCCCAAATAGCCTCCACATGGTGGGCTTTTTACTCACACCCATTTGAAGTCAGTAGCCATGGGCCTTGCCTGCAGAAAACGGGACATGCTGAATGGTTCCTCATGCCAATTGAGAAGCGGGGGGAGAGGCTGCAAGCGCCCTCTCAATAATCTAGGCGCAATCATTCGCCAGTGCATACAAGGCAGAAGGCGCTGCTTTATCGAGGAGTGTACATGTGCTGGCCAGCCGTTGCTGGATACCCTGGACTTCTCAGATGACTGCGGCATGGCGGGCGTTCGTAGAACCCCTGGTAAACTCTCAGTCAGGAAGCAGCTGGCCGCAGCCCTGGGAGTTGAGCCTCAGCCAGCCAGCGCGCGAAATGAGATCCTCGCGTCGCGCAGTTGATCGTAAAAGAATGCAAAGCCTCGCGATATTCACGTTCGCTGTCTTTGGATCCTTTATCGACGACGACGCGAAAGCGCAAGCATCAATGACTACTATTACATGTCGAGACATTACTCAGAAGGTCTCAAGTATAACGAAGACGGATATCAACTGGAAGCCGAGCCGTCTATGGGCTGGCGGGACACATTCTCAGAGTGCTGGGAAAGCGTTGAATCTTCGCCTGTGCCACTGTCTGACCACGACAACTTGCAGAAGGTGCACCTTAAAAGGTCGGGTAGTAACAGCGAATCCCGGAATTCTTCGCAGACCAGCAATGGATCCCACGCAAGTACAGCTGTTGCTACAGATCACAGAGGCCCTCAGCCCGTTTCTGTATCAGAAAGCGATGACCATGAGATCTTGCCACGTATTATCTCTCCCAAGCCATCAGCTTTGGCCACTTCTCCTCAAATTAGACCCAGTGTCACGCCGCAAGAAAAGGTGGACGTGACCTCTGAACAACAAACTCCGACGCAGCCTAGGATGGAAACCTCGGACATCTCGTTTACAAATCCTGGGCAAGATTTTAGACCTCTTGTAGGCTTGCGGAATCAGCATAGTCAAATGCGGGGTTCATCTGTGACAACACTGCGGCAGATTCAGAAGTTGCAGGTTGATATTTGGAGTCTACGGTCACAGATTCATGAAAGTCGGGATAGATTGCGCGTGAAGCAGAATGCCAAGTCCGCCGCAGAGGATATGCTTGTTAAGCGTATCAATATACAGCAGCTTTCGGAGCCAATTATAGGTCTTGAATTGAAACCATCCGCCAAAGAAGAGAAAACTATTGCAGAATTAAGGCAGATTTTGCAGGATGCGCGAGACGAATACGGTCCTTTGGAGGACGAATGCAATGCTCTTGAAGACTATCTTAGTAGAGAGGAATTTCGGCTCACCAGACTCGAGGAAGACTTCTATCACCAGCGTGGAATACTTCACCCCCAAGATGATCAAAGTTCAGTCAATCCGGCTTTTCGGTCAGTTTCACCGGAGTCTGTAGCTTCTCTCCCCGAGCTTGAGGATATTGGCACCCATCCCTTAGTTTCTGAGCTTCATTCAAAATTAGGCGATCTAGAGAACCTCCGAGAGCGTCACGGGGATCTTATGGATGAGAAAGAAGCCAGAGAGCAAGAAAAAGAGTCTCGACAGCGTTTTGATTTGACTTTGAGCGCCGAAGATCTGGAGTGGCTGGATAGTTGCACGCTGGCAGAGACAGAACTACTTGAAGAGATCCGCACCGTAGAAGCGGATGTGGTAGCCTTGAGACAACTCTGTCATGATAAAGGGCTTGTGGATGAAAATGATGACCCTACCGATTTGGAAAGTCAAGAGCAAGTCTCATTCAGAGGCGATGATGTGAAATCTGATGGTCGAATCTCAGAGTACGTGAAGTATCCTTTACTACTTCGACATCCGACTTCCAAGAGCGAAGAAATGGCTGGAATTGATCCAAAGCCTGACGACAAGTCAGATAGCACTACGAACCGCATAAATCAATGGTTATTACAACAACTACGCTCATCGCCTCTGGAGGTTAGACTGCTGGCCAGCACTTTTGAGTGCAGAGGAGGGAAGCTCAACGATCGGTGGCAGGTGTTTGTCCTTGATTACTGGTTCAAAGATGATACTATTGCCTGCAGGGCAAAATACCCTCACAGCTCCAGTCTAAGTACACACGCAAATCCTCGATCAAAGCAATCTGATCATTATCATTTCTGAGCGGTGGCGTTAGGATAGGTATAGACGCGTTATTATTACGGGTTATCGATTTGGAGGCTTGGTCCGCGTTCACAGACTTGGACATTCTGAGATGCTATTCTATAGTTTGTATATATTCTTGCTATTGAGGCTATGGACGCAGAGTACTAGGTCTATTACTAGGCATTATTCCCATCCCATCCACTGAATGGAGATAGATCTACGCATCGAAAGTCTGTCTGCCTTGAATATTCGGCGAAACGAATCGAGCCTCACGGGAGTTTTGGCTTTGAGCTTTCTAGGAAACAGCAAGAGACCAGACCCAATGAAAACCGGAAATCCTGCATAGAAGGTCACCATCGGCCAAAGTACGCGTCGGCAGACTGTTTGTCCAATTGCGCGTCGAAACAACCAGCACCACACTGCATACAGGCTATATCAGTCGAGGTGTTATATATGCAGCGTCCGCGCAAGCAAGACAGGGCTGTCTCGTGCTTATGGTGTGTGTTTATCATTACCAATTTTAGTCAGCGTCACAAGTATCAAATATGAGGATAGCAGAAGAATCATTGGATTAAGAGATAAGCAAGTGCGTGGGGTCCTGGTGGGGTGACTCGAATCAGCACTAAAACTTGGAAGGATCTAGGATTCGAGCTGTTGCGAGGCTTACACTCCGAGCAGGTGTGGAACGGGCCGCTTTAATTTCCATTTATTGTGCGGGATGAATGGTTGCCTCGCGCTTTATAGGTAAGCTACCGAGGCTGCTTTTGCGATCTTGTGTCTCCGTTAAATAGTGTCTCACTGGGTGTCGTTACGGTGTCCGACTTCTCAATAGCTCTGGCCTTCTGTAATATTATTTGCCCGTATCATCGATGCTGTTTTCGGCTTGGTTTTGTCAAGTAATTTTGATTTGATATCCCTGTTAAGTACGACAAAAGAGTAGAAATCATAAATCAGAAGGATTATGTCAATGGAAATTGACGACTCTTAATCTCTTTAGGATGGATTGACAAACTTGTCTTGCACGTTTCACAGTAAGCCTGGCGTGGGTAGTACAAGAAGTGCCACCCCCGTGAAGTTGGGTTTATTATTAGAATGAGCGTGCTTCGATTCTATATCTCAGATTCCCCTTTTTTCAACAGCTAAGATTGGGCTTTAAGCATGCTAAGGGGTGTTTGGATGCCGAATTTATCTGGACAATTTACCACAGACTTGAATCAAGATTGGTTCACTATGAAGGATATGCTCGTTGGCCGCAACAACATCTCCGCACTATAGAGTAGGGGTGAGGACATTCGACAGTCGTCATTAGGATATCCGACATGGTTTTCGGAGGAAAGAACCATCTATACTTTCTCTAAGCACCACGGTATAAGAACCAGAGAACCATGACATTATATAAAAGGTCAAAGCAATAATAGCAACGCTGAATGATTTAGGGTACAGGACTATTACCGCGGGGTACTTCTCAAATATAATGATATAGTCGAAAGATAGCAACGTCGTGGGCCCAATGAGTTGTGACTGAGTACCAGAGTTGTCTAAGCGAATTTTTTAGTGTCTTGATTTGCGATTACCCTCCTTCCCTTTCCCTCGAGACTTTCTATCTCGTTCTCGAGTATCGCTAGTCTCCTGTGCAACGTACTTCGCGGGTTTTTCGACCGGGGTCTCGGAGGGTCTGATATAAGAGTTTGCAACCAAAGTTGGTAGGCATTCTCTTTCGACCATTCCAATTTTGAGAACTCGAACATAGTTTTCGACAGTATATATCTTGCTGTAGTTGAGCCTGGAGAAATATCCAAGATCCCCTTCTGCTCCAGTTTGTTCCCGTCGTACTTTAATCGGATCTTTCGAGAGATTTTCTTTGACAACGGTGCCATCGGCTGCTTCGTAAGAATGTTCCGGGGGGCACTCCTTGCTTGTGTAAATGATGGCATGTTGTTGTCGCTCGGGAAGGTTCGGCTTCAATGTTGCTTGCCCGTTATATGTATGAATTGGACTGCAGCACCTATTATCTCCTATTTTTGAGCCTTATACAGGTGGGGGTCTCTTTACTTACGAGCAGATGCTGTTCCCATGTCCCTCTTTTATGACGACAAATCGGCGTATCTCGCTATAGGCTCCTTGCTCTAACCATACCGTACTGTAGTGCGTACCATTCCTTGAGTTTGCTGAGAAGGCTGCGGGCTCGGTCCAAAGCATCATGAATACCCTGCCAACTTTCCAAAACCTTCTCTGCTCCTTTTCACTTATGCATCGGTAGCCTAGACATCGTCATTACCAGTATCGAATGCCCATGGAAGACAACTGTCTTACGAGGATCAAGTTTCTCCTTGTCTGAACTATTTGGTGCTCTTCTTATATAATTCGACGGGGCTTGATTTGAATACGATGCTGGAGCGTTGGAGGGCCCACCGTAGTCTGATTTGGAGTTAGCATGTCGAATGAAGACAAAGGTAAACAAGGTGTTGTTACCTTCTTCCTGAATAGTTGAAGGGACGCTGGTCAAACTCAAGCCACTGACAGTAGGCGTGACACTAGCATCCAAATCGTACCCATGGCTCAATGATGTGTGGACAGTCCTTGGTGATCTGGCCGACTGTCCAGATGTGTTGAAAGAGCTAGTACTTGAAGTAGATGACGATGATCTCACTAGCTCTGGCGAATAACTAACTTTTGAACTCCGAGAACTTGAGAGTTGAGGATCTGTAGCTACCGATGTGGTGTAGTAAGAGTCCTGTGGGGAATAGGAATCTATACCTCGATAGTCTGGTATGTCGTCGCCTGAAATTACCTCTGCTCTCTTCGAAGAGCGATAATCTAGAGTTCCGTGGCTACCACTAGCCCCGCCAGATGTATGAGATACAATTGGATCGCTAGTAGAAGTGACATGGCTCGCTGGTGTCCAACGGCTTGCTTCTTGTTGCGATGCTTCTGTGGCTTTGGGAAACTGATAATCGTATTCGACTTGACCTGAGGCATTGTAGCGACTGGCATAATAGTATCCGCGGTCGTCCCACTCCCAGTCCGACCATGCAGAAGACTGGTCAACTTCTTTACCTTTGCTGTCTTTGGGCATTTCCGACTTGTGACACGTATCGAGCTATCATTGTATCACGGATGCTGGCATGGCAATTTAATGACATAGTATTGCATCTACAGCCGACCCCAGTGCGAACATCTTCAAAACCTTGCAAGAAAGGCCTCATCTCTGATGACTATCAGCCAGAATCACCAGTTATCACTACGCCACATGTACGAGGCTGTACAACACCGAGACACCAGCAAACAACAAGATCCGTTCGGTTGATTCTCCCGACTTCCCCCAAAGCTCAAGTCTTGAGAGTCTTTAGTGGTTGCAAGTGCGAGTGAGGTTACCAGAAACAGAACTGCAAGTGACCGGAGTAATCACAGCACAGGCTACACTGCACGACGAAAGCTGACCTGTGTTGCTGCTTTTAGAGCTCGGGGTGCCTCCAGCCGTGCTTCTTCCGAGGCGACAGCCATTGAGATAGGCATTTTCGTCTGCAGTCATCGAAACGCTGATTTGCTTGAAAAATTTAATCGAATCTATTCTGAGCCTCAGTTCAAACAAAATGGACCTCCGGCACTTACATTGCTCCTGGCAAGCCTGATTTTTGAGCTCGAGCCCTAAACGATACGATGGGGCTTCTATAACTTGAGATTATACCCAGACATTTCCCGCCGAGAAACAGTCTCGAACCTTGTTAGAGCTCAAATTGCTGCGAGAGTCTCTCGGTTTTCGTCTACTACTGCAAATGTAAAATGTCCTGTAACTTACCGCTTTGGGATATTAATCCAGTAAACTGATTATAGGACACTGCGTGGCATCTAGTTACGTTGCCTAGGCTGTGCTCCACGAATCACTGCCCTTACCCTCAAAGATGAGCCTTGAGGACCAGGGAGCTCAAAAGGACATAATTGGAAACAAAATAGGTGGCATGTCGGACACGCATCCTGGGGAAGAGCAAGAGGGCAAAGATTTTCTGACTGGTGATTATCTGCATCTAACGGGTTTGATGCAAGGCTTGCAACGAGTTTCAAAGCTACAAGAAGAGCTTACCAGTACACAAATCAATTTCCGCCAGAAAAGGCGCGAAGCCGCATTTAAGAGAGAAGTCGTCTGGGATTCCGACGCAAGGTTTATGAGAGAACTCCAAGGACTGATCGCTCGCGAAAGCCACGATTTGCAGGAAGATTTCAGAAAGTTGCAAGATCTGGCCGCAGACTGTCAAGCTGCACGAGATGACCTGGGTCCTGTTGAGCATGAGGGTATCGAGGCCGAACAGCGTTGGGAGGGTCAAATCTGGAGTCTTCAACAAGCTGAGAGCCACGTGTACGACCAGTACTCGAGGGAGTTTCAAACGGCCTGGAAATATCCGCCAGCACCTCCAAGTCTCAGTTCAAGCCAGTGCGAATCGCTGCCAGATTCAGAGAGCCAATTCATGGAGGCCAATTCTGAAGAAAACCAGAGTTCTAGTCTTGCAATACTAGCTGACAAAATGCCCCCGACACAGCGCGTACCACTTTCTCAAACTGAAGCACCACAGCAGCTCTCGTATGAGACATCATTTCTGGGCTCAGGTTTCCTGAGTTTGGAAAACTCTGAAGAGATCATTTTCCCCATGGAAGTTGCTCATGATATGTGGGAATCAGATTCTGCTTTCAGCGACATTGATCGATCTCCCGAGACATCGAGACATGAAAACTCAATGGGGCCCCCCCATCGACTCCCAGTTAGGCAATATGCCAGCGACTTATACACACATCTACACATGGACTTTGAGACCAAGCGAGACAGAATGAATAAGTGGTTAGAGAACAGGCTGCTCAACTCTCGTATTGAGGCAACGTCTCTGTTCACGACGCTCTGTGACCACCTCAGCTCGGAAAACAAGATCATGCCATCGAACTGGGCCCAGTTGGTTATCGCATATTGGGAACTTGATGGCGCCACTACACCGCATGAAGCCTGACGTAGTGAGCAACCATCAGATTCTACAACGGCCAGATGATGGCTAATATATATATGGCGGGCTCCCAGAGGCTTAGAAGTGGAACATCAAGGTGGCATATCCATTTAGAATCCAGAAGCAGATGCGGACTGATTACAACGTTTCAAGACGTTCAAAAGACTCTAGAGCATCCATCGTGAGGCAGCTGCTCTACTTGCCGAGAGGTCATGTCATGAAGATATTCTGCTGTTTCAAAACTGTGCTAATATAGAAACATGGCAAGTTGTCTTCGACGACAAGTTGACCAGAAATAGGAAAACGACTTAAAAGCAGCCAGAACTGTTCGCACCTGACGCATAATCCGTAGGCTTGATTGGAGGTAAACATATCGCCCCGCCAGGTTGCAGCATGCAGCTTTCATGGGTCTTCACACCTTCATGTGGCGTCACATATTGGCTTGTTCGGGCTACTACTTCTATTACTCCCTATGAGTGGACGCACTGGCAATTGCCAATCACCTAATGCGGCAGTTCTCGGAGTGATGTTGACTCTATCAGTTCCTCCTCCAGAGCTCGACAACTTGCTCCGGGCATAATCACCAGCGAACCTAAGCACGGCACGGCCCGCCTCGTACAAACTAAACGCTTTGGTCATTAGACCTCTGTGTCCACTTGCAAGAGCCAGTCGTTACTGTGGTCTGATACTGACATCACTTCGAGAACAACCAAAGGGATTACATTGCTCGTATGAGTGCATCGTATAGCTGCAAGAGCCGACTGTTAGAGAAGCTGACGACTGCATCGCATATAACTCAAACGGCATGGGAGAGCAAGACAACCAGAAGCAGCATGCTGCATGTGATACGTCAGGTCTGGCCAGCTCGATAGAACCTTATACAAAGCACTGATGAAGTGAAATACACTGGAAAAATGGCTTGGGTCCCAACACTCAGGATATATGCAACTCGATCGCAAACTCTAACCACGATGCTGGGTTTCTTCCAGCCAAGTCAAGAATGGGGTTGCTCGTGCCAGAGCTACAGATCAAGCGATCCTTGCAGTATGCACATGTCTGCATACTGCAGAACGTGGCCACAGTAGTTCAGCAAACGCAGGATCCAGCTCACTATACGAGATAGTTGCGCAATCACTGCAGATCCCCATGCAAGCTGGTTTGAAGTTCTCGGAATTTCATCTATCTTATTGGGCCAGGTTATGTGCTTTTCTAGTCTACATTATTTTTACTGAGCTCTTTGGAAGGCAAGTCTATATGAGCGATCAGCATCAGGCAGAACTTCAGAAACCACAGATAATTGGCTTTTGCAACCAGATTGGCGGAAGCCCTAACATATCTTCTAGCCAGTTGTCTTGGCTGGTGCGGCGCAGTTGAGTCCTTCGCTAATTTCAGTACCTGATCTTCGCACTGCGCCTCTTTCACGTACACTTATGACGCCGTGCGGTCCCAGGGAGTATTCATCTCATTAAGAACCATGATCTCGTCGCAAGAACTTCAAGGTAGTATTGCAGAACACCGACCGCTGGGTGATTGGGGTTGAGGAGGATTTGCGACAATGGCTCGAGATGCATCCTCGGATCATGAACACCTACTACAACAGCCAGCAAGCATATGGAGGGACACGCCTAGGGAATATGATTTAAGCTACGGGCATGAGCTGGAAGAAATGGATGCCTCTGATACAGGCCCTCATAAAGGTTCAATTGCTAGCTCATACCCGCCATCGTATCGTTCTCTTCCGAATGAAGGAGATTTGGAACACGATGGGAAGGGCTTTAAGACTCGGCAGTGAGTACTCGTAAAGTTCGTCGCGAATGTTATTGACGTTTTGCAGGCATCCTGGATCTCTTCAAAGCTCATCTACTTTCGCTACGATTAGTGGTCGCACGAAACCGGCCGTCAAGAATGGCTGGGCTCGATTCTTACGGTGGATTCTCAGGTCTGGCACACATGGCTCCCACCTGGAACGCAAACGTACCGATCCTTCATATGAACCAACAAGATGGAGCGGTTGGCGTGGAGGCTGTCTCGCTGCCGCTTTCGCTGCTGGCACTGTGCTTTTGATCAATTTTATCTTCACAATCTGGGCAGCAGTATCTTCAAATAGTGGGATGAAGATAGGATCTCTATATGAGGGCAGATGCAGTACTGTGCACAAAGCGGATTCGTGGCTGCATATTGCGATAAACGCGATGGGAACATGTCTCCTTGGTGCTAGCAATTACACGATGCAATGTCTCAGTTCTCCAACACGCAAGGAAGTCGACAAGGCACATTCTCGAGGAAAGCATCTCGACATTGGGCTTCCTAGTTTCAGGAATCTGAATGGGTGGGGAAAGAAGCTGTTGTTCGCCCTCCTGGTCTGCTCAACTTTACCACTACACTTCTTGTGGAACTCTGCAATTTTCACCACGACCCAAGAGCTGGATTATTTCGTTTATCTGGTGACCCCGAAGTTTCTCGAACAGTCACCAGTCAATTGCTCACAGAATGTTAGCTCGTTCACCAGAACAATGGCTGCTGATACCCCGACCTTGTGGGCCCCCACACCTGTGTCATACCAGAGCATTACAATTTACGGACCTTCGCCATTATCTTATATGGGCGGGTGGAGCAGCAACAACACCTGGTACCAAGCTGATGCCTGTAGCGTAGCTAATCAGCTTCAAGGGAATGTTACTCTAGGCAGTCTGACTCGTTTGAGTACTTCCGAATGTCTCAAAGCTTATGGGCAAGGGAATACTCTCATGAAAAAGAATGGAAATCTCCTGGTCGTGACAAAAGACCAACCTGATGGCTCTAACGCCACTATGCTGCATCAATTTAGATATCAAACATACGTCTCTAACTACACCGGAAACAATTGGGTCTGTGGAGCTGATCATCTGCTGGCGAACAAAAACAAATGCAATTACAACGATATCGACCCTAGTTCATGGTCTCTGGGGGGCCCACTTGCGCGTGCGCCGGGTAACGATTATCAAATAGCCCCTGCTCAGGAGTATGCGATCGACTACTGCCTGAGCGAATCTACCGAAGCGGGAGGCAAATGCTTATTGCAGTACAGTCTGGTCATCATGATATGCGTGCTTGTTGCAAACGTTGTCAAACTTGCCTGCATCGTGTGTTTCCTATGGAGCAACAATGAAGAGTTACTGGCAACGATAGGTGATGGCATTGCAAGCTTTCTTCAACGACCAGATCCGACTACGAGTGACCGACCATTTCTCTCTCGAGCACAAGCAAGGGATTTCCGAATGGGAGCCAAAACTCAACCAGTCCGGTGGAGCAAGCCAAAGAGGGCATTGAGATGGTGGGATGCTCCTAGTGGAGTACGATGGACAATCACCTTGATCCTGCAAGTCTAAACTCATTTTGCACTTTTATAGATACTAACAGAAGACTAGCTGTATAATAGCGATTGCTACCACATGCAGCCTCCTCAGCCAAGGCAACGAGACCATAAAGTCGAACGGCGCAGACAATGTCAACCCATGGTCCCTTGGTTTCGGCACCTACAACTCCGTTGCAGTACTCGCCATAGGTGAATCGTCGGTGCGGACCGCAGCATCTTTCTCTTCCAATAGCATCCTCATCGGTATGACTACTATTGCTAACATCCCACAAGTCATCGGTCAGCTACTCCTTTCCTGGCTCCAGTCTAGACACTGGAATTCTCTCTGCCCTCATACTGACGAGTTCAAAAGTCTCAAGCTTGTATTTCGCGCACAACACTATCTATACTTCTATGCTCTCCGCCCGCGAATGGGCCGGTTTCTCAACACACTCCAAGTCTCTACGTACCACACTCCCACGCGGCATGCAGCGCTCTACATATTGGCTTTCCCTGCCGTGGACATACGGTCTTCCCCTGGCAATCTCCTCGTCCGTCCTTCACTGGTTCATCTCCCAAGCTCTCTTTGTTGCACGCACTGAGATTCTAGACACTAACGGCGTGGCCGAAGATGATAGCTTTATGGAAGTCGGCTACTCACCTCTCGCAATCCTCTTCTCGTTATTGTTCGGTGTCTTCCTGGTCGTGGTCATGGTTGTAAAGTAAATCCCCCATCCATCGCCCTCTCTTCTATCATATTTCTCTATCGATTGTGCGTGAAAGAGTGGATTTGCTAACAAGTTCGTAATATAGTGGGGTGAGGAAACTCAAACCAGCTGTGCTTGTTGGCAATAATTCTCTGGCCATCTCAGCGGCATGCCATAGGCCAGAGTGGGAAGTGGGATCCGAGCTGCGCAAGGTGAGATGGGGTGCAATATCGCATGCGGATGGCGAGAAAGGCCCAGGGCATTGCTGTTTTAGCGGGGTAGAGGGAGTGGAGATGCCGAAGGAAGGGGAACTGTATATATAAGGTGGAAAGTTAGACTCTGAATGTAACTATAAGACGATAAGTTCAACGTTGTCGATGAAATACACTATTAAGAATATGCTGTGCGGTATATCTGCTATTCAGGGTATCACATTAAATTCGATGCCTATCATTAAATTCTTTTTGCTTGAGATTCTTCTCCTGGCTGGAATGATATACATAGGAGTCATCCCGAGCGTTCTGAAAACCAGGCCGGGGCTCCTCACACCCTCTGCTTAATCCGTTTCAAGCTGTTGTCACATTTTCTAGCTTTGTACGATCTATTCGTGTGAGCTTCTCTAGTTCCTCGAGAGCCTTGAGTGGCTCGTTCGGCATCACGAATTCTTTCAGTTTCTGCTGAAATTCATCTGTTGGTTCTAGCCGATGGAAACGATAGTGATTGAAAATGAGCTTTTTGACATGCTTTGACGGTTCCATAGGCTCGTGGTCTGGAATTGTCTTCAAAACATCCAGGGCTCTTTCTGAGTCCTTTGCGAACACAAATGCCAGAGCAAAGAGGTGAGCTTTAAATCGATATAAATAGTCCGAATCTTGGTTTTTGAACAGCGGTAAAACGATTGCATCTGGTGATTGCCACTCCTCCCAAAGAGCATCGTTAAGACCCACTTCACCCAAACCAACAACGTATTCAAGGTAAAGAGGAGTAGCTTTTCCGTAGTACCTATTACCCTTTAGGCAATTTGCTCGGATTATGTTGATTATGGAGGGCTCTTTCGAGCTCTTGCCCATGAGGAGCTTCAGAAGCTCTTCTCGTCCATCCTCGTTCCTTTTCCAAGGAGCCCAGCAATTGGGCGCGATAGTCTCCTTCATGTAAGCACGTTTCAATCTCACTAAAATCTTTTTCCATTCCGGGCCGACTTCGTATTCATATTTCAGCCAGATCCCCAGATACATCCTCAATGCCGGAAGATTGAGATCTTCCGAAGCGCAATGTAGTCCCGCTAAACAAATGCCTCTTGCGAGCTCCAAGCCGTTGGACAATATGTTCTGTGCCAGATTGTTTACAACTTCCATGGCCATCGGCACACTGACATGTCCGTACTTGTTTCGAGACTTTTGACAATGTCTTCGGCAGGTCTTTATTGCTTCAAAAACGATTTTGTCTCTTTCTGATAAAAATTGACGTCCTTGCTTGGTGCTAGAGAGCAATGTCAAGATATGAGATAGTCTTTGGGGATTTGTACAGCTGGTAATTTCATCCTCCACCACCTTTTTATTCTCTTCAGTATTGTCGAATGTTGCTGATTGTAAAGTTTGGGTTGCATCGCGCGCGAAATCCAGCGTTAATTGCTCTATCTTGGTTTCGGGATCAGCCAAATGTAGCATTCGACTTTTGAAGAAGAACCGAAGCCTCACATCATCGAGGGAGGTTGTAGTCGGCTCACCCAGCAAGGCATACTGTAGTAGGAGCGGAGGAGTCAATGAATAATATATCATTGGGCGTTTAGGAGCGGCTTCTTTTGTAATGTGTCCACCAGCACCTGCTGTGTACTGCTGGGACGGATGCTTTGATCTTGATCGTTTTCGTGAAGATCTTAATTGTCTGTTTCGTGAAAAAGTGATCGGCCGCCATCGCAATTGATGTTTCTGTTCCGCTTTTGACAAGTCTTCAAACCTGCGCACGAATTTGCTGTCCGCGGCATCGAGGTCGATAACGGCTCGTGGTAGGATGAACGGCTCATAAGGACGTGATGTGTCGGAGGGGTGACTAGAATACCACCGTGATGCGGCCCTGGATATGGATGGAGGTGTCATATGATACCGACAGAACATGCAGAGGTCTCTTTGACCTCGCATTGTGCTGACATGACCATGCAGAGGTCCGACTTAGAGGTGAGGTCGAGGATGAGATCAACGACCAAAGACCTTTGGCAGCTATAGACGAATTCAACCACCAGGGCAAATCCTTGCTTAGTCATCAGCCCTCTGTATTCAGCATTTCCTACTTCAACTCGTGCGACTTCTATCACAACAGCAACTCCATATACAACATGCCTGCGGCAAAGAAGCGCAAGACCACAGCGAAAACTGCTCCAACACAAGGAGTCGAGCCTTCCACCACCCCAGGCCCAACCGTGCCGGAAGAACAACCCGCGGTAGAACCAAAGGCATCAAAAGATGAAGAGACCGAACCCTCTGCCCCTCCAGCCCCAGACGCAGCCACTCGAGCAAAACAACAGCGCGAGCGCTTCCGTGCCCTTCAGGAACGCGCCAAAGCGGGCGCAAAGAAGAACCTCAAAGAAGCAACTCTCGAGTCCCAACGGCTAGCTACTGACCCAAACCTATTGACGTCCCTGAACCGCAAATCCGCGATCGCACAACACAACCTGTTGAAAGCGGATGCTGACGCAGCTGGCGAAGACTTTGAAAGGAAGAGGGCGTGGGACTGGACGATCGACGAGAGCGAGCGATGGGACAAAAGATTAAAGAAGAAAGAAGCGCATAGGGACGATCAGGCGTTCCAGGACTACAGACAAGACAGCAGGAAGGTTTATAAGCGCCAGATTCGTGATCTGAAGCCAGATATGGAATATTACGAGAAAGAGAAGATGGGTGCGATCGACAGAGCTGCTGCTTCTGGCGGCTTGGAGATTGTGGAGACGGACGATGGGGAGCTGGTTGCGGTTGACAAAGATGGGACCTTTTATAGCACTGCTGATTCGACGGGCTTCGTGGAGAATAAACCACCGAAAGATGCAGTGGACCGGCTCGTAAAAGACTTGCAGCAGGCAGAGGACGCGAGGTTGAAGAAGAGAAGAGAGAGAATGGCTCAGAATGGGGACGATGGAGACGTTACCTACATTAATGATAAGAACAAGCAGTTCAACCAGAAGTTGAACAGGTTCTACAATAAGGTATGCCATGGCAGATTTCTCAATATGGTAAGGTGCTAATGGTTTGCAGTACACTGCGGAAATCCGGGACAGTTTCGAGAGAGGCACTATGATTTAAGCACGTTCTGATTTTAAGCTTGCATTGAGGTCTACATTGTTGGCAGATGGCATGTATATGGTGGTTGGCTACCTCAATTATACATAGAGATGCGTCAGGCCCCAAGAATGGTTCAACTATCGTACTTGATATCGATATCATCGTCAACTACTCAGTTAAGATCTCTAATCCATCCCCAACATAAACTTCAGTCCCCGGGTTGTGGTGCAAAACCTCGTACATTTTACTTGCTGTCTAATATTCTAATCATCCGAATCCTATACACGCCTTGAGTTGCGAAGTACCATAATGTACAAGATATATACAGAGTGTCGATTGCCCCACCACACTTCGAAAAGTCCCTCCATGTTATAACATACCCTTTCTCCACCCTCGCTGTGCTAAGCTCTCGATCTCCGTCGTCTCCACTGGCCCTTTAATCCCCTCCTCATCCAACGCTTCCACTACCGCCTCTGCTACAACATCAGCTTTCAATGGCTTGACTCCTGCCGCCCCCATAATCCCACCAAGGATCCCACCCGTCAAGCTATTGAACATAGCACCCGCACCTGTCATAGCCGCCAATGGTACTGTAAAAGCCCTTGAAGAATCATACAAGAATCCAGGTCTGATAAAAATCCCTCTCATTTGCGGAAATTCTGAAGTAATGGTAGCTTCCGCTTCTCTCTTAGTGTTAATATACCTCTTGGGTAAAACGGGCGCTCCTCCTGCGGCGCTGATATACACGAAAGCGCTGACTTTTTCGCGGGCACTTTCTTGCGCAAGTGTGATAGCCGAGTCTCGATTCATCAGCTCATACGTCAGCTGTCCATCTTTTTCTTGACTCTTTAGATCCTCTCCATCTTTCCTCTTCAAAGGATTCTGACTTCCTGCTTTGTTGGCCGAGAATGCGCGAGACAGGCCGGAAATGGGAGATTCGCGGCCGGAGACGACGCCTTTGTAGTCTGCTTCTAGCAAGATGCCCATGCTATGTACGACGTAATCGGAGCCTTTGAGGAGGGGAGCGTATGTTTTCGGGGAGAGGATGTCGGCGCGTTCCCAGGTCACTTTGTGGGACCACGAGGGAGGATTTGGGGACGAGGTGACCGTGGACCAGATCGGTTCACCAGATCGACTATTTCCAGACTTCGGATCAGTCATAAAGTTAAAAGAGGGACAGAGGGGCCATGGAAGGTGAAAGACGAAGCTCTTTTGTAATATATACTAGCTTCTATTAAGTAAACCAAAAAGAAAATCATACCTGATGGAAGTCACATCCCAACCTTTCGCTACAGCAGATTTACAGATCCTGCTTCCTAGAAATCCATTTCCACCGCACACGACAATTTTCTTTGCCGTTGCCATGTTCAATTAAGCTGTCGAGTCGTCTCAGGAATTTGTCGACTGATGGCGTCAGTACATGAGAGATCGGAGCTTTTAGTGCCCGAGCTGATACGCTATCCCTGCGCTCCTCAGCCTTGTCTAGTACATGGATAGGGTTATTCTGTAGACAATTTTTTATATTTTGAGACCATTCAAGCATTTTCCCAATCATGTATCTTACTCTGACTAGACAAACTCCTAGATCTACCTAGTCGTTCAGGCATCTATCATTCAGAAGTGAGGAAAACCACGCCAGTTACTCGTTTTGGTGGGATATAAAGTCATGGCTTCTAATTAAAAGCGGCCGCCTCCCGCAATATTTCCTTGCGCCGCCTCGCCTTGCGCTTGAGCTTGAGCTTCTCCAAAGTCAACAACCACCCCGCCATGGCTCCACCTAACAATCAGAAGCGTGTCAAAAATGTCCAGATCTTCCGTCCCTTCGTGTTCGGCAGTACAGCCAAACTCTTCGATCCGCAAACGAATCCCAAGCCACCGGGCACGCCAGAAGATCATACACACAGCTGGACCGTGTTCGTGAAGGGAGTCGATGATGCAGATATCACATATTGGTGTAGGAAGGTGCAATTCAAGCTACATGATTCGATTCCTAATCCTCTACGAAGTACCCTTTCCCTTTCCCCCTGGAAATTCTGGACAAGACTAATGTATTTTTTTTGTGTAGCGATAGAAAACAATCAACCAGGGACCCCCTTCCAAGTCCACGAAACCGGATGGGGCGAGTTCGAGATCACAATAAAACTCTACTATATCCCCGAATCACTCGAGAAGCCCCAGACAATGTACCATCATCTGCGTCTCCACCCTTATGGTACGGAGGCTGAAAAGACCAAGATGTCAGAGTCGGGCGTCATCATCTCGCACTCGTACGAAGAACAGCTGTTCAACGAACCATATGAGCAGTTCTATGAGTTACTGACGAGTCCGATGCCGAGGGGAAAGGGGAAGAATGTGAAGGGGATTGGACGGCGTACGGCCGAGATTCCGTTGAGCAGTCGGCCTGATCAACCATTCAGTGTGGAGACGGAGAAGGCGGAACTTAAGAGGTTGAGGGAGGCGAGGGGGAAGATCGATGGGATGTGTGATAAGAGCCAAAGAGAACTGAAGGATAAAGAGGAGGAGATTTTGAAGTTAAAGGAGGAGTTGAAGGCAATGGCTTCCGCGGCGTGACGGGTTGAGAAGCAACAAAAATGTGGAATGACGACGGGGTACGTCCGGCTCATGCCTGTTTGACTTGAACATCTACATGCAGCAAGTTCTGATATGGAATGAATCGAGAGGACGAAATCGACAGAGGCAGGGTCTTGGACTCAGTCCTAAACTCGCCCGAGGTGTACTTTTACTAAGAAAGAAAAGGCCCTACGCGTAGCTGGAGATAATGCTTAGGAAACGGGTTATACAAGTACTGTACATAGGAGTATGTGTTGCTTTGGCTCAAAGGATGCGAAGATACAACAATGCGCACGATATAATTTACAGCATCAGAATCACATACTCGTCTGCAAAAACCATATCCAACTCTCGTATCTTTCCACCTGGCCAAAGCCTAAGCTTATTTCAGTAGCTGTTAAGCAAACCTTCTGTCACCAGACATTATTCCATCAGAGTGAGCTCGGCAAAGCAGCTAGCTTCTCAAAGCCCGAGTAAATGGACGAGTCCGCTATCTCATCATAGTATTCTCAGACTTCAAATCAATCGACGATTGATATCCCGATGGAAAATTAGACTGTCGTATACACATGAGTTGCTGTCAAAGAAAGATTCAATCCGTTCTTGGCCATTCATTCGTGTGTACAGCATACGTCAGGTCAGATTATCCCAGAAGTAAATAACAGTCAATGGCACTCGAAATTATAGACTCGTGATTCAATATACTTATTCCTCATCTTCTTCACTGATTCCTCAGCATGATGGCGCTTGACTTCGCCCAAGGAATATTTCCTAAGAGAATGGGCAAGTTGTGTAATATATACTTCTTTGCGATCTCAAGAAATCATCATGCTTGTCTGATTGCTTAGAGATTAATTCACCGGCATTACCCAGTCCTGAGATGACTGAAATTTGAGATGAGAAAGATACGAAAATTGAAGCGTAAATTATTGGTTTTTTTTTGGAGCACCATTACGTGCGTTGTACAGTATTCTACACCATTCTTATCCACCGGCTCCCTATTCTCTCTCGTCTCCTGTATCGACAAAAGGAATGTTTAAGTATGAGTATGAGGAGTTCTGACCGCTCCCACAAGGCCTGGTAACGCAGGGCCCCAGCCAAATCCACCTATTAATTTCCACAGGTCTTGATTAGGGTATTTCTCTCTCATCATCACCGGCCAGATCCAATCCCACCTGCCTGATTCCACCCCATGCCAAATAATTACAACCCGCACAATAGGCCAAAGCCGCCGTCAGCCAGCAATGGCTATCACAATTTCGGCGGATTAGAACAATCAAAAACACGCTAAGTCGCAGCAAATGTAAAAGCAAAGTAAGAGGGGGGTCATCCATGTCCATGTCAGTCCGGAACGCCGCGCATCTTTCCCAAAGCAGAAATCTTTGACAAAGGAGAAATCTAATGACTGTATGACTTTTGGTTTTACAAGGCCTGTGTATAAGCTGGAGGCGGGGTGTCCTCTCTTTCTGACTGGTTGGGATTCGACCAGAAGCCCTCCCGCGAAGCTTTTTCGTCGCTTGCGTGGCGGGCGAGCTCGCTGGCCATCTTCAGAATCCAGGCTTGTGAAGCAGTACTACTTGTCGTTGGCTCTGATGAGAGGAATGGAGCTGGAGAGAGGCGGACGGCGGGTCCCTTCTCGACTGGAAATGAAGACTTCTTTAGAGAAGGACGGCGATCTCTAGAATAGATAGGAGCTGTGTCTCTAGGAAGCTCGTCTTTCTCGATGGTAGGCACTGGATCGAGGATGGCTTGCTCTGGGAGATTCTTGGAAGAGAGGTTTAGAGCTGGGCGAGAAGATGCAGATAGACGGAGCTTGCGGGGTGAGTCCCCGAGGTCGATGCTGCTGGTGCGGAATCGGACTCTGCCCGAAGGAGAGCGAGGAGGTGTGATGATGTTATCCTCCGGCTCCTCGGGTGCTTTTACTGCAATTATGGGCTCAGATGCGATCGTTCCTGAGGCCTCACTTTCCCCACTCTCACTCATCACGTCGTCCGTAGTCTTGGTTCTTCGTAGGTTGACAACCCTGTTCTTCTTCTTGCGCATGTGTGATCTTGAATGCCGGCCAGCTCCCAGGCTAAGTCCTGTAGTGGCGGATTGCACGCTAATGAGAGAAGGCCTCGATGGTAGGTGACCATGGCCATCTTCGGATGACCTGCTGAAGGTATAGGTTGTGCTTGTGTTTGCTAGGGTAGATTGAGATCTTAATAGACCAGGTGTGATGGGAGTTGAGCTTCCTGCCGAGTCTGCCTTCTCTGATGGTCCAGCCCAAGCTCGAAAGACAGCATCTCGAATTGAGGGTGTAAACAAGGATAGTGTTCTGTGCGAGTCTGTCAAAGCTGCCAGTCGAAGAAGATTCTTTTGTGAAAACAGAGAATGGATCTCCATCCCTCCATCTAATGACAAGGAAGAAATCTCGGCAGCATCTAGGACATTGCCTCTCGAATCAACAGCGTCCTGTGGTGGACTTGCAAATGGGTCCACAGCTATCTCCTCTTCAGCCTTTTCAGCTTTTGCTAAGTCCTCGCCTTCTTTTGCCCTATACTCTGGACACCATAGCCTCAGAGAAAGCCTGTGTATGATAGCAGGGAGCTCGTCCATCATCAGAGTCCGAAGTTGCATTTCAATCTCTTTTTGTAAGTAGTCCCGAACGAATGGGATCGAGTCGAAGGTCGAGGAGACTTTGAGAGATTCGAGCGGATCATTTCGAAAGACCAAGGTGAGCCCTTTTTGCCTTGAGAAAACTAGTATTATGAAAGCTGACAGTTTGATCTCCGATAAGGTGATTTGGAGCGGTATCGTTAGACCTGATGAGGCCGCTAAAGGCTGAGGGGACGTAAAAGAGGGCTTCGAGAAGAGATAGGTATTCAGGGGGTTCGCCTGTGTTGTTGATATATTAGCTTTGTTATATACTATCAGGGATCATGGTGTAGAAAATTTGAAGGCGCGTTCTTGCCAACAAAGAGTCTGCAAGCCGATGCATGTAGATATGCTATCGCTAGAATTTAAGAAATAAGGAGATGTAGATCCGCGACGTACTTGCACTCGAGTTTTGAGGGTCAAGAATGCGTCCCCCGAATAGCACATCTTGAAGATGCCTCGGAACCTATCCTCGGCCAAGTCTCCAATTTCCAATATCTCAAGCTCTGGAGGAACGCTACCCAAGTTGAGCTCATTGACAAGAATGTCATCGACTATTATCGGAGGCTTGGGCGATTTATTGAGTGCCGTCGTGAGCATCTCCTGGGCCATTTTGTAGAAATTCGCATCCGCCGTCAGCGGCGACCAGTTGAAATTGAACGCCATTTCGAGCAAACATCAGATAGAGGTCGAGAGCTTTCCCTGTGCGAATCTCGATGGTGTTGAACAAGGAAGTTCTTTAAGATGCTTGTATATTGGTTGTCGCGTGAGGAATCTGGTGACAGCAACAGCTGATAAGGATATCGTGATCAATGACCGGCAGCGACAATGATGCGGCACAAGAGAGCCAGGCCCGTGTCAATGAAGAGACAAGTTGCTGAGCTCATCCACCGGATGCTAGTAGTGTTGTCACAATGCTGTTGATGCCGACGGTGACGACGGTCGTGGGTCTGTAGGAGTTCTTCTGAAAGGGAAGAGGGTCATCGCTTGTTTATCCAAGAGGGAAATTCCGAAATCCTTGCGCCGTGGGACGCCGAAGTTGTGCAACTTGCATAATTTTATTCCGAACTATTCCGCCGACGTCAACAACACAGAAATCTATACCAGCTGGAGGTGTCATATCTCAACCTGCTTGATCTCCAACCTTTCTATCTAGGCTTGTTTGCTTGCAAGAAAGTTAGAGCAGAGATTGTTTTCTGCGTAGGAACTGAGAGAAGGCCTCGAAGTGC
Organism: Proliferodiscus dingleyae; assembly: GCA_003988795.1. Taxonomy (NCBI): domain Eukaryota; kingdom Fungi; phylum Ascomycota; class Leotiomycetes; order Helotiales; family Lachnaceae; genus Proliferodiscus; species Proliferodiscus dingleyae. The sequence goes on from QYAK01000035.1 coordinate 437,352, forward strand.
TGTCCAGAACTATGCAATCAATTTCTATGCAAGTCACTTATCACGCGCTTGTGACTACGCTGTCCAACAAGTTGATGATTTACCATTTTTATCATAGTTGAATGTTCACAGGCTCTTAATGAGTAGTAATATGTTCTTGAACGCACCCTCATCACTACTATCGATCAAGCGCTGGCCTTGCGCCCGACTTGACACGGCAAAAACCTCGTAGTCAAGTTCAGTCTTGAACTACTACCCCACACACCAGTACACAGTTCTCCAATAATCACAAATATGCAGGAAGCACCTGTCTTACCAGAAGAAACGAGACTGGCATTTCTCGCTGAAGGTGCCGCCAACGTCGTGTACCGAATCGATGTCCAACCTGCACTTAAGTACCCAGGTACTCCTGAACCAAGCATCCTCGAAGAATACGGGGCAGGCACACCCCCACCAACAGACATCGAACCTGAAATGCTAGTACAAGATCAATCCACCAACTTCATCACTACGAATATCAACGATGAGGCTGAGTCTCCTTCGCTTTTCAACCGTAAGTGACCCCTGAGCAAAAGACAAAGATAGCATATACTACAGGAAGTTCCCTAATCCGAATAACAGACAAATTACTCCGGCTTAGAAAGGAGCTCAAAACTACGCTCCCTTGTATTATTGCCCAGGAAAAGTGGACTCGACTCATAGCACCTTTGTTCTCTCCAGACCAGATCGTCGACCAGTGTCTTGTTAAAATTAGTCCCGGAACAATCCCAACTCTGAACCAGCTCCTACAAGCCAAATTAGACCGCCCCTCTAAACGTCAAAATGTTTTCCTGGCCAACGATGACTACGGACTCCTCGTCACTGATATGTCCTCAAGTAGCAAAGGTCAGTTCCCCGTGCTCCTTCTCAGTATATTAGGTATCATGAAGTCTGATTCTAATGGAAACATAGGCGATGTTCTTGAGTTGAAACCCAAATGGCTTCTCCAATCGCCATCAGCTCCTAAGGACGCTGTTCGCTGCCGACAATGTGCTTACAACGCCAAACAAAATGCAACTCGCAAGGCAATGGGGAAAGGGTTTCAAAAATCCTTCTGTCCACTCGACCTCGTCTCAAACGATTCACGTGCAGTCTCATACGCCACTTCTATGATCAAGCACCCTGATGGTTCTCAACGTCTGAAGCGTTGGTTGGAACAGACGACTCTGCTCAAGGACCTCCGTCGTCTACAAGGCTCCATGTAAGTCGGAATAATTTTGTTGGCCTATCATTGCCCTAATTATCCCTTGTATCCATAAATCTCCCGAAATACTAACTTTGTAAGGGATCCTGTCGGAGTTTTCAATAATAATCCGTCAAATGAGAACTTTCTCGTGGCCATGACGCTTCGAGATTGCTCGGTTTTCATTCGCTTTCCTGCGGCTTCAGCAGATGATGTATTGATCGAAGCCCGAATTGGCGATTTAGATGTTAAAAGTCCGGATAAATGGGCGTACTGGAAGGAAACGGAGCAAGCATTGATTGACGGCGGGTTCTATCAGGGTATCGAGCCGGATCGCTTTCCTCTGGACTGCTCGCTCGCACCAAGCCAGGACACTAGATTTACTGGAAACTCTCCAGTGTCGTAAGAAAATCAAAATTGCTACAGGGAAACCTTGGTTGCAATAAATGTTCCAACCACAATATGCCAGAGCTGTTCACTGCCACAGGAGTGGCTTTAGCATTATGCCAGGGCCTTTGAAGACTTGAGGGTGCTTGGCACAAAGTCATGACTACAGCATCTGGCAAATCATGGGGCGGCATTACGGCGTACATCTGCAGCAAGTTCCTGCAGAGAGCCCGGACTACACGAGTGGACGGCCTAGAACCAAGGAGGCCATCGCACAACCTGTTGCCCTTGTTCACTGTATCACAGACTTCACCTAAGGGATCTCAGCTTACTGTGCTTCATATTTAGCCATCAGCGTGCGTTACCAAGACACTGATCTTAGCGCGGGGCGCCGACAAACCTTACAAAGAATCCGATGTAGCACAGGAAGCGTTGAATTCAAGCAGGCCGCATTGGAATTTTCCTCGATCCTGCTCATGTGGGCTGCCACATGGGAATTATGGACTCTTTGCGGAGATCTTCGCCGTACACGTTGCATGACTATACTTTTTAGATAAAGCAGATGCACTTCCACCTCAGGTCTCTGTTTAGGCGACCTAACATTGAACAGGTCATGACTGATCTCCAGGCAGTTGGTTAGTAGCACATAAATGCGCCCCTGTCAGTAGATAAGATGCGGACTTCGCGTCGAATTCGTTTCGAACTCGGACAACATGTTTACAGCCACGTAAGCGGCTCGCAGTCTTTGTCACTTAGGAGTTGTGCGTTTGGCTTGCGCGACCAGACTATATGTAGAAGGTCAAAAACTAAAGATCAACGAACCAGAAAGTTTTTATTTATTGCAGGTCAGCTCGTGCTTAAGTGGGCGTTACACAGCAGGATTGTGGCGATGTTGCTAGCTCTCTGATTCTGGGCCCTCTGAGGCTCTCAGGAGTTCATCTGAACAAGGCTTGGTGTACGAAAGCTAGCATAAAAAATTTTAGTCAACCCGATCACCCCGCCTTGCTAAGATATGGTGACAATTGTGCGTCTGATTTCATTTTGACTTTGTCGATCTTCTGTCGCTCATCGGAAACGCTTGGTCTCGAACGAGCGTCTTTTTTAACCCACTTTTTGTTTCTTCTGTTTCTTATCGTCCATTTATCGTGTCAGAGCTTGTTGAATTAGTTCTGCTAAATGATGGTTCAGGTAAGGTTTCTAGCCTGGCTCTGTCCCTTTTTTCCCCACTATAACGCTCTTTTGCCTCGACGTTATTCCCTCACATCTTTGGGTCGAGCCTGACCCTGTCATTTGTTTGACTGATTATTTTTAGAACGGGTATCGTCCAAACGAGTTCTTGAGACGAACGGCTGGGAGATACAAGGAAGATCGGCAAGTGACTCTCTGTCTCCCTCGGATTACCCCACTCATCGTGGGAACAGCTTTAGTTCTGCCATTCGTTCCCTAGATGAACAAAAGTTCCTCAACACCATCCAAAACTTTTACGAAGATGAGAATCTCGAGGGGGCTGTCGATCTGAATCTGCTAAGACGGGGAGCATTGCTAGCCCAATGGCCAACAAGTCTCTCCGACCGCTCCGTGCCGAGTATCAATACCACACTTGCAGACAATAGAGACATCCAAATTGATAGGACAAATGAGGACGAGGATAGGCCTACACGTCGCCCAAGTCCTTATGTCGTGGAGGATAGAACCCTCACACAATTTGAAGCCGATGCATTGGAACGAGAGGACAATGGAGCCTTCAACAGTCTGCCAAAGTATTTGCTAGTGCTATTAGCCTGCTGTGCACTTGGAGCAATTGTGCAGTAAGCTTTTAGACCTTGTTTCCATATGTAGTCACCTGAGATGCTCCAGCTCACCAAACATGTTCCAGGGGATGGAGCCAAGAAAGCATTGTCGGAGCAAACTTACAATGGCCAGTGGATTTCAAGATTGCAATAAGACGTGGAGATGGCAGCATACAGTTTAATGAGCCCCATGGGTTGAGACGCTTCGCGTAATCATACAAGGCGCAAATCGACAGAGGTGCATGGCTGACGACTCGAAGGATTGTTAACGCCATAGCCTACTTTGCGGCTAGCTTGGTGGGAACATGGGTTTCAGACCCTCTTACGGATAGATTTGGGAGGTGAGAAACAAAGCTCATTCGAGTTGCAGAGATGGCTGAAGCTCAATAGACGTTCTGCTCTTCTATTTGCCGGTCTGTGCTCCTTCGCCGCCCCTATCGGAGGCGCTTATTGCAATACCTGGTATAATACTTTCCTTTTACCCCGCCACCCAAATTTCAGCAAGCTGATTCATCATAGGTTACAGCTACTCCTTTGCCGTTTCGTGCATGGCATAGGGATGGGTGCCAAATCGTCAGTGTGAGCTCCTGTATGCACCGGGCTCTCCCACGAAAACTTCATTGACGTCTGATAGGGTGCCAGTCTTGGAGAGTGAGGTATCTCCCAAGCAAATGAGAGGAAAGTTACTAGTTTCATGGCAGACATTTGTCGCAGTGGGGATCTTTCTCGGAGCTGCAGCGAACTGCATTTTCCACGGGCAATGGCGACGTCAACTTGGTATTGCCTTTGTACCCGCTATTCCTCTTTGTTGTCTCTGCTATGTAATCAGGGAGTTTGTATACATTATTCTCTACAATCACGGTTAAGGCCTAATAGTTCTCCAGATCGCCGCGCTGGTTAGTCAAAAAGGGCAGGTATCCTGAGGCGTTCCAGGCGTTGAAGGACCTGAGAGAAACTCCCCTGCAGGCCGCAAGTAAGTCCACCTGGAATGCCAAGAGAGACACAAATTTTTACAGTGATAATTAGGAGATTTATATCTAATACATGCTCAGCTAAAAATTGAGATGCGTTTGTTTTCAGGGGACTTCCTTGAGGAGGACGAAGTTATCAGGACTCTCGAGAGACGGAGAGCCCAAAACGAGCGGGAGAATTCCGGCAGCGCTCCAGGATTTTTCCATAGATTTTGGCAATTATTCAAACTTCACCGAAGTCGGAGGGCCGTTGTAGGTTCTTGCATCGCAATGGCAGCGCAGTATGTATAGATTATACAAAGTGTTTTCGATCTCGAAGAGACTCACAGTAGGATACTTGGCGACTAATATAATCTGTGTAGACAGTTTTCTGGCTATAATATTTTTGCTTTCTTATCCCCCACAGTGTTTGGTAACAGTGGACTTGAAGACATGAGAGCGTTATGGTTAGCATTCGGGTGCGTCTTACTCCTTTGCCAGCGCCTAGATACGCTGATCCACTAACACTCGACTGACTAGCATTGCTGGAGCCAATGCTTTGGCCTCATTCTCAGCCTACTTCATCATCGACAAGCTTGGGCGTCGTACTCTACTCATAGCTTCGTTATGTCTGATGTTCCCTTTCCTCCTCGGCGCCGGGGCGGTTTTAGATAACAAGAGCAAGAACGGCCCCCCTTCCCTTGGGGCAACTATTGCGATGATTCTAACAGTCACAATTTTATACAGCCCTGGGGCTGGTGTAAGTAGCTTGAAACGTATGCAATTTAAGGCATGAAGAACTGACTTTAGAATTTTCAGGTCATTCCGTTCATGTACTCGTCCGAGGTGTTCCCTCTAGTTCACCGCGAAGCTGGTATGTCTCTAGCAGTGATGGTAAATCTGGGACTTGCTGGAGTACTTGCACTAGTCGTCCCTCTTACGGTGAAGATCCCATTTCAAGGCCTAAATCTGCTAGGTCCTTTTGCAGGCCTAGACGCGGCAGCTGCATTCGCCGTGTGGCTATTTGTGAGAACTCCTGACGAAGCGAATACGCTCGAGGAGATGACCGTATGGAACCCTCTGCCTTATCCGATGGCCTCGGACATAAGTTCCCTCAAGCTAACATACTGAGGAGAACCTTTTCATTATACCATCGAGAGAGTATATCGTTTATCAGTTCCAAGTCGTCACCTTGGCCACCAGGGAAAGATTTCAGAAGTGGTATCAGAATCGACAGTCCCGAGACTTAGAAGGAGCTGAGCTCAGCTGAAGGATATTTGAGCATGGGGCTTCTGCGATTGTATTGTATAAATATCGGCCAGCCTATAGAAGCTATGGATTAGAATATTATTGTGATGGAATATTATCTTACCTGTCTCTAGAGACCTCGGACGTGACTACACGATGTAGCCACTAACATTAACTTTTAGAACGCTTCCAAAATGGAAGTCTTTTAAGATCACCATTTCCGGTAGATCTACTGGATTCTTCCCCTCCAGTACGTTTGTTCTTCTCCCTCTTCAGCAATTTGACCATACTTTCGGGCTTCTTGATTATAGAAAGGTCTACCTGGTCAATCAAGTTCGAATCCATGCGAAGAAAGAACTCAACCATATCATCCATATCTTCCTTTACAGCGATACGATAAAAGAAGTCTTCCATTCCAGACCCTTCTGGAGGCATGATCAATGCTCCATACTGGAGGAGGCACTCTGCCGTTTTTTTCAACCTCGGCGTAACGCAATAGTAGAGGGCAGATTTATTTCCTCCGTCGAGTAGATTGACGAAATCTTCTGGGCGATCGTCTCTTATACAGGCCATGATCTTCTGGACGATACTCTCCGTCTTGTTATCAGACTCGGATCTCGGTTGCATCACTGTGTGATGTAGGACTGTCATACGATTTTGGTCTGTTTGCCAGATGTCTGAATACTTGAGCAACTGGTGAACGAACTGAGAATTCAACTTTTTGGCTGCGAGCATGACTGGAGAACAACCGTTCGTGTTCCTAGTTTTTGCGACTGCGACATCTTTCTTCAGGATGTTTTCAAGCAGTTCGTGCTCCGCTGGTCTTTCTTCGCCCTCAACAAGTTCCCAGATAGTGCGCCCAGGGTTTACAGGAGCTGAGAGTCGTACTCGATCGTCGTTGGGAATAAAATCTGCTAGTGATTGCTCTTTAGGAGGCGGCTCCTTTGACCTAGTAGCTCTTCGTTTAAGTACGTCAGGACGGAGGCTCGAATCGGGCTTGGTTCGCGATGAAGATTCCTGGTGCCGTCTAATCTCAGTGCTAGCTCCTTTTATCAGCAGTCTTCTTCGATTGACGGCATCAGTGGACAAATTAGCGTACTCTGCTTCCGAATTTTCCGATGAAGATAGTGAAATGCTACTGCTATGGTCTTGGCTAGAAGCTTCTCTGGGGCTGGAAACATTTGTCAAGGGCCCCCGTAAGGACCTGTCCTGATTCCTAGTCCTAATCATCCGGTTTGTCCGTAGACTTGTTCGAGCAATGGACAATTGCACTTGACTTTCATTAACTCTATTGCCTCTGGCGCTAAATGGTATTATTATAGGCAAAGAGCCGTGGTCTTTCTCACTACTGGCACCCAATCTCATTGACCGTGATTTTTCTTCGAATGTAAGTGTTTGTTTCAAGCCGTCACTTAACCCTGATATTTTCTTATTCGTTTCTTTCTCGGCATTCGATATAATTTCCGCAAGTCTGATGCAGAGACGTTCAGAATTTAGCCGAGCGTCTTTCTCTGTCAATAAATGGTCATCTACCAAATGCAGGATCTGCGAAGTAATGTAGTCGGATCGGCGTAAGTTGTCTCTTAAATACTCATGCCATTCTCGGATAAATGGAAGGACCTCTTTCCCATCATGAAAAACATCGTATTGGATGGTATCGTTATTTGGAATCTGGATGCAGTGTATTCGTCTACCTGCCTCAAATCTTTCGATGCCTTCACATCCAGCGACAATCCAAGTTGCCGCTACTGATAAAACACAGCCAAAAGACCATGTATCAATTTCTTGTGGGACTGGGATCCTTTTATCATTTGACAGAGCCTGCGCAAATTCTGGTGCGCCTGCTTGGCAATTAGCTATAAGTTGCACTTATTCAAATTTCATACATCGTACCGTAAGTCCAGGTTCCACCAGAAAGTGACATGTTTGGTTGATTCTTAGCTCCTGGTTGACTTTCCTCGAACTCAGCAAAGCCAAAGTCGGCAAGTTTAAAATTGTCTTTGACAAGGAGGATATTGCTAGGTTTCACATCACCATGCCAACTACAGCGGTTAATAACGTATGGGGAGGTCATCATTGACTCACCCATTGTATTGACCATCTTGGTATGTGAGGCTATGACATGTCCTGATAGATTCCGCAACCATGCACAAGTTCTTCCAAAACTTGCAAATGTCTGGCGACTCGTAAGGAGGAACTATGTCGCTAAAGTGTTGCGCAAGATCTCGCTCCCCAAATTCAAGGAAAATGTGGAAGCAAGGCTGTCTATGGTCTTTATCGGATTCTCGATATGAACCAAAACAGCGGACCATGCCTGAGTTCCCATTGAGTCCCTTGAAAGCACGCTTTTCCCTCTCAAATACGGCTTCCTGCTTGTCGGAGTAAGACTTGATGGCCAATTCGTAGCACTATAGGTCATTAGCTTTGAAGCCCAAACAAATTGGACAATCTTGCCCACCTCACCGAATTTTTCTTTCTCAAATGGATCGCCAAGACTCTTCTGTATCCCGGAACACAAAAAGTCCTTTTGAATAACGACTAAAGACACACTAGCGGTGCCGCCATGGTTTACTTTCTCCTCTCCTACAAATGGCGGTCTATATTGACTGTGGAAGGATCTCTCCTGATCCATCTGGATCGGATCAGGAAAACGCCATTTTTTGTGGTCAAAATCGTTGAGAAACTCCTTGGCCTCGGATGATGTGAACTTGTGACGTCCGACAAGTTTTTTCACGATAGTGTTACGAGCGAAGCCATCTATGTTTGCACGGAAGAGGTCTTCATCGAAAATCTTCGCATGATAGAAAATGTCCGCAAGTGCTCCTTGATCCAAGAACAGAAGTATTGTAAAGACACGCACACAACGACTAGGGCCTTTAATCATCGAGTTCTCAGTGAAAGGTAGTTTTTCAAGGCCCAGTTCACGTCGAAGACCTTCCATATTTGAGACTCCATTATTCTCAATTACCATCCACTCTTCTAGCCTAGCCGTATTGTAGAAAGATTTGTTCTCTCTTGTCTGTTGACACCCGCTCTCATGAGCATCCTCTTGGCAATTACATTCTGGCCTTTGACACCATTGCTTAACCTTTTCATTAAACGTACCAACGAGGCTGGTAGACTTTGATGAGGCCATTTATGTCAGATGCCGCGTAAGCGTAGGTGTCAAGTGATAGGAGACATTTGCTCTTGCCGCCGTAGTATGAATATAGGGTGCGCTTAGTCCATGCTTAGGTTTCCAAAAATGAACGGTTGAATCAAAGAATAGGGATAGTGCAACTCGCAAGTTGAAAAGTAGCTTGATTTAGCATCCCGCTTATTTCCACGCTTGTACAGATTTAGACTAGATTGAAAGTCATTTGAGCGCCTCATTGGTGGAGTACTACGATTAGGAGTAATTATTGTTTTATTATCGATTTTAGAAAGATGGCCAACAGGCCTCCTTAGTCGTCAACATATTTTTCCAATCTACTGTGGGCAGTATTTCAAAGTGGGTTCCTTGTAATGCTGCTATACTCTTATATGTATCATACCACTGAGCTTCAACAACTATTTTTGTCGAAACATCAACAGTACTCGCAACACTATATCTCTACTCTGGAGCTGGCAAATAGCTGCTCTACATTTGCGTTCGGCCGAACCTCAAAGATTTTTCAGAAAAGAAAAAAGAAAAGGCTCTTACATCTCCGACTTCGAGTCACTGTGGGATGGCAGTATCGACTGATTTTTGAACCGACAAAATCTCCATCGGGCCATATATTCTGTGCAGGTCCTGTAAGTATTGGCCGCATACTGAGTATTTTGCTGCTGTCTTGTTTTGTGGTTCATTCTGTACACCAACCAAGCGAAAACAAATGTAAATAAGGTGAGAGGCACCGTAATCTCAACCCACTTGATCATGCCAGACAAATAAAATCTCTCAATTTCTGATTGTTCATCGTCTTGGGCGGAATATTGGAGGATGTTAGTGCTGAAGAATGTCTGGATATAAGTTATGGTTAGCATAGCAGTCAAAACCAAGGAATTAGAAGAGTGATCTCACTGAGACAAATGTTGCCGGAAGATATAGTAGAGTTACGCCGGTGATGATGCGCATCGCAATGGCTTCTTTTTCCATGTTGTAGTTCAACTCTTCCGTTCGCTCAGCTGCCTGTCCTTGGAGGTGTTGAATGATCTACTGAATCAGTCATTCTTACTTCCTGACTACCGCGAGAAAGGGTGAAGGATCGGAGCGTTTGATTCATACCAGGTCACTCCGATTACATATCAAGTCTATAAGGTAGCTCATCCGCGATAACTGCATCTTGATATTATTTTTGATTTCATCGAGATTATTCTTGAATGAATCAATATCGTCCTTCGTATCTCGCTGCAAAGTTGGTGGGAAGTCATTGTTGGTGCTTAGCCGCGTGTAGAATGCTTGAAGGGAAGTTAATACGTCAAAATTCAACCTCAGCACCAACTCAGCTCGTTTCGCTTCTTCTTTCCAATACTGCATTTCCTGTATATCGTTTGGTTCATATCTTCGATGCGAGTATCCGGCACCTCGAGGCCCGATCACCGACATTGAGGTCTACCATATCATTGTTAGATCCAGCGTTGAGAAAAGCAGATTTCTTACCTCCCGCATTATGAGGTCTTCGAGCCAGCCAATGTACGAGCGCCAATCTTCTGTAGACCAGTAACAATACATTGAATGTGCTGCTAGACTTGATCGAAAGCATTCACACACATCACCAAAAGACCTGTCCTCTGGCCGACCCCTTGACCCAGTCAAATGTTTGAATCGTTGCTGTAAATCATCCCACCCCTTCGTTACGATCCACAAAGTTATGCCAGATACGACGTCAAACTGATGATGTATAGCAGCCTGTCTTGTAGACCATTCGGCAGTCTTGATGTTTCCATTAACTTGGGCTTTTCGGGTGACCCCTTTCAAGTTGTAACACAGCTGAAAATGTCTGCCGCTGCTGCCCGGTAAACAGTTCGATGGTCCTGAAAGGTGTTCGGCCATCATTATTTGTTCACAGAAGCTGCCAAAACCCAAGTCGGTCGGATTGGTCTGCGACCCGAACACAAACATCAAGTCTAGATATGCTGGCATCACTTGGTGATATGTCAGAATTTGTGCAAGCATGGATCGTGTTATTCGAAGAGAGGCTCGTGAATGGATGGCATATATATATCTGCATCGACGTCAGGGAGGGAAGGTAGCTAGATGTCTAGGGAGGAGACTTCACATGAAACGACACTTGAGTCTTTTTGCTCCTGTCGTGGACCCTTCTGGGTCCGGGTTTGTCTCGTCGAAAGCTGTCCCAGTGCCTAGCCATTGTTTCAACTTCCAAGAAGTTTGTATATTGTATTTCTTCCAACCTTAGCCAGTCAGCACTTCAGAGAGACTTGTGTTGAGATCTGGATTGTACTCGAATCATCATATAAGTCACGGTATGAAATATCTACATGCTTCTCGTTATTGACACACAGGCGCGATTCGATAGCATCGAATCTCTCTTTGTATAATTCAAGCACAGGAGGATAGTTTCGAGGTCCGTTGAAGATAATATTGGTAGGATAAGATTGAAAAGACAGATACGACTGCTCGATTCGATCACGAAGGAAGTCATTCGTCGTTGTCTTATTTTGCATGCTTAGAGTGAGGAAATTTTTGGGAGGGTCTTAGTTGCCAAGAGTTCTGGATCCGAATCACATAAATAACAGTCTGGTGAAATTGTTATGTACTCAAGATAGAGCTAGAAGTGGGTAGAAAGACAGCCTCGCTCAAGTGATTGAAGCGAGTAGAAGTGTACTGGGATGCTAGGTACGATGCTGAGCAGAGAATACAGCCAACAGATACACAGCTTTATCTACCCCGCTCCTCTCGCCTTCTTAGTCCTCTGGACTCAAAGATAAGCGTTGGTGGCGTTCACTTTCATCTCGAATTTCCCTCAGAGCCACATAATCGTCCTGAGCCAAGTCAGCTGCTGTTTTGTACTGTTTTAATCAACGCTGTGCATATGCGCTGTGTCACATAATGCAGCACAGGATTCCATTTTCACAGGGGTGGCTAACATCATTGAGAGGCTCGGGAACATTGAATATATAATTATCATTCTTCTGTGTCCATATTGTTAGCCAAAAACCCGCCCAGATTGGTTGCGGTCGATGGAGAAGGGAACTTTAGACTTACATAGTGCATATTGTAAGCCGTCCAATTCCATAGTCGAAATCTCTCGTCTAAGTAAGCCTTATACTTTTCCCACGGCACATGCGGATATGACGGGAATGCTTGTTGAACTGCGGTGCTGGAAGTCTGGCGTTTGGAACTCCTGCGACCACCTTGATCTCTCCTCGACACCATGGCTTTGACAGCGGGGTGTGTACGACTTAGAAAAAGAACTGAAGTGCAGGCTTTCTCTCTGGATATTTTGGGACGTAGTGAAGTATGAGCTATGTCGAAGCTGTTTAGGCCGATGATAACAAGAGTAGTAAATGTGATAAGGCTGCGCAGGCCTGCAACTGCACACGCAGGAGGGGCGCGGGGAACGGGGAACGGGGAAGCGGGTCTGCTAATGTACCGCACCGTTGATGCTCCTGGCTAAAAGGGCAGGTATCACTGATATCAGGGACAAGTTCTGCAAGGCTTGGTGCCAGTCAAGCAATAATTGGCCACCCAGGGACGTCAGATTTGGGCATCAATAAACAGCACCCACAAGATGCCTGTCATGTATTGAATGCAAGATTCATACTGCAGGTCCACCGAGTAACCCAGGTTCCGGAACGAGATCCAAGTTGTCAACCCCTGATTCCATGCCATCTCGGTGAGGATATGTCTGGGCGGTTGGTAGAGGGAGAATTCCGAGCACAATCGTTGGCTGAGACAAGTGGTGAGGTGGACTGCAGACGCAAGTCATTTCCATTTTCAGTGGCTCACTGCAGCCGGCGTGGCGTCCGTCGCCCGATTTCTCCATGCACTTCTCATTTCCCCCAGGTCGCCAACTCAACAATTCGTTCCGTAGAGGTCCAAAAGTTAGTGTACAGGTCGAAGTCCGGCTCATTAGATTTGTTTTCTAGGAAGCGGTGCTCAGTGGCTGGGATATTGCAAGAAAGAATACTTCTATGAATATGGTAGAATCTTCGTGGTGATAGGCGTGACTATAAGCTGCACATGTTACACATGCATGCAGGAGGCAACACGCTGCAAAGGATGCACCGTGGAACCAAGGCGCTTCGCGTTTTCCATTAGCACTTTGCCCAGCTTCTAGGTATCTCGCTCGTATATAGTGCCCGCTTATATAGCTTGGGATATTTGTATCCGCGGATGAGGCGCAGTCCAAGGCATCTCTGCAAAGCATTTGTACACATGCGCCACTGAGCGCATCTCATCAGTCTATTTATATTCGATTTAACGCTCCTAACATGGTAGAGAAACGCCCGACGTTAGATCATGCATCAAGACATCCTCGCCGCAGCAAAGCTCAGTAAAGAACCAGTTGTCAGACCGGCAACAAGATTCACAGCCATAAACCCTCCAGTAGCTTCCCGCTCGCTCTCTTCCACCCAGTTATTGGCACTCATCATGCATAGGCTACTTACCCATCCGTTGGTGAGTCCGAAAGCGAATTGGACAACGAGGAGGTAGAACACATCACTTTCAATCTTGGCGCCTTTGTCTTCAATGTTGCAGAGAAGATATAATGGCAGGTGAACACCGCGAAGAATAGATAGGATGAATAGAAGCCAAGGACGAGCTGTTATAGCAGGCACAGGAATAATGGTCGACAGTCTGCCAGCCAAATCCCCTAAGTTCCATAGCAAGAATGCAAGAGGAATAAAGATTGCCGGTTGAAAGAGCCTGGGTGCTTGGTCCTGGGGAACCACCGAAAGGACCTTTTGCGTGAAGACTGGAAAGAACATCGTTACGGCGAAACAGACAAATACCGCCCCAGCGAGCCAGTGCAGCTTCTTGTAAAGCGTCACCATGCTGACAGAAGTCCGCATTGCCCGCTCTGCCTCCTCAACGCTCGTGATCGACGCCGACATTTGGTTTTGCAGGATACGGTTGTGCTTCCGCACCAACGGGAACACTGCGAACAATGTGGCGACACTAATTGCAGTCGCCGTAAGGAAGTAAATGAGAGCAGATGTTCTCGTTCCGTTGCCCTGGCTTTTCGTTTCTGCTGACCCATCCGCCCAGTTATCGGTTTCTGGAACCGCTAGCACCGACAGAATTTGTGCCAAGGAGGGTAGAACCCCAGCAACCGCCTGCCCCGTCATGATAGCCTGTATATATTCCGCCCTTCCAAAGCTCGATGCAAATGCAAATGCTCCATTTTGGATCAGACCGGTCGCCATAGATGTACAGAACACCATAATCAAAGTAAATGCCAAGTAACCAGATGCTGATGCGCCGTTAAAGTACGAGGTTGATATAGCGAGGAATACAAAAACGACTGTATTCAGAACAAGTGCAGATATGATTCGTCTTGGATAGGAAGCTTTCATTTGCATTCTCGATAGAATGATCATCGAGCCTAGATTTGTGACGCATCCGACGGAGATGATGGCGGATTGGAAAGAGGAGAGAATGCGGGGGCTGTCTTGGAAACGGTCTTGGAAATATGGCGCCGCAGCGAGGAACATGTTCCTGTAGACTATTAGCTTCTGTATCTGTTGTAGACCTTAAGCCAGGCTTACCAGGCCCAAAGCATAGCAACGCCTAGCATGAAGAAGATGCAGTATTCGAACCATGAGAACGGCTCTGCCTTGTCGTCCGGCACGACCAGGACCGGTCGCCGCACATCGTCGTCGGTGTCTGCTAAAGGCTCATACTGCTGCTCATCCCCCGAACTCTGGAAGACGGCTCGCAGCCGGTTTATAGCGGTCTGGTTCGCCATCGATTGGAGGTCCTTGACTCGTGTCGCGTGGGTTCATCGACTTGTCACAGCCGTGAAATCTGTAGTGCAACGATGTGACTCGGCAAAGCGAACACCAACGTAATCCTTATTTAAAGGAAGCGGCCAAGTCCGCATGTTGCTATTCACTATCTTTCGCCCATGCTGTCCATGTGAGAGAGAATATGCTCTCCTGGAGATCCATGATGTTGTCTGCGGCCGAAAGGGGATAGTGCCGTGATCAGCTGACGGTGATGCTCTGTCTCGCCTTATTTGCCCTCATCAATAGCTACAATGCCCGTGAGTATACCTCTTTGCTACCCCAATTCTGCAATTCCAAGGATCATCAAAGATTCCTTAGCGGGCCGACCTCTTCCATACAAATTTAGCTGGGGCAGAGTGACCGCATAACATGACCGACAAACGATGCGGACATAGGTATGTTTTGCATTGCTGGTAATGCAAGACATCGAGTTTTCAAACGGTTTTGGAAGGTGGTTAGAGGTGTCAACTTGAGCAGAGCGCTATCTTCACGTTTTTATGCACAGATGGATATCAATAAAGCGTTTTAGCAATGTGAATGCTGCTGCTGGGACACGCTAACGCCAGAAGACTAAGTCTTCCGAGAACCAAAAGCGCCGTCACCCAAAATTCCGCTTTGTTTCACTTCTCCAAAATGCGCAGAACCTTCCAGTATGTACAAGTTAGGATATTCTAGGAAATACTATCCACAATCATGTTTCAAGAAATGTTGAGACATCAGCCCCATACTGCTCGGCCTGCTCCTCACTAATCCAGCTCTTCTCTATGCAGTAATACAGTATGTCAGTGGCTGTTGAGAACGCTCCATTTTCGACTTTCGTTCTTGGATCCAAGCGCCTACTCAGTTCCTTTATCTCATCGTTAAAAACTCTTAAGGGTTGACTTGAGGCACTGCTAGATTTCTTGAAGGCTTTCTTTAGATAGCCGAGTATGTAGCCGATCCATATTACGTTGCTGTAAGGTGTAAAATCACCCCAGCTTCTCTCTGGGTCAAGAGACATAGGATCAGCGTGCCAGGATCTGGGTTTGGAAGTTCGTTCGGATGTCATGACGTTCGTGCGCATTCTGGCCGATGGATGAGCTTGGAGCAGTTTGGAAGGTGGAAGAATATTACCTGCGATAGGCGTTGAATTGGGGATGGCCTTCTGTCCCCTGAAATACCATCGGCTCGTCCTCCAGGTTGAAGAAGACTACCTCACCATTTGGGAGCTTGGCGCGAGAGAGACCATAGTCAATCAGCGTGACTTTCGTTCCCGATAGACCGAGCTTGAGATTTGAGTTGATCACTCGTTTGGGAGGATTAGTAGAGAATGAAACACAAATGTTATTTTCGTGGAGATCGCGGTGCTAGGATAAATCAGTAACAGCCACTATAACAAAAGCTGGTATGAATAACCTCAAATTCGCTCGCCATCTCCCCTTTTGCAAGAGCCATCACGGTGCCCAAGAAGATATCCCAGACTTGGTCAATGTTCGAGATTGGAAAGTCCTCCAACACTTCGCCAGCGTCTCCTAATTCTATTGCGAGAAACTCTGATTCAGCGGTGTAGTTCGCTGGGTGCGGGAATTGCGACTCTCGGCCTTTGCACCTCCTCTCGTGCTCCTCATAAGCATCAATAAAGGCTTGGACAGACCTGCCACGGATTATATGGGAATCTTTAAACCGAACAAAACCAGGGAGCTCAGTAAGTGCGTTCATAATCCTAACTTCGGAGACGATATTTTCGACCTTAATGGCTGTGCCACTCTCACCACCAGCCACATCGTGAGGCGAATCAATGCGCATTATTTTTATGATTGAGGTCTCACCAGAAGAAATGGTAATGCGATAGACTTCAGCATACGAAGCTTCAGCAATTTTGACGACAGTGCAGTCGTCTGGAAGCACGTCCGCCCATGAGTAGGTTGGTAAAGTACAACCAGTGTCTATTTCGTACGCATAGAGAAGCGGCTGAAGGTGCTGGTACTCAAGATCATCGATTGAAAATTCATGAGCGTTTCCTTCTTCCTCCGCATTGCCGCCCTGTTGCTCCTCTGGATTATCAGAGTCTTCTAGTCAATTGTCAGCATTTACTTGGAGATGTCACCAGGAGTGATTGACCAATATAGCTATGATTACCTCTCGAGCTCCCTAAGTCTTGTGAGAATTTAATAAAGGAGCAACACGGAGATTCATTGGGACCTACCTTCGTTAAGGTTATTCTTAACTTGATCATGGTCGACCCCGTGGTCTTGTTCGCCATGAGCAGTACTAATCCGAACGTTCTGAAGCGACTCGGTTATGTCTGCAAGAGCAGATCTGGTAGGAGTTTTTGCGGCCAAAGGACTCGCTCGTGCGCTATTTGCGAATATAGCAGAAGCAGCGGCAGAGGCATGTTGCTTCCTCGCCCCGTAGGTTCGAGGCCGTCCCATGCGAGATGAAGCTCACTCAGCTCGGGATTAAGTAGCTCCTAAATTTGTGAGAGTTAGGACATGGCTAGGTATGTGTTTTTATGACGAAGAGATAACATTCGTTGAAGTAGAGGAATGATCATGAAGCATTAGACGAGCCTAAAGCCTGGGTCAGAACACTTCCACAATTCCATCGAGCCCGGACGACCGTGTCCAGAACAGCGCACAATCTCGATGTAAAAAGTAGCAACAGACTAGTTTTGAGGCTTGTCTTCCCATACAGAAGTGTCATTTCGATATGCGAGGGAAGGCCTTCAAGAACTCCACGTCCAACAAATACTTATGGTCACGTGGGCTTTTCGACCCAACTTCGATTCATTAATCGAATTGCCTGTAGCTTCGGAGCATTTGAAAAACGACATATACTTTTATAAGTACTCTAATCTCTCTCTGGTATGCTTTCGTCGCCGCCTCAACGTTGCCAGTTCGGATAGGGGTGTAAACAAAGGCGCTGTTTACTTACTCGCAAAGTAAAGAACCACCTGGCCAGCAAGAGGAACACCACGAACGTTTCGAAATTCAATGACGGACTTGAATTATTTTTCTGTTTGTCGAGCTCTTCGTTACTATGATGGCATGAATGACTGGGTAGGCAGTATACAAAATGTCATGTGTAGAGGGTTGGTCTAAAGGTATTGGGGGCTGCTTGCTCCCTTGACGTTGTCAAGGGGATGCGCAATCCATGGCCAATCGGCGGAAGGAGCGACCAACTCTCCAGCACCTATCCCTTTCAGGACTAGGCACAAGCTTCTCCATTCATTTTTGTCCGTGGTGGTCGTGGTCCACGACACCCAGCTTCACTCCTCATCAGTGTCAAGATGGCTGGCGTTTTCAACAACCTCTTCGGAGGCTCCAAGCCATCTGCGTCGCCAGTCCCTGCTGGTGACTCTGGTATGTCTGCGCCCGTGCTTCAAGGAGCTCAGCTAACTCAGTGATCGATAGACTTTGCGGATTTCGCTGAAGCTCCAGACCCATCTCCAGCTTCTTTCTCGGCCATACCGACCGCTGCCAGCTTCTCTGGCGCTGGATCTCTACCCACTGGGAAAGCTGTGCCCTACACGAAGTGGTACAATATCCATGAGCGGCACTCACTGAGCGAGTTCAAGCAGGAGGGCATAATCTTGGGTTTCCTTTTGGTCATCGTCGCCATTCATATCTATGGAACGAAGGTCAATCGCAGAAAGGCGAGGTCATGGATCACGGCGCATGCGCCGGTCCTCAGAGATGAATTCGCTTTGGTAGGGTTCAACACTCCAGAGGCATCCGCGGCTGGGGGGGAGGGTTCGGCGAACGACAGCCTCGAGTTCCCAGAGGATCTTCTGAAGGAGAAGTCCCCACAGGAGTTCTCAACATATGCATCTGGGAGGCAGAACATTGCCTTTCTCGACGTCAACCTCACTATGCTTAAGCGGTACAGTCCACTGACCCTCTTCTTCGAGTACGGCACAAGCCTCTTTTTTGAGAGCTTCCCGGCACCTGTTGAACGGGTCGAAGCAATCCTGTATCCATTTGATGGTAGAGAAGCCCTCACCGTTCCTGGGCAACTTCCAGGCGCTCAAGAGCTTCGCAAAGATACCAAAAGCACTTATGACGCTTTTGTCTGGGCAATTGTCAATAAGGAGACCATGAAGTCACTGCGCGACGAGCGATATGATGTTTCAATCACTTCTACGAAGGATAGCCCTAAGCTCCCCAACTGGGCGACTGTTATGAGTGAGAGCGCAGAGATCACCGATACCCTGCTTACACCTGAGCTCATTAAAGCCGTTGAGTCTGCTGGAGAACTGTTGGAGCAGCTCATCATTACTGATCAGCCTCTTGATCGACCTCAAAAGTATGCACTATCCTTTGCGGGTTGATAGGACCGTGACTGACTGATTACTGTTTCAGACTCGATGAAACCGTTCCAAAGAAGCGCCTCTACCTGTCTCTAAAAATTCCTTCCTCTGGCGACTATTCCAGTGTCCTCCCAATCTTCCAATATTTCATTCGCTCGGTTGACGTCCTTGTCGAGAAAGCACACTTCCGGCCCGAGGTCCTACGTAAAGTTCGCACAACCCGCGAAGATGCCATCAAGAAATTACAAAAGGCGGATGATGATGAGAAGGCCGAAGAGCGAGCGCTAGAGCGTGAGAAGGCGAAGAAGTTGAAGCGGGATTTAGAGCTTAAAGGCCTCGATGCGAAGGCACAGAAGAAATATTTGGAGAAGGAGAAGGAGAAGGAGATGAGGAAGATGCAGAAGAGACAGACTCAACGCGCATAGTGGATAGCACGGGCATGTATTCATATGGATGGATGGTGTGGACCAAAAACTCGGTTGCGTATCGTGACTGGTTGTACTATACAATAACAGGTGGAATAGGAGATATGATTAATCACTGAAGATGATAGAGGCACGTGTCCATTGATTAATCTATTTTTTCAAATGGTGATCATTTGTCTATTATGCTCGCGACACATTCAAGTAGTGTTCCCCTTTATTTTTCCAAGTCTGATAAACTTGAGTGGTAATCTCATCGAATCCAAATCTCCCTTCCCATACAGTTAGTCACCATCGCCGCTTTTTATTTATAGTAGTAGATAGAACTACTTATAGTTGTAATAGCTCCCTATACTGTCTCGTTCTACCAGCTATCTACTAAGTAACCATCTTGGTGTCACGTAGTTCAATATACAAGTGTATTTTCGGCACCAAAGAAAGAGGGGAAATCATATTAATAGCAGTGATTATATTATTTAAGTATAGAGGAGTGACAATTCACGATGTTGCTAGTACGCTAATGACTCCAGTCCATTCTTTGTCACATGATACTTTTTCTCACCTCCGCAGACGCAGTGAGAGACGTTAGAAGCTTTTGCGAGCTAACTATGAGTCTTCTACCACTAATCATTGATAAGCGCTATCATGACTGGATCATGTCTGTCGTTCTTTCTGAGACGTCACTCTTTCCATGCCTTTTCAGCCATGTGATGCCGGAACAAGAAAAGGCACCGCCCCAAGACTAAGTGCGTCTAACCTAATGCAAGCGTTCACGGCTCTCCCAGGAATGACATTCCTGTGTTAGTAGATTAAATTTTTGCCACAAATATATACGAAATGTAGTGTCCGCTCAGTTTCTACAACGCGGTAGTAGTTATGTCAGTTTCAGCAAGTCCAGAAGAATACATACCTTACTTCACGGGACAAATCGTGGATAATACTACCGATCGAAAATCCATAATTATAATAAACTCTATATTTATCCCATTAGTCTTGATTACTTCTGCGTCGCGGTTATGGGTTCGGATACGAATGCTTCGTTCACCAGGGATTGATGACTGTAGGCTATTTTCCCCCTAAGAACAAAATGCAAGTTGACTTCAGTAGTACTTCTGGTCGCGAGTCTGATATCTGCGTACTGGCTTAGTGCTTCATGTCTTGTTGCATGGTATCTTGGCATTGGGAATCACTTCTGGCATCTTGGCCCGGTTTCTGAGCTGCCAGGCACCCTCAGCATTATCCTTAAATGGTTACTCAGCTGCTTTCTAGCCTACGCTACTGCGATCTCCTTTATAAAACTAAGTCTTGTTGCGGCTTGTTTCAGAATATTCCTTCCTGGTACTATTAGCCGGAAACTCTTTTTTGTAATAGGGGTTTTCGTTGCAGCAGCCTGGGTTAGCTCGATCTTTGCGATCCTGTTCAGCTGTATACCTCTTAACGCTATCTGGGATGTCAACGTGAAGGGTAGATGCTACCCAATCGTGGATTATTTCTATGCTTTTGCTTCATTTAATATTCTTACCGATATCTTACTCTTCCTGCTTCCTATTCCGACTTTATGGACTTTGAGCATATCAAGGCTTCAGAAAGTCATCCTCTGTTTTCTGTTTTCACTAGGTACTTTGTAAGGTCAAATCATATTTTCTGTGAATGTCAACCTCTTATCTAATAATAAATAGCACCTGCGTCGCCAGTGTCGTCCGCTTAACCCAGCTGTACTTAACCAGGAGCGGATTCGACTTTACCTACAAGATTGTCAGGCCCCTCAATTGGTCTGTTATCGAAGTCAGCACTGGACTCATTTGCATTTCGATACCTATCCTTCGGCCTCTTGCAGATCGTTTATTCCCAAAAAGGCTTTCTTATTCTCAAGAACAAGCGCCTACATCTCTTGAATTCGTTGCTCCGTCAGCAAGACAGCCTTAGGCAAGGTATCGACTAGGTTAGTCTACTTGTGCATCAGCTCGTCCGCACACCAAACGCAAAATGCCAATTCACACACAATATTCAAAACAAATACGAACCCGATAATTGAACACGACTCAAACATATGCAATGCAAATTTTGTTGCAATTGCCAGATTGCTACGGTCAATGGAGGGGTCAGGAGGCTGAGCGCTTGATACGGACGGGATTCATACCCAAAGCTAGGGTTTCCAGTGTTCTTGCAAACACCAAATCAAGACCCAAAGAAGAGAAGTTGAATTACTGTGCCGTCTCCTACGGATCGTTATCAGGGCTACATTTGCAGCTGCCTGTCGCTATTGCATAGGATGAATAGGACAGATAGCGTCGCGATCGCCACGGTTACTACCATACTAGCTGAGCTTCGACTTTATAAGGCGTTGTCGCTATTGTGGAGAGTTTCGGCACGTTGTGTAGAGACGCAGGCCCTGCTCGCTATCAATTCTACCAAGATAATACATTATAACAAAATTAGAACTCCTCATCAACCGCCTCAAGCAAGCCCCTGTAGCTGTAACTGCCAGCAGCAAACATAGTACTGACATCACCAATCATTCGGATCTCATGAGATTGATCCGTGATTGATCAGCGAAAGACTTTATAGACACTGGATCGCTAGCCCCGGGATTTCCGATGTACTACTTGGTTTTCGGAATGATAATAGCAAGCTTTTCGCGAACCTCAAAGTATTTAAGAGGAAAGATCACTTTTCCCAGCTTCCGCATCGCAAGGCTTTAAAGCAGCTTACTCATAATAGATAGTGTGTCATCAGTTGGGCAAATGGCGATGATATGTCGGATTCAACCAAGGCAGACTTTTGGCAGTATCTCAGCCAAAACAGAACACAAGTTGCTAGCCGGGTTCCATTTGGGCAGAATTTTGCTTGCATTATTATGTATGGCATGCACGACCAGCATGGACTTTCAGTGATCAGTCACGTCGATTCTGCGACCCTGGCTCCTAATTCTCCCTTCGCCGCTAATCTATCGATTCAGGCCCGGCTCGTACGAATACGTCGTCATCAATGTTATGGATCAGTAATAAATAGTCCAGCAACCCCGCTTGGTAAGTAGGCACAAGTTAGAGTAATAATTATTGAAAGGTGAAAACAGAAACGGGTTTTGGTAAGAGTAAGATTCGGTACAGATTATACCGGTTATTCATGGGTAGAAAATACTAGCGACACAGTCGGCTCACGTTCGCTCGGCCTAATGCCTTGCAAGGTCCCCGAGCTTATGTACGACCATGACTAATATACGGCCTACTAGAACATAGTGTTATACATTTTACATGAAGTATATACATGATCAAAATCAAGCTCATATTTATTGTTCCATACGGGTTTTCTAGCTTTATATGGACTGTACATTGTGAATAGCCTGGCTGTTTCATAAGTTGCGCTGTGATGTGATTGGTAACAATGCTGGGAATGGAATATCACAATCCTCAACTTGATTTAACATTCATTAACCTGTCTCGAGCTCCTACAGCACTATTTATTTGTTCCTCGAAAACGCTTAAGCATCTTCACAACCACAACTGAACACAGTCTATGAGAACATAAGCTTCACCTCCCATTTAGCCCAACCCAGCAAGATCAGTAAGTCCTTCAGGAAGATGGACTGTCCAACGTGCGGCAATAGTCCTTGCTCCTGGTAAGATTTATGATCCTCCTTTGTTCGCTTCGTAAAACCCACTGCATTTTCCCTTGACATCTCCTCAAGCCGGCTCTCGTTATATCATTACTACACAAGACTGACCTCTCAACCTCTCTACAGCAGCATCACCAACCCTCCCGGCAGCAACCAAAAAGCCATGACTCCGTCGGGCCTTTCAGCGATCTCCAAGCACCAATCCACACTCCGCCATCCAGTTGTAGTCTTGGTCCGAGATATGCGAGGCTGAAGAGGCAAATGAGCTCTCAGGTGGGACAAGGACACAAGATCCTACCTCCTTGGCAGTGAATGCGAGTTCCATCGAATGACGTGATCACAGCTAGTTCGCAGAGAGTATATTGATCCCCCTTTGCTATAACTTTCAAACAGGATGCGTAATGCGGCGGAGCTCATGCTTCCTTGTGGACTAGAATGAGTCCATCTGTATTTAGTCAATCGCGATGAGTTCCCATCAATGAATCTGACCGTTGATATGGTATTCTTTGCCTCTCGAGAAGCGAGTTGATTACTCGAAACCTATTCTTTTAGGTGGGATCTTTGATTGCTAGTCTTTGAGTTGTGGAAAGGAGACGTCACAATAAATTTGTCATCGTAATCCAGCCATTAAATACTGGTATCATCAATGCCTAGGTTAAGTTAAATGAGAAAGAATAGTTACGGAAATAGTAGACTAAACGTAGCCATCGTTAGACACGAAGTAAAGAAGCGTAAAGCTATCTGCGATTATGTTAGCAGAAGGAGAGCGAATTGGTTCATCCATTGCTTCACCTAACTCACTTCTGATGATTGATCAAGAGGTGGAAGAAGATTGGAAAATCAGAGCTCAGCACTAAACGCGACTGTCCTCAGTTGCTGGAGGATCAATATTACCCTCGCCTGCTTCATAGCCCTGAATCATAGCATGTTGTTCACCAGCCTAGAATATCCGAAGCACCTTGTAGTATTTCCCCACGGCAACGTCGGTACAAGAAGAAGCAGACTTTCTCCATCTGTGAACACCAACACCCATACATCGATCGGTAGTGGCACAAGTGAAATGTGTAGAATAGCACAACTAGCTAAAGGCTTAGGCCATCTTGATAATTAGCAGCCTGATGACCTTCCAGTAGATGAATCATATCCCTGAATTGCTGGACTAACCGGAACGGGCCTGCTCACTCGCTCATCGGCTCGAATTCATTACTTTCATCAAGTTCAATGTCTTGTGTGCGAGAGTCCAATGCATCTACTATAGCAGGCAACGGAGATGACGTAACAAATAAGAGAGTGTGCTTCGAAGCCGGTCTCCGAGTCTGCCGGACACTACTCAGTTTCTAAATCCAGTCCGAACTTGAATATGGCGCATTGTGGCAAAGAGCATCTTACTCCTCGGCATCCTCGTGGCGAGAGCAATGATCCTGTGTGGGATTTAACTTTTTCTCAAAACTTTCTAAATTTTATAGTACAAGACTACAAGTATCAGAATTATTTACTAGTAGAATTCGGTTTGAATTCTGTGGTCTCCAGAACTCGGAGACAATTGATGGTTAGGCAACAGCTATTTCCCCCAGGGACCTCTGTAGCGAGCTCTTGCATTTGTATGATCTTCATAAAGCTTTCTGCTCAGAATCACCGAGAGTGCAAAGACACAAGTATAATGAGCGTGCGGAAAATCCTTTCGCGATCCTCATACCAGTCAAGAGGAGGTTGATCTTAGTGCAAAAAACAAGGGAGGTACCCAGTCCCAGTCTGTGATATTTTCAGGCTGAAGGAATCTGTGTGGGTAGTCCACATGTGTCTTATTGGCTAACTCGCTTGTAGGTTGCTGAAATAAGCTTGAATGTGAGGTGACAAGACCCCTTGTCAATAGTCAGCCTTGATAAGCGCCTAATTCCCACGCCCCCTTGTCATCAGTCAGCATCAGCGAGTATGCTCGTTTAAACAATATGAAGGATCAAGCTGATGGGACCTCGTCCTGAATTCTATTCTCATTGTGGGTATCTCTTCTAAACTCTTTTCTCATCTCACCGTGCTCCCTCGACAAAAATGCGTCGCTCCTGTAAATGCCCCCAAAACTCCTCGCTGGCCTCCATGAATGCACAATGAAAGTAAAAAAACTCCCCAAAATTATTCTTACACGAAAGTAAATGATGCCAAGAGTCGCGAGTGAGATTAAGGATATAGTCCCATAGGGAACTGCCATCTTATCCCACCCATGTCCACAGGCCCGAAGACCGCGCTGAGCTTGTCTCGGAAACACTCCTCTGGGTCTTTGATGTCCTCAATGCCCTGCTTCCCAGGCGCAATCTCGTCCCACAATCCGCCGCCCACGACCACGTGCCGCCGGTTTGCTACGTTCCAGGAGAAGCTCGACTCGAACATGCCGCCGAAGTCGCTGCTGTGCAGAAGCACCTCGTAATCAATCATGCCTTGGTGGTCCCAGGTAAGCCCTGCCAAGAACCGACGCTCATCCTCATACTCCTCTCCATCTAGCAACTGCTCCTTCGTTGTCACAATAATAGACTTATCAGCTGCTGTCGCGGTGAAACGTGCGGCATCGGTTGGATTTCCGCTCGTAAGGTAGATGAGGGAGAGATTGCTGGCTTGCGCTGAGCTTAGATAATTCGTGGATTGCATGTCGTAGCCTGGCCAGCCCACAGCGGCGGCGTCTGAAGCAGTTCGTAGATGCGCGCCATAGAACTTCCCTGGCTGGATAGGACCAGAGAAATTCAGGTTCAGGTCAAATCTTTGGTTCAACGAGTAAAGAACTGTCGCCGCCAGTCTCCGAATATCCTCACGAATCAAAAGTATTCTTCCAAACGAAGCGACAAACTCGGGCGAATCGTAGTCGAATGGGAATCGCAGGAGCTGCATTGGGAACTCGATGAGAACAGGTCTTGTTTCGGAAAATGGCGACACGGTTTCGTTAAGCCATTTATAAAATTCGCTCCGCCATTTCTCGGGCTCATAAATCAAAGTTGATGCAGTGGGGTGGTGCTTGGCCGAAAGTGCGTGCGGCTCGCAATCATGTGGCTTTGCAACGGAAGGTACATCCCATAAGTCGTTCGTATGGTTGTAGAGACGTATCTGAGGACACGCTGTTTGGAAAGAATTCTTGAAATGCTCAAGCTCAAAGAAGTGCTCGAATGGAAGATCAATGTCGGTAAATAAGTTTGATAGTGAGTCTTCGCCACGCTTCATGATTCTGGATGAAAGTCAGCATTCCTACTCTTATTTTGATACGCTCTATCTGCCGACGCTGGTAACATATCGCAAGCGATGCAAAGATATTACGTCTTGTTATAGTCTCTGGGTTGGCTTACTGAGGAACGATGACCGCGCTTGCTGGTGAGAGTTAGTCGACATCAACACACATATCGGGCTGAATCACAAACCTCCTGCCTCTATAGCAAATCTATAGCAATTCAACATCATATTTCTGACATTCCCCATGCCTCCCGGCGAAGCCTTGCACTTGATGATCAGACCAGGCGTCTGTTCCCTACTCCTACACAGCGCTGCTAAGGGTTCAAGGCTGTATGGTCCATCAACTGGGTTCTCAAGCATTTCCTCGATGAATGCTTCCTTTGCAGCCTTCTTGATAGCAAGTTCTTTTTCCAAAATATCTTCTGGTGTCGTCTTGAATGCGGAATACGAGTATTGACCTGATGAAAAAAAGAAGTGTGTGAGGCCAACGACGATCATCAAGGCTACGAAAAGCCTTGGAGGACTCAAGGGCGAATGGGAAAGCCCCATGTTGAAGTTGTAAGGACTGTAAGAGTAGGATGTGGCACAAAATGGCAAAAGAGAAAAGGAAAGAATGGTAAGATCTAGAGATGAGGCTTTAGAGGGGAAGTAAGGCCCAAAAGAATACGAGCCAAGCGCGGCGCAAGATCTGAGATGAACATGAAAGGAGACGGCGCCCGCCACTTATCTTAATCAGATTGAGGGTTCAGATGGTTATACAGAGCGGGTCTAATAAAAGGGTCACCATTGGGCGACTCTGGGGGGCACAGGCCGTTGCTGTGCGCCCTCGCCGATGGAAGAGAAATTTCGAATTTGGAAACATAAGGATGCGCCTGCCTTCGCCAAGGTGCCAACGAGCGACGAAGGATATAGGAACGGCTATCATGCGTCCGTCTTCTCGCAGCATGGGGGTCAAGCACCTATCAAGTCCTGGCTCATTAGCCGGTCCTGGTCGTCAGCTCATCGTGAACTCCTGGAGGGAAGCCTTGGGAGTCTTGGCTCCACCAGATTTGGTCAACGGCTTACAGTTGTTGTCTTACATGAGCCATTGCTCCTTTAACCCCTAAAATAACAGATCCACCAACTGAGCATGCTAGGTACGACAGTACGAGATGGGTCCGACCAATAGCACTAGTTGGAATTTTCAGATGTGCCACATCCTGTCAACCCCTATGCATACCTGACGCCATTTGTACAATGGCTTCTGCTACGGCTTCGGCCAGTTAGAAGCGCTTCCTTCACGAGTCGCGCAACCAACCAACTATAAAAAGTCTGCAAGGGGAATTGGTGAGTTGGGGGATTGGGGGGCTACCACCAACGATCCAGCCTAAGCCCCACTCCTCGCAGAATCTAGGGTCCCGTTAAGAACATGATTCTAATACTAGCGCTCGCCCGCGTGAGAGGAAAAACCCTTTACATCACGAAATGAGACTTGGCTACAATGGATGACGGCGTGAGCTTAAAAATATAACTTCGAGGCTAGTAAAAAAAATTCCCAGCATGATACCAGATAATACTATTCAATTATCATGGAATAGGTGGGTAGGGAACTTCAAAGTTTTTTTAGAGAAAGTCAACTCAGGCTAGGTTTAGTGATGAAGTGTAGTGGGGAGCGAGAGCGAGCCTCAGTGGCACAGCACTTTGGTTTAAGCAACGCCCTAAAATTTCGGCGCCCGAAACAAGGGATCCTGCTCCCTGCGGCCCTACGGTCCTTTACGTTATATTAAGCTTAGTGACCCAGACAGCTGGTGCTGGTATGCTTGCATTGTCTCAACTGCTTCTCTTCCCAGGGTCTTTGATGATGCTGTATGAAATTTGGACCATAGTATTACAGTACCTCGGAACGAAGGAGGGGAGGGGATCTAGGAACTTTCTCTCACCATAGCACAATCTTAGGACCCCTGGGTTTCGTCATTCTTGGCGTTAGCCTGTACAACCTCCTGGCAGGCACGGCAACGGACATTGGGGCTCATATCGCCGTACAACCAGCAATCAGAGTGCTTCATTTTTTTGTACACTGCTTGATTATCTTCGGATTGTTATCATTTCACTCCCCAATTGAGTTTGTCGCCAGCGCTTCATTGATGGTGACGTCCGGGAGGGGAAGGTGACCTTCCTGAATACGGGGCTTGGCAGTTCGTATTTATTGACAGCTGTCGAAAGTACAGGGTACTCCAGATCGAGATAAGAGTCTCCAGAGACCCTCATTTCAGGGTTGCTCGGAACTAGATAGGGGTACTTTTGAGTAGTGTAGTATTCGGTTCAATTTCGCTAATTCTTAAATCTACTAAGCTCATATTAGCGATCGAGATTAATCTTGATGTGTCAATCATGCCAAGAGGACTCACAAATGCCAAAGCTCTTCATAAGGGAGATCATATCTCCTGAGGAGTGAGAGGAATTGAAGTGCGAAGATGACGAGACGGTAAGTTGGTGTATAGAGCTTGCAGTGAGAAAAGAGGATTTGACCACGTGACCATATCCTTCCTTTCCATCTACTAATATCTCCTAGTCACAGCAAAGCTTAAGAGCATAGCGGATCTGGTGCTGTAGGTGTCCTTGAAGGGATAGGCACATATATGATCGCTGCTGAGGCTCCGTCATGACTTCACGTGTGATTCTGCCAGAGATTCGACGATCGAGCTGCTGTGGCTATGCCAAAATAGCAACACGCGGGAAGGATTCCCGCACGATGAGCACCACAACAAATCAGCCTCTCCCGCTCGTGAGGAACAGCCCAAATGTGATACTTGAGTGCAAGGCGCAGCAGATTGGTGTCCAACACTACTCGTAACAAGCAGCCAATGCCCCAATCCCTCCGACCCCGCGCCTTTAGATACCCACCAACAGTTCCAGTGCATAGCCAGCCTTATGATTACACTTACGCTTACCAGCCAAACTTGAGGTTATGTACGCGGACGTCACAGGACTTGCGGCTGAACACTAAGAGTGGCAGGACAGGGCTAAGCCGAGGCTGTTGACGAGTATACAATCACGGTTGCCTGCGTGAACGAACCTAGTATATAGACCACGAAATCGCTGGCTTTCTGCCGTTTGAAGAAAAGAAACTTCCTGCCTGCATCCAAAAAAAAAGAAAGAAAGAAACCCAGAAATGTGCTTCGGAAGTAAACCACGGCAGCAAGGCTACGGTGCAGGGCCTAGGCCTTATAACGGGTATGCCTTTCTCCCTGCCCCTCCACCTTCGGACTATGTTGTCTTGAATAGAGTTCCTGCGCTAACCAGACGTTTCCTCTTCAAGCGGACGGAAGAGGAGAGGCAACAATGGAGGTGGTAATCCGGGTTTCTATGGAGGAGACTCGGGCGGAACATACGGCGGTGGAGGGCATCATGGTGGACACCATGGCGGTGATGGAGGTGGGGGCTGGGGTGGAGGAGATGGCGGCGGAGGAGGAGGGGGGGATGGAGGGGGTGGCGGTGCGTAGATTTTGAGAAAGGGTTGAGGTTGGGTGTGTGTTGTGGAACGTTTCTCGTTCTTGAGGACTTCATGCAAGTAATGACATAGAGTCGAGACTGGGAAGTTACTACAGAGCTCAGAGAAGACTTGAGCAGCGAGAATATTAGAAAGGGACATTCCCTAAATACGTTATCATTTGATGTCGAGCTTGAAATCGTTCGGCGTTATCTTTTCCGTCTTTTTTTTTACGTATGTTAACCTTACATGTCATCCTTTCCCACTCAGACAAGAAATTGAGTGAGAGAAGTAAAAGATACTACCGCCATTTCATTGTAAGAGTGACAATACTCCAACACGCGTTTTGGTTAGACACTGTAGTAATATCTTCTCGCCAACCGACCGCGTCCTTCTAGTTGTAATAAAAGCTTTACCTGCGGTCGTTCTCCAGCATCGTGAGATAATCTCATCATAATCTTGGCTCGGTCCCTTACTGTATCTTCTGGATTCTTGCGGTCCGAAGCTTGATATCAGAAATTCAGAATGGCGAAGGTATTGCTGTGAGGCATGCCACATATGTGGCCACGGCGGTATCGAGGCTGATGCTGGAGATATATGAACTGTTGATCGTTCTTGGATAGTCTCTTTAGCTCTTTTATCATCTTATATCCCAAATTCCTGGATCTCACTTGTCGACCGTGGTGACTGTCACGACGCAGATGCCGGATCTCCAGTCAACTGCTCCTGCTCCTGCCGAGTGCTCAGAGACAACATTTAGTTCGGTCTGACTCTCATTGTACGGCATAGTCCTTGTAAGGCCCAGCTTTCTTCGGAAAGGGTTCTCTTCTTTAGTGCTTGTGGTTGCGGTGATCTCTGTGGTGACGCCGATCTTACTCAAGCCTAGTAGCTCAGCGAATTGTCGACTGTATAGCTGCGCGCCCATGGCCTGCCGAGCTTGCCAAAGGGATTCACTACTCTCGCCGAACGCTTTGCTTTCGTCATCTAGTTTATGGTCAAAACGCCTGCCTGCAAAGGCGAAGAGCTTCATAAAAAACGGGCGAAGAGTAGCCATGTTCGAGGCCGTGATTGCGATCGCGGGCTCGACCATTGACCACTTGACGAGATTTATACCCTCCCATGAATAATCTTTGGTCTCGGTTAAGGTCTTGATATATACAATACGGACGACTGTGGCAGAGCTCGCACTACGATTGTCAGTGGGGGTTGGCTTCAAGAACACCTCACCAAGTGGAGAAACTCACAAGAAGCCAAGAGAGAGAATCAGCACCACGGAGAGCTTGGTACGTAGATCCATCTGCATCTTTCGCACGAAGAAAGTGGGAAGAATCCCAAAAGACCAATCTGTCAACGTAGACATGACTGCATGTGCATATGTGACGTTTGCGAGAATTGGGCTACGTAGACAAAACCCTCCATTATTTTCTTCAAATTGATTCCAGAGAAAGCTGATGGGCGTACACTGGAAGAGCAAAAAGAAGAAGTACATTGTGCTGAGCACCAAGACGATAGCGAGTGTGATGTTGATCACCCATGTCTGATACCTCTTGCTGGAAAGACGGAAGAAATAGACACCGATAGAAAGCTTGGTGATGGTCGTTGTAAGGACGTAGAGAAGTTCGCAGACGAAAATGATCTAGAAGTCATTAATCATTGATAGAAGATCTAGCCAAGGTGTTTTGCAAACCTTCGACCCAGTAGTCTTGTCCACAGCAGGGATGTTTTCCATATGAGCGCCAAGTCCATCCGGAATTGCTGCGAGGCAGAGAGAACATAGCACCGTCAAGGAAATCTGTGGCCTATTAAAAAGCTACCTTGTATCACGGCCTTTGTCGAGACTTACCATGGCAGCAAACATCAGCCAGTCCTCACGCCCAATGCACTTCAACATCCCAACTCGCACGTATAGTCTGAAAGCGGCAGACAGCCAAGTCAAAGACATCGCCATCGTAGCAATGCCAGTGACTTGCGCACCGCGACTAACACCGGAATACATCGCGAAAGTCTACCTTCAGCCACTTGACGACACCGTAGGGGAAGAGAATCATTACAGCTCAGCATCAGTCTGCTGTGGAGTAGCAGCAACAAGTCATCTAGATGGAAGAGATGCAAAGCCTACCACGAATGGCCATTTGTGGAGAAGGGCCATTTTGACTTATAAGCAAGGGAACTGCACAAGCTCGCCTCTCGAGCCGAGTGCAGTACATCGCTAGGAAGAGATACTACTAGGCAAAGAGAGGTAGGAGGGAAAAGGCAGAGCGAGTGTTCCAGCCGCACTTGCAGGACAGTGGTAGTACGAGCGTTTCTGTCTGGCCAGTGAGGAATGGTACCCATTACAGAAAACAAGTCTTTTCATGGACAGGCCGTGCGGCACAAAGGAAGATACCGTTCCTTCTATGACGCCTCATTATCTGGTGTCCGGTTCTTACATGGGAGAAATCCTACGTCCCAGCGGGCCATCCAGATTCTTGTTCTGTATGGTCGTGCCGGTGCGAGCCCACTTCGATAGTGGCTTCTGGTGAGGATGTGAATGATGCGCAGCTCGCCCAATTGGCACTTAGATCGCAGCAAGAATAGTTGGAGCCATAAAGTGATAATTGGATGGTTGGTTAGGGGTCCGGTGAAGAAGCCAATGCGTACACCAAAAAATTTATCAGCCGCCATGCTGGGTCTAGACGTCTGTTCGGAGCTTGAGGCTAGGTAACCGAGAAGCTGAAGAAAGAGATCTTGACTTTCTAAATCACCTATCTGGGCGACAAAAATTATTCTTATCCTGGAACTTTCTTGTTCTTCGTCGTTCCATTGTTTCTTCTTGTTTCTTTTGTGTTTTTATGGTATATTATTGTTGAAATTGTGCGCACTATACAATGTGGTTCTTGGGTAACAAAGGCTTGGTAAGCTAGGAGATGGCTTAGTGCTCACCGTGATCACCGGTAGGGGCTACTTCCATGGCACGGACACCACGACTTTGATTGATGTGGATCTAGATCGGCGTTGACCAATACTGCATCGCGGGGTACCTGGCATCAGATCGTACAGATGGATCTATGAGACACTCCTCCAGCGATGCCTACGAGGGTGTATGTATACTACTCTGTCTGGATGATTCCACCTTCTCCAACTTCAAGCAGAGAATTCAGTTGGTATCTGGCAAGATAGCAAGAACCGTTGTGCGCATATCATCTTCCTAGCATTACTTGTCTTATTCTAGGCGCCTTCCCAAAGCACAGCCAAAGGCACGCCGGTGGCAGTCGAACCAAGCTTCGTGGGCGGTGCTGGACCCAATGATTGCAAAAAAGACGGAGATTGAAATGGAGCAACGGGAGACGCCGAGACTCCTTGGTTGCTAGTAGTTCTCTTCGTGAAGATGCTAGCTGACTCAGGTCCCGTCAATGCTACCACAGGAGGGAACTTCCAGCGAGCGATAGGACCCGATCAGTAATCGGGAAGCGGGACAACATATCTCATTTTAATTTCCGATCATACATCTACCGCATCCCCCGTCACTATTCCAGCATTTCGATCTGGGCTATTGTACACATCTTCGGAGTGGTCATAGAAGGGAATTGTGTAGATGCCGCCCCTCGAGTAAGGAGGGAGACTCTCGGCCCACTGGAACACAAAAATCCAATGCACTACACAGGTTGGCTATTTTTTTATCACTAATCAAGTTTCGCACGGACGGGAAAGCGTGGCGTATTGCTCTGATGGGGGTCTACTGGGCCATGACAAATAACAATTACTGTCTCCATTGCCGCCTGAGCATCGGTGCCTCGTTGGAGAGTATTCAAGGTCGTAGTGCTATTGAGGTAGTGAAGAGAGTAATACTCAACAGATGTGAGATTGATATAGCGCATTTCGGTATTCGTTTGCTGTAGTGTTGGAGGGATGAAGAGCATGCCGGTTTAGTCACTCGGTTCACCAGGTTGTTCAATTTGTGAACAGCCTCCACCACACACTATGAAGCTTCTCATCTTCCTCCGAGAAGTCAAGAACGCAATTGAAGGGGTAAATATCTTATAGGGGCTGAGGGTTCATGAAGTGCTATTCTTATATCTGATAGCTCAGAATTTTCGTTTCTTTCTATCCGTTCTCTTACCTGTCTGATACCTTCAACAATCAGCCTTGGTCCCATTGTACCACGCCCCTCTCAATATCATACAACCCTTCAGGTGTCCTTACAAGCACCTTAAGCTGAGGTAGCCTGTTCCTCATATGTTCTGCTGTATATTGTGTGAAGGCGCTCTCTGCAATCTGCTCAATGAATTGCACTCGTTCCCAAATCCGCGTCCCTGGCCCAACCATATCTTTCTCTACCGGAATTTGAATTTGACCAGACCCCTCAGGTAAGACATCTCCAACTATTATGACGAACAGCTTCAAGACAGGGAATACATTCAGCAGACGGCCGACCTTTGTGCTGGAAATAGGGAAGTCCCGTCCTGTTCCGAGGTAATTGACTCCGATGTTGTGAATGGAATTAAGCGTCTCCCTAGAGCAGAAGCTGGGAATGTAGCCTTCTATTAGACATGCTGAAAGGCTGAGGCCTCTTCCGTAGTCGTAATCGAAGATGAGTATATCCGTCTCTGGATTTAAGTGCACTTGTGTTTGCTGGTGGATGACATTTTTCCGGGGGTTCAAGAAGTCACGAAGATAACCATCATTGTATTGAGGAACATAGAGATGGTGACAGTGCTCCAGAGCCTGTTCGCGAGATGCTCGACATGTATAGAGTGCACATTGTTTAGCGCAAAACTGTGGTGGCTCAATGATACGTCGATTTGAGCTTGAATACAGATTCCAGATCTTGAGCTGCAGTTCGAGTGGTAGTAGTGAGAACAAGTGGAATTCTGACATCAAAAATTATATGAAGATGCTTGAATTCTCACAAAATTCAGACATTCTGGAGGTTTTGATATCCTAATGCCCATTTGATCCAAGAATAACTTGTGTCATGTGGGGTGGGTCAGCCCGCATCCTGAAGCTATTCTTAGCATTCACTGCAGCAAGTGATTGACGATTTCACTCTCCGCACTCCAATCATTGGAACACAATATCTGCGGTGTGATTCGTATCACAATTTTGTTGCGAGCTCATTGGCAAAGTCATGATGGCCGACGATCAGTTGCATTGCCACGGGGCATATTCAATAAACATTGACCGCTGCTCCTGCAGTATTTCTAGCTTGGATGAACTGAAAGTAGGACCGTGGTGTATGGTGAAATTTGCGGTGAACAAAATTCTGCAAGACGACTTTGCTGTCGAAAGCTTTCATCCGTTCCTCTGCTGATGCTGTAGATCATGCCATTATACCTCTTGTGTTGATCTCCCAATAGTTTGCTGATGATTCGACACCCCCAAAAATTTACACGACCGCGCCCTTTAAGCACTTGAAAAAGACTTACTCCACTTTTGAAGGCCTGAAATATCATGAGCTTCCAAGATCAGTTCAAGGTGAGCAAGGTATGGGGGAAGAGGCATCTACCGTTGCCAATTTCAAGTGGCAACACACGTGAGCACGACTGTACTAGATGGCGACCTGTTAGAAAATGGTATCTGATTCTCTGAAAAGAGACGGTTGTCTCTATGGCATATGCCGGTTAGACACTAGAAGCGGATTGACACTTGGGGGCCAATATGATAGACGAACGCTTCTGATATCTACCAGGGCATTTGAGGATTTGAACGACAGGCAAGTTATATTCTGTACAGTATTAAGAGCCTCCTCTGTGGTTGCGAAACCAAAATATTTATGTTTCTTTGAGCTTTCTATGCCGTCTAAACGATTTGACACAAGACGTTCATGGCATCTGGCGATTAAGCTCCCATCGTGACTCCACTCACTGGCCGTTCATGCGAGTGAGTCTGCCGCATGCATATGCACATTGGGAAGTCATGTTCCAGAGACAACCTTCATCTCAGACTTGCCTGCATGGGCATCTCCAAGCAGATTTCTCACGTGTTACTCCCACGGCCCTCCCGAATGATGTAATTATCAGCCCGAAAAATCGATTCATGGTGGTGGTACATTTTCCTGCAACTCCCCGTCGCCAGTCCCGCTCCTCCTTTTGGGTTTGACGATCAATAAGATAATCATACCCACCACCAGCAGTAATAGCAAGAAGATTATCCTTCGTTTCGTCCCCTTCCTCTGGTAGCCCGACGCCACCTTTAGTTCCTTGTCGGCAGCCTTAACGTCTACCGCCATTCGCTCCACATTATAATCGATGCGATCCAGCATTGTTCCCTGATCTATAATCATCCCCTGCAGTTCCTTGAAGATATCGGCAAGTTCTATAATTCCTTGCGCTATGTCCATTATCTCGCGCTCGCGTTGCATTATGG
The DNA here is from genome assembly GCA_003988795.1 of Proliferodiscus dingleyae. Classification (NCBI taxonomy): domain Eukaryota; kingdom Fungi; phylum Ascomycota; class Leotiomycetes; order Helotiales; family Lachnaceae; genus Proliferodiscus; species Proliferodiscus dingleyae. Next base: position 473,212 of record QYAK01000035.1, read on the forward strand.
CGGCGTCGTTGGAGGTGAGTTGTTTTTGTGAGGTTTGTTGGAGCGTGGATTGTGAGAATGATTTGTCGGCGTCGGACTCCATGAGTGACGGATCCGTGTAATTACTATATAATGGTGTGGAGGAGCGGTCGGTCTGGAGGGCTGGGTTCATGCCACTTAAGCCCCGTAATTCTATTGTCCATCAGCCTCTCCGTCTCTGCCAATATTGTGGGAAGGGGACGTACTCTTGAGGTATGCGCTCTGCTTTTTTCTGAACCCTGCGCTGGCCTCTTGCACCCGGCCGGCAAGTGAGATCTGTATATTTCGCGCCATGGTCTCCTCTGCCCTACTGTTTCCTCCACTCTGTCCCGACTCGCGGACCAGCATCTCAACTCTTTGAATGGCTTTCTGACATTCATGAAAACCCTTCGTGATATCCTGCGTCAGTCGCTCAATCTCCCCCTCTTCGCTCTTCTTCACCTCTTCATCATCAAAGCCTGGCAGCACATGTTTCTGATGGAGTTTGTCTAGCTTTGTGCTCTTGCTGGCAATGTCTGCTAACAAGTCTGTGACTTCGTCGGAGATGTCAGCCCAGCGTGGAGGCAGAAGATCCATTTCAATCACGGCGTCGCCATCGTCGTCAAATGCGCCGGCAGACATAAGACCCTGGCGTTCCGAGGATCCATGGTCGCTGTAGCCATTGCCTGATGCAGATATTACGGGGTTATATTTTGGTTTTTTGGCGGGATGGTGAGCGTAGGATTGGCGGTAGGAGATGTAGCTTCTTGATGAGTTTCTGTAGTCTGATAGGAGAGGATTGACTTACAGGTTCGTGCGATCGCGCCACATGGCGGACGCAGATTCAGCTCTCGCGCTGATCCTGGGAAGTTATTCGGGCTCCTAGCTCGCTACCTCACTTGCATTTGTAGAGACAATTGTGATATTGGCTGTCGGGAGCGGACGCGCCTATTGAAGCTCGCAAGCTCTATTGCGTCGTCCGCAGAAGAGCCTCATGCCTGTCTGTCCGTCCGTGCTCGTCCTTGGCGGCATACTCGCGAGGTTGACTTTTTGCACAAAACTGCTCCTCCAGCCCACCGTAGTCTCTCTCCACGCAGACAACGAAACAATCACATCAATCTCTCCTATCTATTTCACGAAACGGAATAAATCTCAGAGCCAAAACACACCGTACTCTGCGAGGCTCTGCCACATTTTGTTATAATCGAACCACTGCACCATACGCTCGCTCTTGTCCTTATTCTCTGCTTGTCATCATGGTAGGCACATGCCCTCTGCCTGGCAGACAAATCTAGCCCCACGGTCATGCTGTTTCGTCAGCCTTGAAGAGTCGATTCCCACAAGAGTCAATGAACGAATGCTGATATGTGATATTGTAGGCTGATTCTCTTACTGAAGAGCAAGTCTCTGAGTTCAAGGAAGCATTTTCCCTCTTCGTAAGTTGCTACCCCGCTGTTTCGTTTTCAGCCCTGAACCGACATGCAAGCTTATAAAAGTTGGTTGCTGATGCTGATATTTGGCGGATAGGATAAAGATGGTGACGGTTAGTACTCTTTGATACATGGACGGCTCTGTGACCACCTCTACATCATTCTACGAGGGCTGGAAGTCGAATATGCCCGCGAGCTCTCCTCTCCTAGTACCGAACACGAAGCTATATACACACTTGATCGAAGTAGTATGCTGATGGGTGGGAACAGGACAAATCACTACCAAGGAATTGGGTACTGTCATGCGATCGCTCGGCCAGAACCCTTCCGAATCCGAGCTGCAAGATATGATCAACGAAGTCGACGCCGATAACAATGGCACCATTGATTTCCCAGGTATGGCTTGCCTCTTGGATACTATAAACTATGTTTGCTGACAGGGAATGTAGAGTTCCTCACGATGATGGCAAGAAAGATGAAGGATACTGATTCTGAGGAAGAAATCCGAGAAGCTTTCAAGGTGTGTGACACGCAACGAGTTAATAGATACGATACTGATCAAGGACACTGTACAAAGGTATTCGACCGTGACAACAATGGTTTTATCTCAGCTGCAGAGCTCCGTCACGTCATGACATCCATTGGTGAGAAGTTGACGGATGATGAAGTCGATGAGATGATCAGAGAAGCTGATCAAGATGGTGATGGACGAATCGACTGTACGCACCATTCTTCAAGCATTCTTCTTCCAACCTGCAGTGGCTAATATTTTGTCTAGACAATGAGTTTGTCCAACTCATGATGCAGAAGTGAAATGCGTACTTTTGTTCTTTTCCGCGTGCTAGCGAGGTTTTCCCCTGGTTTGGTACTTGGGCAGCAGGATTAGTGGTATATCATTGAGGAAATACAGGATGAGGTATTGGGAAGTACTGCTAGACTAAGTCTGGCAATATGGCGATGTTCAGTCTCCTTCAGAATAAAACCGTCTTATTTTAGTGACTGATCTTTAGTCTGACCGTGACATAAAACTCTACTCATGCTGGTCATTCCTCACAGTGAGGTGCAAGCCTGTCTGGAAATTAGACAGGTCTTGATTGACTATTCTTGAGGCATGTGTACCTTAGATTGTAGGCATAGAGTACTGATCTTGATATTCTTTTACATGTGCTCGGGATATTCTCGCCAACCCCTCTCCACGTAGAAGAAATATGAGGTCGAAATTAGTACGCACTGTAGGCATAAAGTAGAATCGAGTTTCGGAACGATGAATGGCACAATCGAAAGCCACGGACAACAGAGAGAAAGAGAAAACCCATTCTGAAGTAACAGAACCATATTCCAAAATTGTGCACCAGTTAAAATTACGATTCGAATGAGTATATAATTACTAGTTGTTGGCTGCTGCGTTTCTTTGCGGAGAAACCCCTTAAGGACAGCCTCGGAAACTAGGGCCACTAGCATTACGGTATAATCCCTGTGCACGACTCCAGCTTCTTATCGTCCTGAATATTTGACCACGAATCCATATCGCCCTCAACTTGTATTTTTGAGTATTGTCGGAATTTGTTCTCACTCGCTTCTCGGCTTCAATTGGCCTCATCCTTCAAGAGCCAGCTCACGTTCGCTATTGTCTACTCCATTCCAACCAGCCAACTTGCAAGGCATGTAGGAGCATTCAGGCCTATCATTTTCCCACCCAGTATCTTGTACAACCGCAGGTATGCCAGCAGTACGACGCTGGCGCGTAGCAGCGCTCAGCATCATCTTTACATTCGCTGCAATCTATTATCTACAGAAGCAGCCCTCCGGTACCTGGAAGTACGGCTACTCACACACCCCCGTGACCCCTCAAGCACCAGTCGACGATGGTCGCGTGCACTGGTCGAAACTCCCAGACCGTTATCCTGTCACCTCTTTCATACCCTATCCGACTGGCATTGCTAGACTCATACCGACAGTGCAGGCGCGGCAGCCCAGAGAGGCCACAACACAGGAACAAGAGCGGCTGAAAAGGAAGCAGGCGGTGCTGGACAGTTTTGTACATAGTTGGGAAGGATATAAGTCGCACGCATGGCTACGCGACGAAGTTGCGCCTATAAGTGGCAAATACAAAGACACGTTCGGTGGCTGGGCGGCGACGCTTGTCGATACGCTCGACACGCTCTGGATCATGGGCCTGAAGCAGGAGTTTGAGGTTGCTGTGAAGGCTGTGGAGGAGATTGATTTCACCACGACCGAGGAGACGAACATCAATGTTTTTGAGACGACGATTCGCTACCTGGGCGGGTTTTTGGCGGCGTACGACGTGTCTGGTGGCAAATATAAGGTGTTACTTGCCAAGGCAATTGAGGTGGCGGATCTGCTTATGGCATGCTTCGATACGCCAAATAGGATGCCTATTACAAGGTGGGATTGGCAGAAGTGAGTGTTGTCCTCCAAAAGTGGTTGTCATCTTACTAATGTCCCGGCAGATATGTTAACGGGGACGCCCAAACAGCTGGGCCATCTCTGGTTTCAGAACCCGGGTCACTGAGTCTAGAATTCACAAGGCTTTACCAGTTGACCAAAGACATCAAATATTACGATGCCGTTCAACGCATCTCAGATGTTTTCGATGCAGGTCAAAACACCACTAAACTGCCGGGGATGTGGCCTGTGTCCATAGATACAGGAGTTCCATCTTTTGACAAAGACAACTTCTTCACGCTCGGTGGAATGTCTGATTCTCTCTATGAGTACTTTCCTAAGCAGTATCTCATTTTGGGCGGGCTGCTCGAGCAGCCAAGGAAGCTATATGAAGGTTTCATCGAAGTAGCGAAAGAGCACATGTTCTTCCGCATCTTCAACCCAAAGGACGAGAAACTCATCGTGTCTGGTGATCTGCGCGTACATGCCGAGACAGACCCTCCAGTTTTACACTCTCGTAATCAGCACCTGACCTGCTTTGCAGGTGGTATGGTCGGGTTGGCATCCAAAATTTTCGACCGGCCGGACGACCTCGCCATTGCCGAAGGCCTCACGGGCGGTTGTGTCTGGGCCTATGACAGTAGTCCCAACGGTATTGCGCCCGAGATATTTACCGTGATGCCGTGTCCTGTAGGTGCCGACGCGAGCTGCAAATGGAGCGACAATAGCTGGCACCACGCTCTGGGTGCCCTATACCCATACGAAGCTGGTGTCCGAGAAGATGATGCCTCTCTTGCAGATCGTGTGCTCAAGATAGCCAACGAGACACATCTTCCGCCAGGTTTCATGCAGATAGATGACAGACGTTATATCTTGCGGCCAGAGGCCATTGAGTCTGTCTGGATTATGTGGCGCATCACGGCCGACAAGAAATGGCAAGATGCCGCATGGCGGATGTTCGAGGCTGTTGAAAAAGTCAGCAGGACTGAGATCGCTGCTGCGGCGATCGCGGATATCACGGTGGATCCCAGTGAGGTTGAAGGTCAGAAGATGGACAGCATGGAGAGCTTTTGGCTCGCGGAGACTCTGAAGTATTTCTACCTGTGCTTTGAAGATTTCAGTGTGGTTAGCTTGGATGAATATGTATTAAATACGGAAGCGCATCCGCTGAAGAGGCCGAAGGCATAGCTAGGAAAGAAGGTCGAAAGGGGGAAAGGCGTTGGGGCATACCATTATCGGTGAGGAAAGGAACACTAGGCTCTTGTCATCTAGAGCTATATGTAATTGTACAGTACTCTGCATAGCACAAATGTAGGCGAATGTCAGAGGAGTCACCGGCAAGTATCTCGGTCTCCCGTCATGCTATACTTATGTCATCATCATTCTATCTAAAGTCTGGTTGAGATCTAATTTCCCGATATCTCATAAATGCTCTTCTAACTTCTTAGAATCCTCCGGAACTTCTCCTTGAGCGTCGACCAAGACGTCCGGAAATCTCTGTGTTTCCCATCCCGCAACTCCCTTAGGACTTATACCCAAACCCCCACCGTTCTTTTCCGTCAGCTCCCATTCCACCAGTCTGCCGCCCACATCCTCATCTCCCTCACTAAAATCAAAGATTCGGAAGTCCGCATTCTCATACCATCTGTAGCTCATCCCGACCCTCAGAAATCCAGCGTGGGACACCACAGCAATCACTTTCTCCGGCCGGTTCCGCAGCCACGCACGAGCAGCGATACCTCGCTTCGTGATGCCGTCCTGGGAGAACTCGTACACACCCGTCTTTGACGGATAGATGGGATCGATATGCTCCCAGTTGAAGTCTGGCCATTCTTGCTTCAGGCTGGAGGAGTCACTCCCCGTGTCACATGGCTTGGCGGAGTTCTCTTGGAGCAAAGCGAGCGTGATGACGGGGATGCCGCAGTCGATGAGCCAGGAGAGAGAGTGGTGGGTTGTTTGGAGGGTGCGGCGCATTGGGCTGGTGACTATAAGCTCTATGTCTTGGGCGAGCGGTAGTTCTTTCTGGAGATGGGCAGCAAGCCCGGCGCACTGAGTTGTTGATCCGTGTGTTGTTAGTTCTGGGTCAGGCAGGGTGTAATCTCGTGGTACTAATCAGTACGGACAGTACGTGAAGATCAGAGTGACTTATTAGTTGCATCTACGATTTGTATATATTAATTATAAGCTTTTTCTTCGAGGGAGCAGGTTGACAGACTGTGCATAGCTTGTGCGTGACGTATCAATATCACCGTCGGTGCCATCTTGTTAGATTGTGATATGAAATATTAAACAGTGTCCTTGACTTCATGAGATTTTCATGTCTTTACTTAATTTGGGTTCTAAGTTCAAAGAATGTATTCCACACTTCTCACGGGGGTCATTACAATTGCGGTGTTGCCAGGCACGGACCACCTAGTACTGTATCCACTTTTAAATGCTGGCTGTTTGGACCTCAACTTCAACTCTCACAATCACTCGACCCTTCAACAGTATTTGTCTTGCGCCAAATAAATATGTCAATTTTTCTCTCAAGAGAATTCAGTATGCTTCTTGATTGCCTCATAGGTGTATCCGTCACTAGCCGTATAGCTCAATTGGCCAGAGTGGGGATGCCGGCCCCGGGCTAAAAGCGGGTTAACCAGAAAACTTTTATATGGCGTGCTCATGCATTATTCATAGTAATTGCTTACCTTGAAAGTCATGGTATATAAAGAGAAAGTCTTCTCCGGACAAAACGTTTAATTAATACACCTCATTTGTTCCTTTTCCATTGGTGGGCTTTAAGTGGTTCCAAAAGTCGCCATGTCAAAAGATCACGACCCTATACAACGCTCTCTGACAGCAGGTTCGGGCGATGAGGCTGGAAAGCAAGTGCGGGATGGCGAGGTCGTTCAGTCTGCCTCTGGAGCACTTGATGCAGTCTATGGTGTTGGTGGAGTCGGACGTACGCAGCGTAGATTGACTGCTCGCCATGTGACGTTTATTGGCTTTGGGGGAGGTATTGGCACTGGTCTATTTATTGGTACTGGAGCTGCTCTCGCCAATGCTGGTCCATTAGGGCTCTTCTTGTAAGTTCAGACTTCTTGGCAGAAGAAACTTCTCAAGTTGTGTGTGATGCTTATGAATCCAGGGCTTTCACCCTCGTTGGTGTCATCCTGTGGTGTGTTATGGAGTCCATTGGTGAGCTTGCTACACTGGTACGTCTTGAACCGATTAACAGATCTGCTTGGTGGAGAAAAAATTCTTATTCTTATTAGCTTCCGACAGCTGGATCATTTCCGCATTTTGCGACGCGATTTGTCGATCCAGCTCTTGGCTTCACACTGGCTATTTCATATGGTTACTGTTACACTATTGCCATAGCCTCAGAGGTATCTGCAGCTGCCATCGTAGTAGTATGTCTTCCATTTGATGAATGCTTTATTCCAATTACTAAGCATCACAGTCGTACTGGACGGATATCAGCCCTGCACTTGTCATTTCGATTGGCCTTGCAGCGATCTTCTTCATTAATATCATGAACGTCCGCTTCTATGGCGAGGCAGAAGTGATCACTGCTTCCATTAAGGTGATTTGCTTCGTTGGTCTGATCATTGTCTCCCTGGTCATCACACTCGGAGGTGCGCCCAATCATGATCGTATTGGTTTCAGATATTGGAAGAACCCTGGGCCTTTCACCGACTACAACGGTATAACCGGAAGCACTGGTCACTTTCTCGCCTTTCTCAGTGCACTCGTCAATGCTAGCTTTTCTTACATTGGTGTGGAGACAGTGGTCGTCGCTGCTGCCGAGACAGCAAACCCGCACAGGTCTATTCCAAAAGCTGTGCACCGTGTCACGTATCGTATCTTGTTATTCTACGTCGTGGGCACACTCCTCATTGGCATGATTGTGCCTTCCAATGAGCCCAGTCTCGTCAGCGGTTCTGGAAATGCCAACTCGTCGCCATTCGTCATCGCTATCAAAAATTCTGGCATCAAAGCACTGCCATCTATCGTCAATGCCTGCATCTTGACCTCCGCCTGGTCCGCTGGAAATACGTACTGCTATATTGGTGCGCGGATGATCGTCGCCATGGCTGTTGACAAGCAAGCACCTCAGTTCTTCGCGAAAGTCAATCGTTTTGGTGTACCATTCTACGCTGTTCTGGCTTCTTTTGCTTTCGGCCCCCTAGCTTACCTTAGTCTCGGCTCCGGGGGTGCGTCTCAGGCTTTCACATGGCTCCTCAATCTTAGCACGGTTGCAGGACTGCTTGCGTGGATGACACTGTGCATTTGCTTCATCCGCTTCAATAGAGCATGCAAGGTACAAGGTGTTGATCGGAACCAGTTGCCTATGAAAGGACGTCTTCAGCCTTACGCGGCCTGGGTTGGTGCTATTGGATCTGGTATCATCGTTCTGGTTTCGGGTTTCAAGGTATTCTTAAAGGGGAATTGGTCTACCTCGGATTTTGTGGCTAGCTATGTTGGCATTGTGATATATATTGTGCCATATGTGGCTTGGAAGCTCTTCAAGAGAACGAAGTTTGTCAGAGCAGCGGAGACGGACCTCTTCTCTGGTCGCTTTGATCCTTCCTCTTCGACACCGCAAGCAGCACCGACAACTTGGTGGGGAAAGTTTCTCGACTGGCTGTTCTAGACACGACGAAATGCACATGCTTCATAGTTATTTCAGAATCGTTCGTACAATATTCAGATCAAGCGACGGTGAATCGATTTCTACGCCAAGAGCCTAAACATCGACAGGTCAACTCTTTTTTTGGGAGAGATGTCCTGAAATATAAATTCATGCATTGGGGCTTCGTGGGATAGAGGTTTGCACTTGCTGGGTTAATTGGTAATGGAAGCGAACTTGCTTTCATTCACTTCTTCATCGTTGCGGAGGCCGCGTTGGGCTGCACCAACTTCTTCAACCTCGCTGCCTTCCTTCCTCACTTGTTTTTTTCTAAACACAAATCATGCACTAGAGCCAATGAGACCACGACAAGACAAAGCAGGTCGCTATATTCTCCCGCATCTTGGAGGACTGAACAACTGGTATGATCTATGCTCTTGAGATGCCGATAGCTGCGCTCACATTCTCTCTCGCCTAGGCTCTACCTTCCAAGGTCGCATTGAGATTCTCAATAAGGGTCCCACATAGTGCCGCATAATGGATCGAAGACCAGTCATCGGTAGATACTTACAAGAGGGCGTGTTCCCGTACCACATTTCGGCACACGATGTGAAAGAGGGACGGTTGGACATACCGCAAAGACTACTCGTCTCTCCAAATATCAGTCCAGGGAGACAACCAGTCACTTTGGATCATCTTCCAGTCGAGATCATTGCCAATATCGCCCACTTAGTCGGGAGCAACACACCCCCCCCAGACTATGGCCAATACCGCGCCAATCTATACCAGAGCGGTCCGAAAGACGTCTACCATCTTGCGTTATCCTGTCGTCAGCTTTTCGCAAGCACGGTACAAGTACTCTACCATGAGTTTCGACAGACAGGTGGGCGTGATCTGAGGAAGAGCAATACCTTGCAGCGATTCATGTGTACTATACTCGCACAACCTTCCCTCGCGAATCACGTCCGGGTCTTCAACGCTAAGGCGTACGACAGCTTTCTGGGAGACGCTTGCGACTGTTTAGACATGTCTGATATCGACATTGAGGACTGGTCTCGGATATCCGCTGTAGTCTGCACGATCAGTACGTCCGAGATTGAGGCTGGAAGATGGCTCGCCAATATCAGAAAAGGTTCATGGGAGTCGACCACGGCCTTAGTTCTTTCTCTGTTGCCTAAAGTGGAAAAGTTGCGATTTGAGAATTGGTCCATCATGGGCGACGCTTATCCCTTCTTGATAAAATCGATTACCAGAGCTGCAGAGCTTCAAGAAACCTCTCAGACGGGCCCACTGTCAATGAGCTGCTTAAGAGAGGTTGACCTAGCTTCCACTCCACGCGGTTATATGAGAGGTATGTGGCACGGACAACTTGTCCCGTTTCTGCAGCTCAAATCGGTGCAGTCCCTCAGCGGTATTCCTACGGGAGAAGTCTTGTACAATGATCAGTTCCTTAACGATGTGAAAACCCCCCATTACCGCTTCGATAGACGATCATTTGGCACTAGAAAGCTTAGTCTTTCGAACTCCTTCTTCGAAGGTACAACGCTGGTCAAGCTCCTCGGATGTTTCCCACGTCTTCAGTGTCTTCATCTCGAACAAACGACGGGTTATAGGGGAACACTCGACATGAAACGAGTTCAAAGGGCTCTCCAGCCTCTAAAGGATATACTACAGGAGTTGACCATTATAATGGGGGACAAGGCATTTTCTCTGCGGCATAACCTCGCCTCACCTCCTCTGGAATTTCTCCTAGCATTCGACAAGCTTAAGTTAATTGATGTTCCAGCAACAATGGTTTTTGGGATCGAGCTTCCTCAGATGCGAGCTCTTAGAGATATACTTCCACGAAACATTGAATCTCTTCGTCTCAGGCTGTGTGAGGCTCAGGCTGAAAGTATTGTATCAGCGGAGCTTCTAGGCCTCTTATCTGAGAAAGGCATTTATGTACCGGCCCTTAAGCGCCTAGATCTTGGGTGGAGTGAAATCAAGTACCCTATGTCGGCGTATTCATCTCTTGATCATCACCTAGGCTTTACAAAGCATGAAGTTGAGGAGTTGCTTGCAGTGTGCCGAGCCCGCGAATTAGAAATGGTGATCGGACTCTTGCCGCCCCAGCCCAAAATTGTCGAATACTGGTATGATAGTGGTATGGAGTGGCAAAGGGACTCCTGCATAATATTCTGCTTTCACTATCCGTATTGTGGATACGAGGATTGTCGTGAGGGGTATGCTGCATTTTCGGAGCTACCGGGCGCGGAGCAGCGCTCGCGAGTGAGAAAACTCGAGTCCAAGAACCACCCCTGGAGGATCATTTCTCCGGAAGAGTTATATGGCGCTTATCAAAGTCTTTCCGAAGCTGCCAGAAGACGTTTCTTTCCTGGCGGTATGTTATAGGTTTGGGACGGTCATAGGAGTAGACCTTATGACAAAATCGGCGCGTAGTGTTTGCCTTGCTAATAATTTCCTAGCAGCATGGGTTTTCAACTTTGTACTTAGACACTAGCAACCACTCTTCATAATATATCATGGCATCTCTTTTTCAACATAGATCGCACAATATCTTATTCTTTAGTCTTCGAATAGGACGACCCCTCCATTTGAAGAATATGCCTCTGGACATTATGGTCACGGGGATGACTTTAGTTTTTGCCTCGATACCCTTTGGGCCTTACTCAGCCTTCCGAAACTATCGTAGTGGTGAGTTAGAGATGACTTATTAGTCAATGCCTTTGACTTGTGAGGCTTGGAAGGTTCGAGGTTCTGAGGTTCTGAGGTGGTACAAGCAGTCGCGGAACATTAGACGAATGCGGGGTAGAACTTAAGATAAATGTTTACCTCGTTGCCCACGATACTTTGATTGTCACAACTGGAAGGAGGATTCAGGTCAACGATATGGCCAGAAAAAGCCAATCGACTCCGACAGCAGCTTCAGCTTCAGCTTCACCCAAAGCCAAAGCCAAAGCCAATCCTCCGCTTTTTAAGACCTCTAAGGTCCAGTCTTCATCATCCCACCCAGGAACAAAGAAGGCGAAGGAGGCGAAGGAGGCGAAGAAAGGTCCGAGAGCACTGCCAATCAATAGCGGAGAACTAATCTTTCGACAGAAAAAACCAAAGCATTACAGACCCCGACTACCCCTAAGATAAGCAACAGTATCGAACCCCTTCGAGCCCCAAAGCAGACTACGACAGTGCTTCAGCCCTCAAGCCATAAAGGCAAGAATGTTGAGACACTAAGTTCTTCCAAGAATGATAATGCGAATTCGATAGTGCCAAATCTAAATAATGGGTCAACGACTTGGTCGTTATCAATGAATACGACCCTTGTGAATTCCTCCGTTTCCAGTCTGGCGCAGAAGGCAGACGATTCATCTACAGTCATCACACCGCAATTCAGTGACATTGAAAATAAGATCTTCCACCTAGCAGCAGCAACACCAGTACCTATCTCACCCGCGGTCGAGAGACGATTCTATGAATCACAGCTGCTACTCTACGTTCTAGAAAGGGTTCGAGGGGAGCACAAGAAGCGACAAAACTATCATGGGGAACTCGATCAAGGTGAAACTGAGCTGCGAAGGTCATTTGTGGACAAGCTTGCCTATATATGTGACTTCAAGAAAGGGGGCTCTACAGTTACCGCCTTGGCGTTGCAAAAGACTTATCAAGGAGTCATATTTTGGGTCGCCGCAAACGAGACTGTCAAGCTCAAAGTCCTGGCATTCTTGCAGCAAATACTGCAATTACTGAAAAGTGTGGATAGTGCTCCAAGGGAGGCTATCGAGGAGCGGCTGTTAACTGTCGTCATTCCATTCAATACGGAGAGACTGAACTATTACTGGTCTGCCCTCAAAAACCATTTACCTGAGTGCATGAAGCGACTAGACGACCTTGAAGGCTCTACTGGTAAGCTATTTTCAAGAGCTACAACATGTTGACTTACGTTAATAGATGTTAAGACTTCCATTAAAGAACTGAATGTTCTGAGAGGCTTTCTGGGCCAGCTACCAAGTCTCTCAAAATCAATGGTAGACTTGGTCCGAGAGTGCTTCGAGGCACGAAAGCGAAAAGTTTCAGCCTTCGAGACCTTAGCACAGCTTACGGCAAGCGGGAATAGTAGTAGTAAATACTTCGACGACATTCGCCACCTTCTCGGTAGGTTGGGCGAGCACTTAAAAGCCATAAAAACTCTCGTCTCGGCTGCCCTACGCTTCCCAGAAATCCTAGACCACGTCGAGATCCAAGCTCGCGTATCTCCTCCCTCCAGGTCCTATCAATCCACCCACGCTATCACGCTTGATGGTATGGCTGGCCGAATTTTTACAAGAGATGACGAAATCATGCACTATCAAGAAGCTCTTGAGGAACTAGAACGAACATCCAATAGTACCCTACAAGAATCCCTCCAGCAAGAATGCCCTATTAAAACGCGCGTTCATGCTGAACTGCTCCTTGTTGATCTCTTTTACTGGCGCCAATTTGACTTCGTTGGCGATGATCCGTATATTGGTTGTAGTAAACCCGCTTGTTTCAATTGCTCCCAGTATATTCTCGCGCACCCTGGACACTTCATTCGCCCAGCTTGCCATAATAAACTATATCTGGGTTGGCGGACTCCGGATATGGTCGAGGAGAAAGTGCCAATTGAGGCTGCCAGTAGAATAAGAGAAGCAATCACAAGTAGGATTAGCTCAACTACCAGGGCAGAATTAAGGAGGCAGATTGATGCCCGATGTGCGAAGAAGTCCACGCAATATGACTCGGTCACGGGCCTAAGCTCTTCTATCCATGTTGGTGGCATGCTGCAGTCTCCGACGAGCATATCAGAGGATGGTAAAGATTCTACCAATGCCTCCATTGAAGAATGTCTACCTGGTAGAGGAGAGTCGACCTATGACTATATGGATAGAGCTGACTCAGGAGCAGGTAAGTTCACCAATTTCTCATCTATGCAGGTCAGATGATTACAACACTTACACTTGACCGTCACAGATGATTCCGATGATGACTTAAGTTGGTACCACTCCAGGGTGCAGAAGATTCGGTTGCTTTGATGGCGAATCACGAAGCATACTTTGATACCCATGGCTACTCTTGTGGTATATTGCGTTACTGAAATTCATATCCTATGGGTTTACATTCTCTAAAGTCATAGCCTTGATATACCCGGCTATTAGGGATTCCATGCTACCAATGCGACAACTACCCGCCAATCTGGTAGTCTAATTGCCATGATGATAGTGTCCTGCAGTGTTGGTTTTCCCAACATGACTCGGCTAAGGCGTACTCAATACACAAACTTCAGAAGCTTCAAGATATGACTACGGTATTCATCTCTACAGGATTAACTGCTCTTCTCTTCCTTGAGGAGTTGTAGGATTTAGCTGAAATTTAAGGACTGGTTACAGGAGCGTTTTTAGTATCTTATTTTCGTGGTTCCAAGATCCGATATGAGTTATGACGTGAGGACAGGAGTAGGATAAAAGAAGACTATTAATACACTTAGTGTCACTTACTACGTTGCAAATCCTTCGACAATCGAACGCGGCTTCCTTTCCTAGGCATTTGCCCTCGATAAAATAGCGCTGTACTAAGCATAGCTTAGTGCTGCAATGCTGCTGGAGGGACCAGGCCAGGAGTGGACCAGCCTCATCTCAAAGAAGACTCCGAGAGAAGCTAGTCTCTAGTATAACTTTGCCCTTTCCAATGTACGCAGTTATTCTTCCTTACTTTCTTCCGATATATATGATGTTCAACATGCACAGGTAGGTTTCTTCCGCCGGCGACTGGTTATAGGTGACGAAATACTGGCTTACATTAGCATCTCTTTAAGAACCTTCATGAACTTAATGCTACCAGGCACTGTAACAGTAGATGAGGAGTCTATAGAAGTAGTTGACCGAACTTGCCGTGCCATCGCCTAGACTCTTGCTGGCGCCAAGTCGCGTGCATTTTGGTCTTGTTTAGCCGCCATTCTCTCATGGAATTGCGTGCTCCGTCCCTGCATTAGATCCGGAGGTATGAAGATATATCAAAAATCCACATATGACATATATGTATTCTAAATGGTAGGACGATCAAGATTCCACATGGCAGCCGAACACAATTAGCTGTTTGGCCGAGGGACAAGATGTCCACGAGTGGAGGTCATTTGGCCTATGCATGAGAGATGGGCTTCGCAGCTTTGACGCTTTCTACAGCTTTGAGCTACAACAATTTATTTGTTCCTTCTCGTATGCTATTGGGGTATTTTTTTTACTTGGTGTACTCAAGATGTTGCTTTCAGCGTTACTGACAATTCCTCCACTGATCGCTGCCTTTCCCCTCTCCACACCATCTATCTTTGGCCGCGCCCTTAACGACACCACTCAAAATGATCTTGTCGATGGCACACCATGCAAAGAGCTCACCGTATAGCCCCACCTCCATTCTACAGGTCTCGTAAGCTTACAGAAAGAGGTTCTCTACGCCCGCGGCACGGACTCTCCTGGCAATGTGGGCAGTGACACTGGGCCATCATGTACGGGATAACCGCCCTTTCTACTGTGCAGTTGCTTTTGCATTGAAGCCGATACTCATAATTCAACAGTCTTCGAAGCAATAGGTTCACTCATAGGCAATTCAAATGTAGCAGTGCAGGGCATCGATTGTCCGGCTTCCATCATCGGATTTTTGGAAGGCGGCGATGATACCGGCAGCGCGCTCCTGGCGAACCTAACGGCTAGGGCTATGACCCAGTGCCAAGAGACGAAGGTCGTGATGAGTGGCTATAGGTAACCTTATTTTCCTCTTCATCTATAGCATGTCTTTTATACAATTAGACGCATAGCTGATGGCTTTGTAGCCAGGGTGGACAGTTGGTACAAAAGGCTGCGAATCTGATCAGTTCACAGGTCTCTGCCAACGTTTCATCAGGTAAGTGTCTGGAGGGGGAAAGGAGAAGGCAGGTAAAGGTAAAAGAAAGCTAAGGTAGTGAAAAGTCTTGATCTTTGGAGATCCGTTAAACGGTACCGCGGTGGGGACCATTGATCCTCGCAAAGTACTAGTGATCTGTCATCAAGGGGACTTAATCTGTGATGAGACGATTATTGTCACGAGCGAGCATCTAAATTTGAGATATCATTCGAATTTAATGGTGGGCTATGGAACTAATTGTAAATCTAGTATGAAGAGGACGCCAGGACAGCAGCTAGTTTTGTTGTGGGAAAGGCAGGACTGTAAATCCTTGACAGGGCAAGGTTGAGGGACTTTAGACAATTCAGTCCTAAGCTTTATGCCATCACTCAGTAGTACATATGAGGTAAATGATTAGAATCAAAGACACTCTCTGTATTATCCCTGCGATATTTCCCTCTTAAGGCTGTCCCTAGAAGCGTCTGCTTAGTGTCTGTGAATGAGATTGGCTTCAGTTGGTTGTGCGGCCTGATATCTCACAGGGCCCTGTGAATGGCACGTCGAATCACCACTGCTGCCTTTGAATAGTTGTATTTATTAGAAGTATAAATACCCTGGCAACTACTGCAACAATTCCTTTGCTCGTCTATACATACACATACAGCATACACCTGCGTCCAACTACTTGCACCCCCACACAACAACGACTTCGTCTACCATATTCATTCCACCATGGCTGACAGTAACGATCAAAATGAACCGATCCAGTTTATTATCATCGTGCCATTCGTAAATGCAACATGTCCATATTGCGACGGTCGCCTTCAAGTCACCGCCTCGGTGGAGGGCAAGATCGAAATTACGAAGCCCAGAACAAAGTTATCGAATGGCGAATGCCCTCGCTGCTTCAAGCATATACGCTTAGACGTGACGTGATGGGAAATGGGAAATGATAAATGAACGAAGTCGCGATGCAGCTTACAGTCAACTGTTCAGATGCGCAGGGGAATGAAAGGACACCGGACATTACCAAACAGGGCTTCTTTTAGAATTCACTTGAGGACAATAATACGGCGTTGCGGTTTTTATTCCACTTTTGTGAGCGAAAGACTATTTAAAGACGGAAATGCAATCAAAGACAGATCGTGATTCTCTCCGTAGCAGCTCGACTTTTTGTAACTTCGCCCTCTTATCTTCAAATTCTGCCGGGACCACCTCCTTCCCTTATCACTTCGTCCTGTCCCATTTCTTCTGGATTGCCGTTCCCGACTTGCATATCATTCAATCTCTCTTTCTTCCCAATGAAAAATACCTGTAGTATTGCTTTCCTCTCCGATACAGCTCCCTGGCTTCGGCCTCTCTCGCGCTCCTGCATCTGCGACATCCGTAAGGCAGCTTCGTATCCACCATTTTCAGGGATTGACCAAAGCACCGCGCCCATTGCTTGTCATAGTCTTGGCATTTTCCTTCTTCGAGCACGACTTCATGGTCGCAGGTGTAAATGACATTGTGTTGGTAACACATGTCGAGTTTCGCATGGGAGGAACTGCTGTCACTAGAACTGTCTCATACTACTGATTTGGTAATTGAGATACTGAAGATTGTGTGAGAAGTATTTGAGGGAGTGCGAGGTGCATTAGTTCCGTATAGGATAGTCAAATTATGTTCAGGTTTGTTTGGTGGTGAGGCGGCTCTCCGAGCAGTTGCGTGATTCACTTTCTTCGAGTGAATGGAACGATGTACTCAATTATTCCCGAGAGCCGTATGATACCAAAAACTTGCTTATAGAGTCTTTATCTATGATAACGACTCACTCCTCCGATGAATGTGGCATTGTCATGCCCTATCTAGCTGGCATCGCTTGTTCTGTACTTCAGTCAACATACACCGTTCGAATTGGGGATTCGGAAAACTCTAACACTGGAGAAATCGCAAATTTCAGTGCAATCAAACTATTGTTCTTGAACTAAGTTCAAAACACAGCCCAAGTATCCATCAGTTCACCCCTTGTATCAGCACAACATTCACGCTTTTGTGGTTAGGAGTGATGTGGACAACAAAGCTTACGGAGAACTGAATTTGATAGATTGTGTGATCTATTCTGATTTGAGAAAAGACAGTCATGCCAAGGAGCCAGTGTGTAATTCCCAGGTGTTAGGTATCTCTCCATGTCGATTGATGACGAGGCAAGTTCAGGGGCTTAAGCGAGAAATTGCGGAGGGCCAGAAATTTGGCATTCGAGATAGGGAATCGACCCCAGCGAAGTACCCATACAAAATAAATCTAACTTCCCTTTAGTAGATGAATAATCTGCTACGACGAGACTTCTGGTTCTGTTTTTATCGTCAAGCTGGTTTCGGCTTGCTACGAGACCGTCCATAACAATACATAATACAACTTCAACATTTATAATCTTTGGCCAGAAAAAATTCTGGTAAATCAAAGAGAAGATAAGTTCAGAGAGATAAAAGTGTGAGTAAAGCTCGTATTTTTGTAAACATAATGTGACAAATCGATGATTCAAGGAGCGTGATGTGTGCTAGTGTACAAGTATGTACTCCACAGATGCGATACTAAACAACAAAATCCCCCACACCAAGCGCGTGTAAAACACCTTCTAGTCCGAGTCTCAATCCAGTTCCTTCGGCAAGTCTCTGGAAGTCTAACCCTCATAGACCATAGCAGGCAACAAATCACCGACACTATTGAACCAAGAAGACAGCATTGGTCTTGAAATATATGAGTTTCAGTGGTGCGGCTTGAAGGGTTGGGGAGGCGGCACAAATTCTGCGGGTTGCAACGCAATAGCGGGCTTTGCAACGGGCTGTAGGCGTCTTGCTATGCCAGTGCCAGTGCCAGTGGGCTTCGCAACGCCGGATTTCTGAGCTTTCTTATGTGCTGCGGTGACAGTATGAGCATTTCCTTTGGCGATTGTCGTGGTCTGGTCATTGTTTGCAATGACGGTCTCGCCACCATTGGCATTTGCGACCACATCGTTTCCGCCGTCATTGGAGGGAAAGTTGGTTGGAAATGCTGGAAGGCTTAATGCAGGGAGGGTCGGGAAGTTATCAGGGAAGCTCAAGGGGGCAATTGTTGGCAAGCTAGCTGGGATGCCACCCGCCTTGCCATTTTTGATGGTGGTTGTAGCGCCATCGTCCGCAATAACAGTCTCGCCGTTGTTTGCGTTTGCTACAACATTCTCTCGACGGTTGAAGGGAAAGTCGTCCGGGAGTTGGAAGCCCTTCCCGCCTGCGGGAGTTGGCAGAGTAGCAGCGCCTTTACCATTGGCGAATGTTACCGTAGCGTGATCATTTGCTACAACATTCTCGCCACCATTGGCATTTGCAACAACAGTCTCGCGGCGGTCAAGGGGACTGGCTGTAGTTCCTATAGCGAAGATGATACAGGCTTGGAGGACGATGAAGGATACCATTTTGAGTGATAAGTTCCGGAAAGAGACTGATGAAGTGATAATATTATCCTTGCCGAATTATTGCAAATTGAAACTTGAGACTAAACTGAAATCTGTGGTCAATTGCTTTGAAGAATACCTTGGTTTTTATATCTTCTTTCTGTAATGAAACACGGACAACTATCTTAAGAAATTGTTCTAGAAGGTATGCGTGCTTCGTATCTGCTATTCCACAGAAGCAACCACATCTTCACCTAGCCACATCCCAAATAGAATTGAAAACGACAATTTGACATCTCAACTCAAACGTCAAGACTCGTAGGAGGTGGCGTCTCAAGTCCGGAGGATGGATTAAGGCGCGGCTAACAGCTTCCGTTGACCTCTCTCTGTCGATTTGCGTCCGATGGGATGAGATGCTGATTTCTAGACGCGCTTGTGCTGTCGGAGAATTTAAGGAAGTGTACGGGGGAGGTCATACATGCTACGGCGCGAGCCGGGACTCAATATTGCCGCCCCTGTCATCATCCATGGCCGGACACAATATTGTAACTGTTGTGTTTTAGACGAATATTGCTCTCATGTATGGAGGCATTTCGGGTTAAGCTTAACCGGTAATGGACCCCCCCCCCCCCCCCCCCCCCCCCCCCCCCCCCCCCCCCCCCA